>JANEHU010005119.1:0-542206 GCA_027563435.1 Nasonovia ribisnigri
GGATATCTTGTTAAGGTATCTGCTGCTATATTTAATTTACCGGGAATGTATTCGATTGATAAGTCGTATTCCTGTAATGCCAACGACCACCTAGTTAATCTCCCGCTAGTCAGTCTGCATTGTCTTATGAATGTTAAAGCGTGATGGTCGGTTTGTGCGATTACTTTGTGTCCGATTATATACTGTCTAAATTTTGCACAGCAGTACACAATTGCCAATGCCTCTTGTTCGGTTGTTGTATAGCGGGTTTCCGCTGGTTTGAGGGTTCTACTAACGTATCCTAGTGTATGTCTGTGTCCGTCGATATGTTGAAATAGTTCCCCGCCGATTGCTGCCGTGGATGCGTCTGTATTTAAATAAAATGGTTGTGAGAAGTCAGGGAATGCGATTACTACTTCTTGTAAGAACACTGATTTTGCTTCTTCGAACGCTCTCTGATGATGTTCGTCCCAACACCATTTTTTGTCCTTTCTTACCAACTCTATCAGTGGTTCTATGGTATGTGCAAATTTTTCAATAAATCTTCGGTAAAAATTTAAAAACCCTAGAAAGCTCTGTAGTTCTTTCTTATTACTGGGGGCTTTAAAATCCTGTATGGTTTTAATCTTTTTATTATCCATCTTTATTCCTTGATTGGAAATGATGTGACCCAGAAATGCAGCTTCACTCTTGAAAAATTGGCACTTTTCAAGGTTGACTGTTACGTTGTGTTCCATAAATTTTGTTAGCACCCTTTGGATATGTTCATAATGTTCTTCAAGGGATGGTGATGTTATCAATATGTCGTCGACATATATTGTTACAAACTCTTCTGTCAAGTGTCCCAGTACTCTGTCCATCGCCTTCTGGAACTCTGCTCCACTTATACATAGCCCAAATGGCAGCCGTGTGTAAGAAAAGTTTCTGCCATTTTTATTAGAAATGAGCATGGTGCCCTACTTTCTTCTGCTAGAGGCACCTGCCAGTACCCCGATCGTAGATCTAACGTGCTAATGTACTTCACCCTCTTAAATTTTGCCAGTATTGATTCGATAGTGAGTGGTCGCTCGCAATCCATGACAATTTGTTCGTTGATTTTCCTTGCGTCTAAACATAATCTCACCTCTCCGTTTTTTTTAAATACTGGCACTATCGGGATTGAGTAAGGCGATCGCGATCGTTCGATTATCCCCATTTCTAGCATTTTTTCGACTTCTTTGTTTACTGCGTCTTGTTTAGCGATTGGTATAGGATATGGTTTTACGCATACTGGTGTGTGGTTTTTTAGTTTGATTGTGCATTCATAATTCTTTATCATGCCAGGTTCGTTTCTAAACACACTTGAAAATTTCTTTAGAATTTTGTCTAAATAATTTTGTTCCGAAGGTGAATGTGTATTAATCATCCTCGGACAAATAGGTTCTTTTGATACTTGTGTTTGTATTGTCTTCAAATGCATAGGTGCGCCGTTAAGTTTGTTCACAAATGGTATTCTCATTTCTTCTTGTTCGATTATAATTGTCACCGTTTTCTTCCCAAAGTCAATTTTAGCGTTGTATGCCTCAAGAAAATCGTTACCGATTATTCCTCCCTCATTCAGTGATGGCACTGTAATGAACGAGGTTTGTATTATTTTGTTATTGACTGACATTGGAATTAGTAATTGTCTATTTACTTTTATTGCCTTGTCCCCGGTCGCGTTATGGATTATCATTCCCGTCAGTGGAAGGGTTGGTATTGATCTATCAGTTTTCAATATCGCCGCTTCATAATCAGTGGATATTGCACTAATTTCGGCTCCCGAGTCCACTAACATCTCATATTGTTGTTCGTGTATTTTTACGTTTATGTAAGGACAACCGTTTTTTTCATTGCTTAGTTGTATCTCATAGTCTTCATCTCTTGTCAGTTCACTTGCAGTGATTATTGACGTTTCGTTACTCTTTTTATCGTGTGGTTGGAACTTATTGTGTTGTTTTCTATAAGAAATTCGTTTTATTTGTTTTTTGGAAGTGTCGGGATGTTTGACTATTGGTCTTCCGTTTCCAAAGTCTCCCTGTATTCGTTTTTTGATTCATCTTGATTAAGTGACCCTTCAACCTCACCATCGGTTAATTCATCGTCAATACAAATTGTTTTGATCATTGCCTTCTTTTCTGGCTGTAAATAATTCGGTTGTCTGTTATTGATCTGGGCAATCGGTATTTGGTCATTATTGGGTCTCCTCCATCCTGACCCTCCGGTCTTTATATTTTGTCGATCCGACCTGTCGTTGTTTTCTAGCTCGCCAAGTTTTTCCCAGATATCTATAAATTTCCTTTCTTGGGTTGTTTGAATGTAAGCTTGAATGGCGATTGGGAAGTGTTTTGCGATGAGGTTTATTGCCTGATCTTCGTTTAGTTTTGGTGAGTCTAAAAATCTGAGTTCAGACATCCAATAATGAAAATGTTCTTGGTAATTAGTTCGAATTGGGCGTTTGCCGGCCTCGGTACATTTTATAAAAATTTCCCATTGAGTGTTTTCAGAAAAGAAATGTTTTAAGAATAGCCCCTTGAATGTTTCTTCATTCGGTGTGGCATCTTTGATCATACCAAACCACTTAGCTGCCTTTCCTTGTAGACAGTTCTCGATTACCAATATTTTATCTTCATCGGCAATTTTTTTGTGTGTAAAGTACGTGTTGATTTCTTTTAGAAACTTCTTCGGATGGTCCGATGGTCTTTCTCCACTGAATGTCGGCATGTTAATTTCCACTGGTTGTGGTCGGTGAATTACGTCCCTAACTCTTTCTGGTGATTCGGTAATGTTTTTAATCAGTCTGTCCTGTCTTGCTGTTTCAACTATAAATTTTGATTCTGCGTCGTTGATAAGTTGTCTCAATATTTCACACTGCTGTTCAGATGTCGCCTTTAATTCATCAATAGTTTTGCGTAGCTCTATATTGTCTTGATGTAATTCCGTAATTTTTGTATTTGCTAGGTTCATCGTTCGCTCTAGCTGCCTGAATTGTTCCATAGTTGGTATTAGGTTGTCCACAGGTTCAGATTGATTTCCCTTCCTTCGGCCAACCATCGTGGACCGTTGGGAGATTTTCCGTGCTGTCTTCAAGTCGTGTTAAGATCCTCTTGTTGGGCGCCAATTGAAACGGTACTTACTATGAAGTAGAATAGCCGTTTACCAAGAATATAAATACATCTGTTTTATATATATATAATTAGTGCTTTATTTCTATTCAAACTTTTATGTTTACAATATTCGGGGATGGAAAATGTTGTTTTCCCGTTAATCTCTTATATAATATGAAAGGAGTTTTTGCTATTATACAATATTAGGGACGGAACAGATAATTGTATTAGGCCCGCTCAATTAAGTGGCGTCTAATCACAATCTCTGTTCGGGTCGAGCGAGGCCTAGGCAGGCGCGCTTGGGGGGACTTTCTTTTAATCAGTGTTGTCCTGAAAAGGACAATCTATTATCCAATGTCTTCCAGTTGGTTATCCAATTGGTAAGTTCTTGCCTCTGGTTGATTACTCTTCTCTGCGTTCTGTAAGGTCCCTGTTGCTAGTCGATCCGCCTGACCAAAATATCTATGTCACACGAAGCTATTAATGGCGCATCGAGTATCCGCATCGGGGTTCCGGTCTAAGCCTTTCTCCGATGTCGGATATAACGAGAGGTTACCATTTAGTTAGTCCCGTGGACAAAGATATATATAGGCCGATGTGTTGGAATGCCGCTGACCGTACGATCGATTTTGTGGCGATGCTCCAAGAGAGTTGCACACGGGATCGTACCGGTCGTCGTTCGTCGGTCGGGGCTCTTGAACGCCGTGGACCGGAATCGGTGTCGTCGTTGGACCGCACGATCAATTAGTGGCGATACTCTATGGGAGTTGCACACGGGATCGTACCGGTCGTCGGTCGGGGCACTTGAACGCCGTGGACCGGAGTCGATGTCGTCGTCGGACCGTACGATCAATTTGTGGCGATGCTCTATGAGAGTTGCACACGGGATCGTACCGGTCGTCGTTCGTCGATCGGGGCACTTGAACGCCGTAGACCGGAATCGGTGTCTTCGTTGGACCGTACGATCAATTTGTGGCGATGCTCTATGAGAGTTGCACACGGGATCGTACCGGTCGTCGTTCGTCGATCGGGGCACTTGAACGCCGTAGACCGGAATCGGTGTCTTCGTTGGACCGTACGATCGATTTGTGGCGATGCTCTATGAGAGTTGCACACGGGATCGTACCGGTCGTTCGCTGGTTGAATATTCTTGAGGTTTCTTCGGGTCTTCACTTTTCGTTGTAGTTTGGTTGAAGTGTGAAGAAGGAGTGAGAGTATATTGTTTCTATGCCGAATCTTACTAGTAGAAGTACTACTATCCGTACCGACTAGTAAACCAATCCACTATCCGGGTGCATGTTGTGTTTTCTCTCGTGTTAGATTTGATTATATCTCCGAAGTTTTTGGGGTTACAACCACGGGGAAGGTATTGTTGTCTTCGTCTTCACTTCCCCTATCCGTAGATGTACTTTTGATGTTTATATGATGTACGGAAGTGCTTGTAATTTCTTTCTAAGTCCAAAATGTGGTGTTTTACTCTTGTTCTGTCCTGTGATTGGTTGTGCTCGTCCTACGTTGCGATTAGCTGTCGTGAATAATAATTGTTGGCTCTGTTAAGAGCCTTTTTCATAATAAGTATATTTATGTTCTGTTACAGATTATAGAGCGACGTCGGTGTATAACGATAAGTACCTACAGTGAATTTGCGTCATTAGAATTAATCACTCATAACGAAAATTAAAATAAAAGTCTGTTTTTAATAAACAACAATAAAACAAAATATGAACGTAATGTACATAACAAAACAATTTAGTCGGTACATAAGAAATAGAGATCGGCAAGACGGACATTATTTATCCTTTGATAAAAAACTACATCATAATATTTAAATATAATTGAAAGTATTTAGCAATTTATTACGAAACATAGTATTATACAAAAGATAAAAGTACCATACATAAAAAAATAATAAAAAAAAATAAAACAAAGTTATATCAACGTAAAAAAATCTGAAATTAAAAAAATTAGGTAGGTCTAACTAACAACCAAAATTAATTCATTCATATATTCTTATTTTTAATACATTGTTAAATAAGATCGGTTACTATTAGCTATCTAGATAAAGTTGACTGAAAATTTGAAGAAATGAGAATAAGTATCGTTCTTATTCTTCAAAATTGTGCATAATACTTTTTAATTATAAAATATAAAAGTTATCTGCTGTAATGTACACCTTGATTCTTTGAAATGCTAAACTGAGCAATAAAACAAAGTGCAATAAAGTTTTTTTTCACTTGATGGTGCTTAAGACTCACGTAAAATGAACTGCTTCAAAGAACTTATAGGGGAAATAAATACTGAGAAACAGTCGATAAAAGTGTGTGAATTATTTAAATGCAAATAATCTCTTTGAAGGTTTTTTTTAAGCACAAAACCAATTACCTTAAAAATATCGTGGTGAATTTATATATATAAATATATACCCATAATAAAGTCGGTAAAGTTATCACAGCTACTCATATTGAAAAAAAACACTGCGTGTTTAGTATTTGAAACGATATTGTTTCATTAAATCAAACAACTAAAACTTTTAAAATATAACAATAATTTTGAGAAGATAAAAATAAATTACATATTAACACAATTTAGATGTCTAAGTCAAGTCATGACGAGAAATTAATATTGTTTGTATATACCTATAATTATTTTACAAGTATTTTTCTTCGTCGTTTCACTCACATATGTGACCTCTTTTTTTGGTCGAAGAACACTCCCAAAGTTGAATGTAGCCCTATCCATCAATTGAAAACTGTACACATATGGTAGGGAATTTTAGAGGTACTTTTCAAAAAAAAAAATGCAAATTGCACTAACATAAAAACCTGAACAATATATTACGATAGACCCGGGTAAAACAGTCGTTTTTTTTTATATGTAAAATCAATAGTGGTTACTTTGGTGCCATTGATTTAAATATAGAATAATTTTATTTTTATATGAATTTAATATGATCACCGATATTAAAGATGGAATTAAATTTTTTAACATTTAGTCACTTTTAGATCCCATGAAAAACTTGAAAAACGTGTTAAATATTATACTTTCCTCTTATTTGTTATTTTTAAATTTTCATATTTTAATTTCGAAACTGGAAACTTATGAAAAACTAACTTATTAATGTACACAAAAGTTCTATAGGTAGGTAACTACTAAAAAATAAACTATAATATTATATAATGCTATTATTTTGTATTGGTTCTTATGACACCAAAAATCTGAAACAGTTGTAGATAAGTTAATATTTCTAAAACCAATACTTTTGTAATCTGTTTCATTATAGTTTGATATATTATAACCTAATTAGGTTGGTACATGTCTATTACAATGTATTATAAATTATAATATATCACTGTCTAAAGCCACACAGTAAATGTGTACACCTATTTACAATTTAAAAATGATTTCTTTACCATCAATATTTTAAACAAAAACTTGTTTAAAAAATACAAATTAATATATCACTTCAGTGTCACTTTATTATTAGTATTTAATCATATTTTGTAGACGTATAATTCCTGTAGGTAATTAAAAATTACAATATATAAGTAATATATTTATAATGTTTAAAACTTTTTAATTCAGGCACTTTGTTCTTTAGATAATTCAAGCAAGACGAGTGTTGTGGATTTTACATGAAAAAAACTGTTGGTCATTTACCGAGTAAATTTACCAAATATTGGTACATTTTTATAAAAATTCAATTTATTGTGTACCTGTTGAATTTTTCCACAATAATATGCAAAGCAGGTAAGAAAAGATAAATATAAAATAAAGCAATAGTATTTAATTATTTTGTTAAAAATAACAGTAACTATAGTTTTATATTAAAATTATAGTTTTTTTTTTATAATGACGCAATGATTATCTGTTATCAAAATGTGATATCACTACAATAATTCGTATCACGCATCGGACATTATCATATTATAAAAATCCTAATTTGTATTATAATATCCTTAGATCATATACTATGGATAGAGTCATACGAAAAATTTGTGAATCCAACATAACTGTAGGACCGCAGTGATGTGCGCTTGCGTGTGGTCTCTTATCTTTCATTTTTGGTTCAGATATTAAATGAACAAGACAAACTATAAAGGTTTCGTAAGTAGTCACGCATGCGCAGATGTCACGGTTCCTATAGTTAAGTGGTTATATTGGCTTCAACTCAGTCTATAGGTGTGATATATTATGACTCCGTCCATTGTATATGATCTAAGATAATACCAATATCTTGATAAAAAATATAAAAACATACATATAAAGTGGTCACTCAACTTTTTGAACGGTAAAAAAAAATGTAAATCGTAAATTGTTTTTGTACATTACCTTAAATACCGGTAAAATTTATTGAAATAGTAAAGTTAAATACTCACATCACTAAGCAAGGCTACTAATCATGGTTTTATTACTATACACACCTAATTCTATAAAATATACATAAAAATAAATACATGCCGGGACGTAACATTTTGCTTGTTGTAAGCAGTATCTCGTTCTAAGCGATGCTCGTTATATAGTGATTTCTACTGTACATAGAATTACTATAGGAATATAAATCTATATGGCTTTACTTTAATGTTGACAATATACAGTTTTACATTAATGATATTAGCCATGAGCTATAATATTTTGTAGAATATTTTAATTTTAAATACAATTTAATTTCATTCAGTTTTCTATAATTTATACTATAATTGATCATAATAATTAATAATTAGGTAGGTATATCTACCTATTTAGGTACGTTATTAAATGCATATTGCTGGGGTATGCCGGTAAAATATCGAGTGACCAAAAGGTCACAACTAAAATATTACGAAACCAATATAAAGTAAAGATATAATAGCCCCGTACATTATTATCGAGCATTCGTCATTCGCGACTGTATAATATTTAGTTTAGTTTAGTTAAATTGCATTTAACTTTATCTTATCTAATCGTATCTACCTTTTACGTTTTACCTAGCAATGCATTCCAGTATTCTGGTTTGTCATTTTACACTGTCATATATTTTATACTGTCACTGTGATAGATTGACGCTCACTGCGAACACTTTTCCGGTTTTACTGTTCTTGTCTTGTATTTTTAGTTGCGATACAGTTTTATTTTATTTAAAATGGCATTGAATATTTCAAAAACTGAAAAAGGCAAAGATTTATTAATACACAACGGTTTCACTTTTAAGAAAGAAATATATGGGGCTGATTTCAAGGTACAAATAATACTACTTTTTTTAACATGCTACGCTTTTGTTTATAGATTGTTTCAAATATCAATAATATATCTTAATTGAATCATTGAATAATATGTAGTTCGTGGTATATACAAAATAATAATATAGTAATATTCGTTGGCCTTACACTTGAGCTACACGGCAAAACAAAATATAATAGTATATTATTTGATGGTATTCTTACGATAAAAGTGACTTACGAGGTTTTGCTACGTAGCCGTGTATTATTATATCAGTTGATATTAATTAAAAAATTCCACCGAATAAATAAATTATTACTATTCTTTATGATTTTTGGATTATTTGGATGTGCAGTCAATATATCAGTAAAAAATATCGTGGAAGGTGTCATACACAATTAAATAGCGATGATTAGGAGTCTGATAATCACACTCATTTAGCAGATGCATCCAGATTGGCTATAATATTTATTTTTATTTTTATAAAATGCCCGCGGCCGAGGCTTTATTATATGTTTTGAAATATAATATAAAATTGTCTATTTAACTATAATATATATATATATATATATATATTATAGTATACGACATTTTGGTCACACAACATTTTACCGTCGATAATTTGACAGTAATTCTATTCCTGGATACCAAATGGCAAATACGACGCTAATGCTTTTATTGTTGGATAGACTTTAAATAAATTACTCTTATTAATATGTGATTTTTTTAAAATAATAATATGATGTAGTTGAATCATTACAAAAAATGTTCTAGTATGAGTGATTTAATTACGATTTGTATTTGTAACTAAATATTAATAATGTACCTATCACATAATATTATAATGGTATCCATAGTTTTTTAGTCAAGCCTCTTTAACATTACGTAAAAATGTATCTACAAAATGGTTTTGCATAGGTATAGAGGATACGTAGATTTAGGTATACCTATTACCTAGTTATTACCAAGCACGGATTTAAAAGTTAAAAAGGCGGAAGGCTAGATAAAAAATAAGCAATATAATATAATATAATGTGTTAATTATAATACCTATTGTTCCTCTAATTTCTTTCCTTATTAAATAAACTGAAATTTAAAGTAATCTATGAAATATTTTAAGTGTATAAGGTCTAAAGTGGGTCTAAAGTGGTAATATATTTACTTGCAATTAAATTTAAGGTTACAAACAATTTTGTAAGTGATTGATTTTTTTAATTTTAACGATGCTGTAGATATATTCAAACGTATAATAATGATTTATCCTCAACCAATTTTTTTAATTTAGCTATTATTTGAATAAAAGAATATAAGAAACTTGAAGCATTTCACTATAACTTAAACTCAAATTATTATTTTCTATATGTACTCAGTGAAAATTTTAAAATTATTTGCTAGGCATGGTTTATTTATAATATAATGGTTTTAAATTTAAATGTTGACTAAATTCGAAAAACTATATGGACATTTGCAGATAATTTTATAGTTAAATCCTTAAAAAATAATAATATGTTGAATTTGTATAGGTAGTTAAAGCTTAAACAAGTTAATACGTGGTTTCTCATAACTCATAAGTAGTTCTTACCAAAAACCCAAAAACCTTAAAAATACCATAAAATAGTTTTATTTTTATAGACTGTTGAAGTTGGAATTATAACGTAATTAGATACTTGAATGAATAAAACAAACATAGTTATTTTGTTGTATCTACTTAAAAAATATTGGTTGTAGCCTGTAGTTACTACTTTTCATAATCTATATTATCATAATGATAATATTGATGGCATTTTCAAAATAGTAAGATTAATGTATTACCTATGGCTATAATATATACCACCAGTCTAGCATGAGTCTAGAATGAGTCTATAACCGCTATTCTCACCTAACGGTGAGTCTTTGTGGTTAATGATTCTAAGCTTAGCCTATTAATAAAAATAATATATGATTTAAATATAATATTATATGCTATTATAATAATAGATAATAATATACCTAGTTTAATAAAATATGCTGTTTTCAGCAAAAATTAATCCAACCTACTGTTATAGGTGCTACTATAATAGTAGGTAAAATAAATTACTGCATGTATAGTATATTAGCAATATATCACTATAAATACAGAATAAAATATTGCATATTAAAAGAAGTTTATAGTTGGTATGACACTGTCTATCTCCACTTACTACCTACTTAGAATCGTTGCTACGATGTATCATTGAATTAAAATTTAACACATCTATTACACTATTACAGTGATTTACTTAATGACGAAGTACAGTCGAATTCTGTACAGCAGAGGCGCATAGTGGTTACCTACTTTTCCACTTTTTTTTGTAGGAAATATGTTATTAGTGATCATAATTCTGGGTTCTTTGTGTTACCTAACCTAACCGAGGATATTTTAATATTTCGTTGTGTAGTCCATTTATCGTTTTAATATTCATAATTGTTTATTCTTAACATGCCTCTTAGTTAATTAAAATATGTATTTGGATTCTACTCTACCGACAACAGCAAATAATCAAGCACAGCTCTTTCAAAGAATATAAATTAAATATACTATAAACAGTTGATTATACTTAACATTTGTTTACAGAAATGTAGAAGTTTAATAATAGTAATAATACCTGCTATATAGTATTAGACTAATGATATCTAAAAAATATATATAAATATATATATGATAACTTATGATCTTATTGATAACTTTCAAATTATTTATTAGTTCATGTTTTAAATTATCAGAAATATAAAACAACATCATTCAATTATCAATAAATGTGCATGCTTAATAACGACTATATTAGATCAATATTTAATATTTATTTTGTTTTGCTTCTTGGATGTCTATAACCGTTGCTGTAAGCTGTAGTGTTTCAAGTCTTCTCAAGTCATAAATTATGTACTTGGAGATGTTTTTTGACTACCTATAGCACACAATTAGGTACCTCATAACTCATCAATAGTCTGGTCATCATTACGACATTACCATATTCAGTAATATAATTTATTCTTTATAGCTATTTTATTGAATTATGACTTATGAGTGATCGAAACAATAATGTATCTACTCCAAAGATGGTGTTGTGTTTAGAAAACCATCTTTGACTCCAGTATTATTACGGTTGAAATGTATATTGATAATATATTATAATTTATAAGCGTATCCGACATAGATATGTCATTTAATTAATTACTTCGTACTTTGTGAAAATTTAAAGGAGCATGTATACATTATAATAAATTGCATCACGGCTGAAGTCTTACTTAATAGCAATAATTTAATAATAACCTATTCAAGTGTAACTAATCTTAAACGATATTACTTATTATACCTACCTAATGTGTCTAATACATGTCTAATATACTTGCGGGGTGATCCATCAAATTTTAAGGTAAGATATTTATTATTTCAGAAAATACTTAAGTTTTTTTAAATATTTCTTTTACCTACATAATTACAATATTAATTACGGTCGTTATACAAAACAACATATTTGGTAATTAATTATATTTTTACTATTTGTAATCGTTTAATTTTTGTCTATGTTCTTTACCCTTTTGAATAGCAACTTATAACTCAATTTTTTTAAATAATTTTAATTTCATATTTCTTAGCAGAATATCATTTGGAGTATTTCGATATACAAAAATCAAATTCGGGGCAAGTAAGTTACATAAGTATTTAATGTTGAAGTATACAATAGAAGAGTAGAGGACCAAACGGGTTTTTGGGTACCCGTGTATAACTCTACTCAACTAAACAAAAAATACTTGGGTATAACTAATGAACTATTCTTCCAAAACTCAATTTTTATAATATTTCGAAGTAGGTAGGTACTTAAAAAAATTCTGCTTTGGAATAAGGAATTGAAATTGCATGTTGGAATTTAAAAAATTAAAAATAAATTATTAAAAATGTTATTAACAATTTACTTAAAACTACCTACATAAGCTATGTAAAATAGTAGGTATTTTGAAAAACATTAATAGTATTCCAAATTATGAATGTCTTGTGTTAAATGGATCACTCGGTAATTGCCAATCGGTAAATAAAACCAAGAAATGTGGTTTTTTAAGAAATAAAATCCACACTTTACACTTTCATAGGCTAGGTTATTGCCCTAGAAAATAATATGATAAATGGCAGTTCAGGGGCAGCAGATCGACGACGATTCGCGACCAAAGGTACAGCGCCATCTGTGATCTGTGCGAACCAACTCAAGTTCCACGAGTGCTTGACAGCGCACGACTGCTGTTCGTACTTCGTCTACACGGTCGAGTGCTCGATCGCATCGATAAGATCATAGAACATGATGACATCATGCTTGATCCAGTGATAATATTATCATTAATATTGTATTTGTATTTCGTGCCGCCCGTATGCACGACCATAGTATCCAATTGGCCACCAAGTTCTCAAAATAAAATATTATATTATTATTCAATAATACCTATTAAGATTTTTTATAAATCCTTAAGAGGACGTCACATCCGCATGACGTGTTGTCTCTGTCTTCCACACGTATATGGCATAGACAATAGTACAAAACGCGTTTACGCTGTCTGAGTAGAACTCATTGAATTTTGGTTCTAGAGTAAAAATATCTATTATAATATTGAATTGTTACAGTAATTTTAAGGGCGAGACGGTGCATTTTTTCCATTATTCCCAATATAACGTTCATTAAAAATATGTTTTCACGAACTTACTCACTTATCACACTGATTTAATTCCATCTATTGAAAACCGATGTCAAATTGATACAGTTTATATTGATCTTAGTAAAGCTTTGGATAGAGTAAACCGCCATAATTTGCTTATAATCAAGCTTCAAAGATTTGGTCTGCACCGTAATTTCTTTAATTCGTTAATTGCATGCCTTACGGATAGTCAGTTGAATTTTCACACCCAATTTCAAAAGTTATTCTTTTTTGCTCTGGAGTACCTTATGGCTCGCACTTGGGGCCCTTGTTGTTCATCGTTTCATTAACGATCTACCAGCTGTTTTTAATTTGTCAGTTAATGTGTAATTATTCACCTATTCAATTATTAATAATCAAGACGATGCAATTAATCACCAAGGTAATTTTGATATGTTTACCATATTATGGTGTCATGAAAATATATTACCAGATAATATTAATAAATGCAATACTATCTCTTATACTAAAAAAAATATGCTTTTGTTTTTAATTATAAAATTAATAATATTATTATTACTCGAGTGGATTCAATTGGGGTGTTTCTGTACTTAATTTGAATTTTTCTTTTAATACCTACTAACATATAGTTATTAATAAATCGATTAAAATGATCGGTTTCATGTTAAGGAATACTACAGAATTTAAAAATATTCAATTACTAAAAATGCTCTATTAATTGTTCCTTTCACCCTTGTTAGATCTAACTTATAATTTGG
The DNA here is from genome assembly GCA_027563435.1 of Nasonovia ribisnigri. Classification (NCBI taxonomy): domain Eukaryota; kingdom Metazoa; phylum Arthropoda; class Insecta; order Hemiptera; family Aphididae; genus Nasonovia; species Nasonovia ribisnigri. The sequence continues at coordinate 13,721 of JANEHU010005119.1, forward strand.
ATCATTGACACGGGGTCATAATTAGACCGATCAATTGACAACATTTTAAATATAAATTCGTAATATCATTTGTTTTCCGTTTAAATTTACCGATGTCCAGAGACTCAATGTCATTAGTAGCAGACTATATATTTTATATTCAGCCATGTGAGGTTAAACTTAAGCTATCTGGCATCTTGTTAATTTATTATCTCCTTAATAACAATAATGATTGTCCCAATTCGTTAAGTAAGATCGGTATTTTAACTCATAATCATTCAATCAAAAACACAAATTTACTCGTCATTTTTGATTTCGTGGAGTTTTGTGCAAGTGGACTTCCAATTTACCTGCCACATGTTAGTACAGTTAAGTTCTATTATGCGTATAACATGTACGCTTATAGGTATTTACTATTTACTATATATTATATTGTTTTCGCAATATTTTAGTTGCGACATTTTGTTCACGCAATATTTTGTCGGCATACCTACTCGATTGAGTTGTAATGTACGAAAACAATTAGGTATGGTCTATGGAGTAGGTACAACTGTACAAGACTATAGAAAGCACGTCGATGAAAATTCGATTATGATCAGCTGAGTGACATATTCTAGCAGATCTTTGTAACACGTTTGATTCAATTATTACGATTGTAACTATTTTGTTATCACAGTCGATGGTTTGCATTAAATTCATTTAATTGATTCAATTTATCACCCAATTACCAAACACGAATAAAATTGAGTTTTTAAAATAAAAATATTATTCTTCGACTGCATAATATTAAAACAATAACGAAATTCGAAGTAAATTAATCTATTAACGTACACTTTAAGCTACTCGACTTTAAGCAACTGTACTACGAATAAATGCGCCGATAACGGTTATTACTTATTATAAGTGTACCGAGAGATCCTGTCGGTTTCCAACAGGATGTGTTAACGAATTAAATTATTTAACCATTATTATAATAAGCAAATACCTAATCGACAAGCTAAATTTTTATGACGATTAATAAATTATATCGTTTCGAAATGGCGAAAATCTTAACATTTTTCAATTACTTTTTACTTTTAAAAATGAAACTCTCCCTTTCCCTCATAAAAAAAGCCATCTTTTAAATTTGTACTAGGTAGTTGTTTTATTCTAACACCAACATTGAGCGAGTTCTACTCAGACTGCGTATACTCGTTTTGTATATTAATATATTATTATGTCGTAAAGTGTGTAAGACGGAGATAACCTATACGGGTGTGACATCCTTTTATGTCCTATAATCTATATATTAAGTGCACGTTCCTTAGACCTCTAAACTACACTAGATAAGGAACTTTAATATAATTTATATTGTTAGGTACAACTTTACAAGTGAAGCTCAGCTGGGACGGCCGCCATTTTGTCGGTTGGCAAAACATTTCATTCAATATACAAAATGTATTAGGAATAACATCGTATAATAATAAATATAAAATGATTTTTAAAAAATATTTTTTTTTTTTTAAAACAACAGGTTTAGAAATAATAAAATCCAATATAAGAAAAATCATAATTAATCTTATGCACCGTAATATAAAATACCATAAAATTGCCAACCGATCACGATGCTTCAACTCGTGGTGGGAGTTCGTTTTCTATTAGGTATAATATAGAAATCTGTGGCACGTCCATTAACTAAGTATATCTTAGTTCATGGACATGTCCAAACCACGGTTAATAGATATACCTACAAGTATTTGTATTATTAGTATTTGTATTTACCGTGCGTCACTGAACTCATACAGAGTTCAGTGCCGTGCGTCCAAACAACGGCTCCTTATCTTTCGCAAGACACTATCAGCTGATGTGGGGTCGGTGACTGATAACATAAGATAACAGTTCTGAGCGGGGGTGATAACACCGTTCCCGAATCACGATAGTAATAATATCAGTAACAATATTGCATTTTTAAAAATAAATATCTTTACTCTTTAGTAAGGCACCGCAAACTACGTTATTAATAACAATAATACGTCTGCCCCTGTACTTGATTATTACTATGTATAAATATAAACACTAACGTCGTTACAGTTCGCGTTCCCGACCGTGGACCACTGGTCAACTCACAACTGGTGCGGCGTAAAACACGATCGATACCCTTTCCGATTCCGGTTGATACGGCGCCACCCTGTGTTCGGCATAAATAGATCATACTATTTATTATTATTATTGTTACTGGTATTGTTATCACCGTCGATTCGGACGAGACGCCGTGTGCCGTCAGTCCGGAGTCGTGACCTGAGTCGTAACCTGACCAATTATAGGTAGGTAGGTACCGTGTTTCGTAATAATATGCTGTTGTAAAACAAGAGACCGGACACGGTGTCCCACGGTCGTTTCCATCTTAAAATGTAGTTGTGCCCGCGACCGGATCGACCTGCCGCCGACGAACAACGAAGGGCAGCCGTCAGCACCGCGACCGACAATGGCCGTGTGGCTGGAAGTACTGTTTGTGGCGTTTTTCATCTCGCTGCCGTTCCTCTACGACACTCTACGAACGTTCCGCTACCACTTCCGTCTGGCCATTTTCTCTGTGCTGGCCTACCTCACGTCCCTGTTGGCCGTCTTTCAGTACAAACACCGAACAAGGTAATTATGCGTATGGCAGTAGATACAGCTATTGTTCATTATACCATAGTATATATTTATATTCAACGGTCACACTCTCGGTTCAAACAGATTAGTTTTTCATAGTATGTCCTGCTCTGTTGTAATGGTGCCTTGAAACGATTCCCTATAGGTGAATCGGCAGACTTATGAGAATAAGATTCTGTTTCAAACAGCTATTTAAAAAAACTTTCGTTTAGGGAATTCTGGTGTAATTACCGTTGCTATTGTCACTTAAGACCTGTGTTTAAAAAATTATTGTTCAATGTCTGGGTTATTACAATTATAGGTACCTATGCTTTATTATATAACATTACTTTAAATACTGTTGGTTCTTGTTTACCTTACTGGCACCCTACCTAATTGATCCAAAAAACCTTGGAGAATTGAAATTTTTTTTGTTGTGTTCGTTAATATTATTAGTTATTTATTAGGTAATCGTACTATTTTAATTTATGAAATATTTCACCATCTACTTTTACAATTGCTCTTATCAGTTAACATTACTCATGGTTCATTAGGAATGTAGAAATTAATCATTACCTCGGCCTGATTGTCAGTTATACATTATTTTTAGGTACTTTAATATATTATACTTAATGCCATCAACTGTTTGCATTAAATATTATAATATAATATATTATAGGTATATTATACCTAATATCATTGATTATACATGTTATACATTATACATAATCAATAATATAAATATTATTTCTGAAATGCAGTTTCTTTGGTTTTAAAAGTTAGTGGTTTGTACCAAATTCAGTCATCTAATATTAAAATTATGAATAAGTATATCATGTTACACTATATAAACTTAGAACAATAAATTTAATACCAATAGTGTACATGTTGACTGTGTAAAATAAAAGTGAATTACCTGAGGTTTTGCCTAATACAATTTTTTACATAGGTATGTTTTGTATAACTAATTTTGTATTATACTTAGTTCTTCAAATATAATATTAAACTTAAATTTCTATACTTCAATTTGTAGTTACCTTCTTGATTATAGTTACAACTTACAAATTTACATAAATTAGTCTCATATTCATCTTATATTTTTACAATTTTAGAGACCTAAGTTCCACAATTACCTTAGCAAGATAATTTCACCAGGTTGAGATATTTTATCCACATAATATGCTTATATTTTTTTAGTTATTACAAAATAAAAAGCTTAAAAAATATAACCTAGGTGCTACTTATTAACCCTCCAATTGTTTGTTAAAATAAAGTATCTATTAACTATTTTTGAAAAATAATTGATATTTAAATGTATTAATTGGTTTTATAATTTATCACCATCATTTTTGAAAACAATTAAATTACATTTAACAATTTTTGAAAAAACTGTTCTAGTGTATAAAAAAAAAATGTTAAAACTGTGCGGGGGTCAAGGAAATAGATGCTCTGAACCTATGTAACCTACTGAATGATAACAAAAACCATGTAGACAAAATAAATCATATTTGTATATCAATTTATGGTAATGATTTTATAATATATTATTATTTTATTAGTATGTACCTACCTATATCATAAAATAAATGGGTGTGCTCAGTTTTACAGACCAAAACTTTAAACTATACAAAAAGTTTAAAAATAATATGCTGATGCTTAATAAATCTTATCCTAGTTATTACGATTCAAGCATATTTTTATAATATTTTAACCAGGGGCGCTATTTCAGTTTAATAATAGCGCTGCCAATTTTTTTATCAGGCCACATTTGTATATAATGTATACCCTGCAATACTCCAAATGGCGCCCTTGATTTTAACATTCGATCTTGTATATAGGTAAAATTTAAATAGATATGATAGATCTGTAAACATAATCATGAATCATGATAATATCTATCATAAAATATAAATAAATAAATAGGTATATTAGGTAATAAAGAAGAGTATTGTCTAAGATAACAAAGTAATTGTAGGGTTTTTTTTTTTTTTTAAAACCAATTGATATAGTACTACTTCAAAAGTTAGTTATAGCACCTATATATAGGTGTAGATATAGCTCCTCCTTAGATGTTTTGACATTTTACACATATGGTAGTGATTGATAAAAGTAATTTTTGAGATTTGTATTTGTCTGTATTACAGTTTGCCAACAATAATAAAAAATGATAAAATCTGCAAATAATATTAATCTGTTTGTATGTTAATGTGCAGGAGCTTGAATACCTTTCTTGCATATAAAATCCATCCCAATTCTATTATGATTAATTTTATAAATTATTTTTACATAAAATAAAAAATGTTCTATTGGTTTGAACTAAATTTTGTAATTTATTTTTGCAGGTTGATTGCATATTTTGGGCAACAAATCTCAGATTTATTGTCTATTGAATGGTGCCTACATGGGAAACAAAATCTATCATCAACACGTACAAGATTGGCTATTATAAATTATCAAACTGACATTGATACATTAGGTTATTATTATTACTTAACATTGTTGACATTACTTAATACTGATAACTATACTAGTTAGAATAAAAGATACACATTTGTCAAACTATAGCAACATTTTTGTTGTTCAAGCAAAATAAATGAATACAATTTATAGCATAATTATTAATTATATATTAATATATTTTTACAGGACTCTTGCATTTGGTGTATTGTCAAGAGATGGAATTGAATATAATTTCAGAAACAAATTTCATCACCTTATGGCCATTTTCATTTTTTCCATGGCTAATCTCATTAGCTCTGAGTCCCATTCAATTTTTTCATACAAATTTGAGGTTGCTGAATTTTTCTTCAGCGATAGTTGATTCAAGGGTAAATATTCTAAAGTATTGTTAAATTGTATTCAAAAATATAATTTATTTATATATATATTCTATTTTTTATATTGTTTCTCTGTTTATAGCCTACAATTTTATTGGCATCAACTAAAATGACAAATGAAGAAACTATTAAAATAGCTATAAAAAAAAAATTGCCAGTTCAGCCTATTGTATTTTCCAACAACTATTTCATAAACAAAGAAAAACATATGTTTGAGCCAGGTGTTTATGTGATTTTAGTGTTATTAGCTTATTACAATATACAATGTTTTTAATATCTCATTGTGATCGTTAATTATTTCAGGTCGTGTAATAATATCTGTGATGCCAATAATAGAAACTGATGATTTGTTGGCAAAAGATATACCTAACTTCACTGATGAAGTAAATTCCATAATAAGTGCAGAATATGACAGTATAAGCAAAATAACTCAACTGGGCGATTATCAGACTCCATCTTTTTAGGCCTTAGAGTTAATACTATTAATAATACTCTTCCATGCACAATTGTTTATTAGCAAAATGACAAGTTATATTAATTATTTAATTTAACAAGACACATTTCCTTCCTTCCATTCACTGTGGTATGGCTTAAAAGTATATTTACACTACTTAAATGTTGATAATTCTTTATTGTTTTTTATTTTATATATAATAAATATATATATAATTCATTGTTTCTTATTTAACCTAATTTTTTTAATTATTTTTATTTTTTTTTATATAAATATATATATTAACATATTTTGTTCTTATTGGCTGTGCAATATAATATGTAATTTATTAGATAATCATATTATATTTCATTTCAAAACTGCGATAGTCATTAATCGTTACATAGTTTAAATACCTTAAAAGTATTTATTTTTTTATTCTCAAACTAGTCATAATTAGTATTATTATTTATTTAATTGTTTACTCAATATTAAATAAATATTAATGTGTTTTTTCCTTCAAATATTGTGTTAGTTGTGTTTTATTTAGATTTCCATTATTTTTAACTTAGTTTTAATAATATTATGTTAAAATTTCAAAATAATGACTATCATAAAAATGTTTGTTTATTTTTTCATCTAGTTGTTAAGAAATATTTTACTGTAAATGGGTTGGGTGCAATAATGTATGTTATTGGACTATGTAAATTAAAATATGTCCAATATAGAATTAGCTATAAAAATTCAATAATGACTTGAAGAATATTAACTACCTACTATTTCTAGGAAAAAAAGCTATGCATAAAGGTTTTAATTTGATATCCAATAAAGTTATCTTTAAATATTACTTATCTATTATCTATTTCATTTTTATATTATGGTTTCCTGCTGTGTTTATAAGTCTGTACTGTAAATGTTATTGAAAAAAATCTGTAAAGACAATTTTTTAAATAAAGGTAGTTGGTAAAATACATTTAAACTCACTTACATAATATATTATAAATTATAATAATGTACATTTTGGTTCTATTATAAATTGTAGAATTCAAAAAAATGTATATTTAAAAGAAAAACAATTTTTTATTTTACTTTATTTACTTGAAGAAATTGTTTTGACAATTACCACCTTTTTATTTACATTATGTTAATTAATATTGACCATGTTGTGGTAATTATTATGATTATTATATTATTACTCAAATGTAAGTGTCATTGTACACTCATATTCTTAACAAAATAATATTGTTCATTTAATTTTCAGTTTAACTGAATCTTAACAAATTTCATCAAATGATTGTAAATTTGTGACTAGGATGTCCTCACACTGTTTGTCTATTTGTTTTCTCTCCAAGTCTCCAACTCATGTGCAACATGGCAAATTTGATTCTGCAGAAATGTTCTTGTGTTGTTACTCGTTAGGTATAAGTTATAATATTAGAATGAATTATTTACCTATTAACTTAACTATCAAACTTCAAGTTAAAAACGTTATCGGTGATTGGAATTTTTATTTTTTTGTGTTAATATACCAGTTTTGAGAAAATTAAATATGACAATTTAAAAATGCTCTTATATCATAGACAATTAAAATATAGAAAAAAGATAACATTGAACTTTTAGATAAGGTTCTTAACAGGATGTTTGGTAATAATTAATAAATCAATTCACATTTCACTCCAATATTTAAGTTAACCAGGCTAAGCACAAATAATACAGCACCCTGCATATTAAGCGTGTGGTATCATGGTACCAACTAATAATAATACACATTCTAACTAAAGGACTATGAGACAAGGGATGACTCAACCTCAAATCATCCCTTGGTCCATATACAGACCAAAATAATTTAATGATTAACAATTAAAATCAAATAATTAAAATTAAAATTTTAAAATTTAATATTCGAACAAAAATACCTATGAAAATTTATTTTCTTGTAATTGACTACAAAAACCTACTACTATTGTAAATTTTTAACTACAAATTATAATTGTATTAAATATCTAAAATATAAACTAATTGTAATTTGTCAATGCTGTAGAAGTTACAAATAAAATCATTTAACTTAACAACAAAAAATTGGTTCCCATTGGTTTAAGCCAATAACCTTAGCTGTTGCGGCTTTAACTTAATAAAAAAAAAAAAAAAAAAAATTGGTTCCGCTGAAGGCTGAACGCAAATTGCTGTTGCTTGTGCTTGAGCCAAAAAGACAAAAAAAAATTAATACGTTGTGGGTGGTTTAGTGGTAGTTGTGTTCCTATTTATATTTTATTAGGAAAATTATAATATATTAGGTACTTATTTGTACCTTCTTCTTTTCAGCAGTGATTAGTACAATCAAAGAACAAACGTACAATGTTAGGTAGTAACCAAGGTAGATTATAATCTACTGTAATTTGCAACAATCGCACATTTGAATCAAATATCAATATTAACAAATCGATTAGGTATGGATCATTATATTGTTGTTATTAATGTTATTATAATATCACATTTCACAAACTGTATTTCTTTAATCTTACTTTAGGCTTTTTTGAACTTGTTTTATGGGTACCATAAACTGAAATTTATGTAAATTTATCATACGGTATCTAACGTCATAAAATAAATCAAAAGTTGTCAAAAATTAAATCGTGTTTGAAACATTGCCAATATTTAAAAAAAAAATTGAATACGTTTTTGTTAGGGAAACGCCACGAGTATCTACATAATTCACTCTTTGTATAAAATATATAAATTTTCATTTTACAAGAAAATAGAGTATTTTATAAATTTATAATGTGTCAGTGTAATATCTTATAAACTAATTTAGACGTTGGTAACGATTTATTGATTTATAATGCATTATTAGTCAGATAATATTTTTAGATTTTTAGGGATGTTCCTTCTTTACTGATTTATAATCTACCGTGGTAATATGGTAGTAACAGTACTATATAGCAGTAATTATTAGGTACCTATCTACATAATAATAATAATTGATATAATAATCAGTGACACTGAGTGGAACTTTATGAATTTGCATATTTCTTAGGTAGGTAATGATTATTGGATTTTAAATACCGTATTTTTAAATTTACTAAGATTAATCCAGTACCCGGTACTTATTACTCTGCATTTGGTACTAAGTTATAAATAAATAGGTTTATTCGTAAATATGTAAATACGTAATACAATTATTAATAAATTACATCTAATGTTTGGTCTAAAATGGCAAATTTTGTTTTTCCAAACAAGGAAGAATGCCGCGATAGCTTGATATTAGTGATAACTGATATTATACCTAAATAATATTATAAAATGTAACGTTGACAAAATGATAACTATACCCAGCCTTGTAAAGGATACTTTTAAAAAGTATTCAAGTACAGATACAGATACTTATTTTCAAAAGTATCTAAATACGAATTTGAATATTTGGAAAAAAAGTATTCAAGTACAAATACAAATACTTTTAAAAAGTATTTATAGATACTTTTATCAAATACTTTTTCTTTTTTTTTCCTAACATTATGTTCTTATAGATAAATGTAATCATTAGAGTAAGAATGCAGCATTTGTTGGTCTTTGGTGTATGTACCATCAAATACCATAACTTAGGCCACTAAAAATATTGCAATATAGCAATCAACAAAAATCGCTGCAACAGTTTACAGATAATAAATGAAATGAGAAAAAAAATACGTATACCCGCTAAGAATATGCTATTTTCCAAATATTTTTCTATAATTTCTTGGTATTGAACCATCTGCAGTTGATCCATTTATAGCTTTTAACCATAAACTGCGAAAATAACAAGTGATTTTTATCATCAAATCAAAATGTACAATTTATTATACAGTTAAATAAAAGAATCTTCCACTTCCTTGTCTGTATATACATATATAGTAAAAATATGTAAAGTTAAATTTAAATAACTATAATACAATTTAGTTCTACTAATTATTTTGATATAGTAATTTCATATAAACGTATCATAATTAAATTACTTAGTAATAAGTACCTAATTAAGAGGCTAATAATTAGTAAAATAGTTATTAGTTATACATAATACCTATATTAAGGATTTTAGCTTACACATGGGAGGTACATGCAATCATTTTTATTTGAACAAATTCAGCTATATTGTTTACTTATTGCAATAACCTATCTAAGTATCTATACTATTAGTTATTACTATTTTTATATTGTTTGATAAAACAAAAGATTTTTACTTGTGAACTTATTATAATTTATTATTATACATTAAATACCTAAATCGTGTGTAATAAAAATAAATATAATTAATAAAGTTCAATATATTTGCTTAATTCTAATAAATTTGACATAATGCCCATTATATTGATTTATTTACTTTAATTATCAAATCAAAATGTACAATTTATTATACAGATATGAGATAAATAAAAGAACAAAACTATTTTTTGATTAACTTTGACCACAACTAGCGTTTGGAAAATATTAATTATAATAGTTTGAAAGTTTGAATCAATTAATGGACATTTCATAGAATATACCTACTATGAGTGTATACACAAAAATGACACATTGATGCAATAATATGTAATGGGATCTGTATGTTTGGATTTAATTTGTTTTTTATATCATTATTTATACGTGTATTACTTATATATACCATATTACTTTTACATTTACTTGTATATTGAATTATAAATACTTCATATTTTTGTAAAATTGGCTTCAGGCGTTTGAGTAATAAAGCAAAATAAAATAAAATAAATGTTATTTGTTTTATAGATTTAAATACTCCGAATAATATTCTCTTTTGAAATATGAAATAAAAATGGTCTCATCCAAAGAAGTAATAAAATTGAAAACTGATGACGATGTCATATTATAATATCTATCATCTATGGCAAACGCCAATCCTGGTCATTCATCGGAGACGATTCGCAGTTCTAATAATTTCAATGAAAAAAAAATAACAGGCCGCAACAATGAACTGCAGACAAGTCGTTAAACAGTAATTTTGTACCTATACAAAATGTGTTCATATATTTCATTCTTGTCAAGTTAATTTCATAAAATATCTCGATACTATCAGTTCAGAGCGAGATGAAGATGGATGAAGAAATTGCAGTTCCTCGATATGGAATCTGTACTCTAGATATGGCCTATACTCAACCCGAAGAGTCGACATATACGTAAGTTTGATAACCTATTCTTTAGGGGCTTACATTTACTTTTTAGTCTTAAAATTAATTATTATTGCCACGGACAATCTGCTAGTCGGGTGACGTAGATGCAAATTTTACGTGCGGAGGGCGCAATTTATAAAATACGTAAGCACAGGTGACGATGGGACATGCAGGTCGACGGTCGTAGAATATAATAATAATATATTTATACAATTAATTATAAATTGTGTTGAACATGCCATTGTGTTGAACCACACACAGGCGTTCTTATGTCTCGCAAAATAAAATCTGAAAATTAGTTGAAATATTTTGAAAATTGTATTGTGTTGGAAGGTATAGAAAAAAATAATGAACAAATTCACTATGAGGAATTTTGGATTACATTTACAAGGTTTTTGAAGAAAACATATTTTTATTTATATCTATCGAAAATAAGCTGAGGAGATTTAAAATAGCTTATAAAATCAAAATAAGCGGGTACGTGGGTGACGCTCTGCTGTGCTGAAGGTTACAAGGGGGACACTGTAATATATGGTGTTAAATTTGAACTCAATGATGTTGTAGGTACCTATAGGTAGGTAATATCGTTGTATACGAAAAATAATTCAGAACGGAGACGGCTTGTCAGACTAGGATATTTTATATTGTTATTTTTAAGAATTTATATTTAGTATAATTCTTTGCATAATATTGAATATTATCATATTTATATATAACAATATACTTTAGACGTTTTAAGAACCCACAAATAATAATTTTAAATCAAGTACCTACATTTTTGAAACGATTTCTTACGTAACGATTTTCTTATTTTGCTGTATTTCAAAAAGGAATAATTGTAGATACTTAAAATTTATATCATATGTTTATTTTATCATTTCCTTTACTTGATAAAATTTTCAAAATATTTTGACTCATTTTGAGCTGTTTACAGACATATTCTGTTTACATTTCTTTTAGTTTTTTTTCTATGAATGTCGATAAAAATTTATTTGTTGGGTAGAAAATCTTGAAAATTTAATACAAGGCTCCTGATATATGGTTACAATAGCAATTTAAAAATATTAAAAATACATAGGCACAATTTTTCCATAAGCATTTAAAGTTCGGTTTTCAATAACATTTATCAAATTAAAAATTGAAAAATGATTTTATAGTTAAAAATTGATAAAATGTTCAAATTTTATAGCTAATGATTGAAAATTTAAAACAAGGTTCCACATATTCTGTAACCAAAAATCTCAAAAATATAAACATACCTACAGTTTTTTTTTTATAGTTATTTTATGATCAAATTTGGACTGACATGCCGTCTCCGCTCAGAATCGTTTTTCGTATACAATGATATTATTATATCATTGAATTCAAATTTAAAACCATCCATTAAACTGTGACCTACTTGGAACCTACTGTACAGCAGAGCGACATCCACTTACCCACGCTTTTTAACTACTTAGTAATTCGTAAATTTTTAATTCGATAAATCTTGTTAAAAATTGGAACTTTAAATACTTTTAATAAAATCGTGCCTATCTTTATTATTTCTCAACTGTTATTATAACTACTTATGAGGACGCTATACCCGCTGCGTTGCCTCCGTCTCACAAATGCACTACATAGCCAAAACATGTTTTGGTTCTCGGCTAATGACTTTAATGTTGAAGGTGTATCAATAACAAAAAAAAAAAAAAAAAATTCAAATCTTAGTTATAAATTGAAATTTTTAATGAATTTCTTTCTCTAAATAATTTGCCGATTTTCGTGTTATTGATAAATTTTGTCAACATTTTGACTTCAGACGATCATAAAAAAATATTGTGGACTTACGCTTAACATTATATTCATTTCCAGTAATATTAACTGTGCATGTTAATAGCTAATATAAACATTCTGTGAAAATGTCATCTATATTCGGTATTTTTTTAAAGTGACTATAGAACCTAACCATTTTTTCGAAAACGGATTTTGCGTGAAAATCTCAGTTTTCCCTTAATTTTCTGTTGGTTTTTCTGGACAGTTTTTACTTTTGACCCCCCAAACTAGTTATAATATGTGAAATGCGTAGCTGTGTAGGTCATAAGAATATTATTGAACATGTTACTGAAAGCTACGTGTTATTTCAGAAATGGTATCGTCAGTGAAAATTTGACAACTAGGAATAATAATGAAGTATCATAATAGCAGACTGAAATGTGTAAACGTCAGTATTTGATTCGGACATGGGGTATGTAGGTACCTATTTTTTTTTTCAATAGTTTTCTTTTTTATTAGATATTGTTAATTGATCAAGGTGTGTATTGCCTTCAACTTTTAACATTTTTTTTTATTGTTACTACTGGTATACAACACTATTCCGGCTATCAACGAAGTTGTGATAAAAATTAGAAAATTAGTCAGGTATGATATTTTTTTAAGGTATTATTTAGAGTGAATAGTATAAGTGTACGGAGAGGTTGTGAGAGAGTTGTGAGAGGGGTTGTGAGAGAGATTGTGAGAGAGGTTGTGAGAGAGTTGTAAGAGAGGTTGTGAGAGAGATTGTGAGATAGGTAGTGAGAGAGTTGTGAGAGAGGTTGTGAGAGAGTTGTGAGAGAGGTTGTGAGAGAGGTTGTGAGGAGTTGCGAGAGAGGTTGTGAGAGAGGGGTGAGAAGAAATAATAATATTTAAACATTATCTTTCGTTGTTATGTTTACAATATCGAATATTGTAAGAATATTGTAATTAGTAAGAAAAGATCATTGCAAACCTCACGACTAGTGATGATAGTCGTTAATCATCACAATAGCTTCAACTAACCATAGGTTTATCCAACTAACCTTCTTATGAGGTAGAATAATAAGATCAGTTGCCGATTAGGATGTCAGCGCACTATTCCAAATTTGACCCACGCACAAAAAAAATATAAATAATAATCATAAGTAATGTCTAGGTACTAAAAAAATAAAAAAAAAAAGATTTATGAAATATTAGATTACCACAATATGGTAAAAATGCATTCAAAAAAATTCATAATATTCTTAGAAAAATTAAGGCACAAAAAAGAGTAAATTAATTTGAAAAAAGGGAGTCAAGTGAATGTCGCTCTGCTGTACAGTAGGTTACAAGTAGATCACTATAATGGATGGTATTAAATTTGAATTCAATGATATATCATTGTATACGAAAAACGATTCTGAGCGGGGACGGTATGTCAGTCTAGGATATTTGAAATTATATTGATATTGTTATTTTACGGTAGCTGCTAAGTTGAATTAATATTATTCATATTATTTAATTATTAACATAAAATTATCAGTGATGCTAGAAAAATATTATAATATATACTTGTACTCGTTAAAATTGATTTTAATATGTAATTTCGTCTAAATTGGAATTTAAAATGTCTATAAAAAATAACTGTGTTTATATATTTTTTAGATTTTTTGATTACAGTATGTACTATTTATTAGAATCTTTATTTTAAATTTTCAATCCTTAGTTATAAAAACTGACCATTTTATAATTGTTTAATTACAATAATTTATAATTTTTGAGATTTTGATGTATTTGGTCAAAATTCGAACTTTAAATGCTTTATAAAAAAAAATTGTGCCTATGTATTTTTAATATTTTTCAACTGATATTGTATTAATATATCAGGAGCCTTTATTAAATTTTTACACTTTTTGGCCCAACAGATAAAACTTTATTGATATTTATTGAAAAAAAAACTAAAAAAATTGAAAACTGAAAATGTCCGTAAACAGCTCAAAAAGATTCAAAGTATATTCAAAATTAGATGGTGTATATAAATAGCTTATATAAACATTCAGTGAAATTTTCATGCATCTACAGTTATTTGTTTTTGAATTGCAACAAAATAAGAAAATCGCTACGTGAGAAATCGAGTGAATATCTAATCTTGTACTAATTTGAACTTAAAATGCTCATAAAAATTTATTTGACTTGCTTATAAACATTTTTTTTATTGATAAAATTAGGCAAACTTATGAGGATTCTTGTATTACATTTTCAAACCTTAGATTTAAAAAGAAAAATTTTTATGAATTTCTAACTCAAAATAAATTGCACATTTTCGTCATTTTACGTATTTTGTCAAAATTTGAACTTTGATTACCTATAAAAAAAAATTGTGACTACAGATTTTTAATATTTTTCATCTGCCTTTGAAACTATATATATTAGAAGCCTACTATTAAATTTTCAAGATTTTTTACCCAACAAATAAAATTTTATTGACATTTATGGAAAAAAAAACTAAAAAAATTGGAAACTGAAAATGTCCGTTAACAGCTCAAAATAAGTCAGAATATTTTGAAAATGCTATGATGTATAGAAAATGCTTATATAAACATTCGGTCAAAATTTCATGTCTGTACGGTCATTTCTTTTAGAGTTATACCAAAAACCAAAATCGATTTTGTCGAAAATTGGTTTTCCCCTTAATTTTTCATTTGTTTTTCCAAGCGCTCATGAAAACTACTGGGAAATTTTAACTTTTGACCCCCCAAAGTACCAACTAGATTCACTTTCCTATCAGAAAAGGTACTATTAAAGAAAATCGAAGCATTTTTTCTGTCCTAAAACGTGATGACAGACACAAAAATAAAAATAAAAATAAAAAAAAAAACACACATCATTGTAAAATCAATACATTTATCGCTCCGCTCAGAATCTAAAATTATATGATCTGCTGAAATTGATACCCACCTGTAAGACGGAGACAATACATGCTGATAAATTATTAATATAATTGTAACTTTTACAATATTTACATCCAATCAAACCTTCAAGTTGTGATCACAGTTATTGTTTAAACCTTAGATCATATACTATGAATGGTCCCTTATCGCGGTAATCTATGGTATATGATCTAAGGTGCTCTAAGGAATCAATAATCAAAGGATCAACTCGATAATCAAACACTTAAGTTCAGCAACCAACTCAGGATCTTTTTATTCGAAGCGTCCTAATAAGTCATAAGAAGGTTAGTTCAGTAAACCTTTAGTTAGTTAAAGCTATAGTGTTGATAGAACGAGCGTCTAGAGACAGCACAAGAGCAAATATCTTATCAATATTATCATATCGTATTTCTTATTTTCTTATCAATTATCATAATATTATAATCGTCATAAAACTACCATAATAATTTTAAATTTAAAATTTTAATTTTCTGTGGTTAAATGTGGTTTAATTCATAATTGTTAACCTTAGTCCTTAATTTTAAAAGCTAATATAAAATAATTGTTAGACTGTATATAATTATACAGTATAATATAGGTATTGTTATCCACACTTGGAAGAAGTGTGTACCTTATTATTATGTACCTTTTTTAGGTACATAATAATTCCATAACCACCAACGACTTGACTTGAAGATCAATTAACAGCAAGCAACACATGAAACAATAAAAAAATCACAATGTCACGAATATATACAACAGAAAAACATAATTACAAATTTCAGTAATTGATTAATGTATATTACTGATTTTGACACTTGCCTATTTTACATGAACCAATAATTTTCATGGCACGTTTTCCAGTAGCCTTGCTTGAAAACATTCCAGAACGATGGCAATAATAAACGCTTGTGGCTACAGTTTTATCTTTGTTAAATCTTGTCCCCCTTTGTTTAACAAATCGCGACGAAGAACTTACCTCTTCAATGGATTTACATTCTTCAAACTCTATAAATAATTATGAAAAATCAAAATATTGAATTCATAAATAAGTTAGATAGTGAAAAATTCAACTAGTATATTTACCCTGAAACGAAACAAAACTCATATTAATTATATCCAATTCATTTTCTGCATCTATCAATGGTCTTGACGATTTAATGGTGCGTCCCTCCAAACATATTTGAATAAATCAAAATTTAAATTATTTAAAATTTCAAAAGACTGAAAAAGAAAAACGTTTTGTGATTTGAAAATTTTCAACGATTATATTATATGATAATTGATAAGAAATACGATATGATAATTGATAAGATATTTGCTCTTGTGCTGTCTCTAGACGCTCGTGTTGATAGACACTATCATTGGTCATGAGCTGTGCATTGATCTTTTTTAAATAACTATCAAATTATTCGATATTGTAAACATATGAATGAAAGAAAATATTTAAATGTTATTCTTAAAGTGAGTATAGGTTAGGTATGGGTAGGGTAAAATATTATACCTTAACTATTTTTAATAATATTTAACCACGGCCTTAATGCCGGTCGACTAGCGTTGTACCAGTATAATTAAAAACTTTAAAGACAGTATGCCAATATAGTACTATGTATTCATTTCTAAAGATTTTTTCTTGCTCCTTAAAAAGTATTTGCCTGCGGGCTCCAACGTTCCCCTTCAAAATTTTTTTTTACTCAATTTAAATTTGTATGATATTTTTTATAGATTTTTTAAACCTTAACACCTGGTGCCAAATTAATATCTAAACATTTATTTTTTGCTCCTAAAAAAGTATTTGCCTGTGGGCTCTAACGATCCCCTTCAATTTTTTTGTAAATATTTTTAAACTTTAACAAAGTAGTACTATATAAATCTTTAAACTTTATTTCTTGCTCCTCAAAAAGTATTTGCCTCCGGGCTCCAACGTTCCCCTTCAACATTTTTTTTTTCTCAATTTAAATCTTGATGATATTTTTTTATAAATTATATAATATGTGCCATACTAATTTCTATAATTTTTTTTTTGCTCCTTAAAGAGTATATGCTTGCGGGCTCCCACGTTCTCCTTAAAAAGTTTTTTAACCTATTTTTTTGAAAATATTTTTAAATAGATTTTTAAACTTTAACAACCAAGTATCATATACATTTTTAAATTTTTTCCTGGCTTCTTAAAAAGAATTTGCCTGTGGGCTCCAACGTTCCCCTTCAAAATTATTTTTAAATTTATATAAATCTTGTAGATTTTTCTAAACCAATTTTTTAAACATCAACTAATTGGTGCTAACCCAGTCCACTATATCCTCAGATACTGATCAATTTTTTTTTTTTAAGGTTAAGATTTGAAAATTTAATTGAAGATTCCTCATAAATTTTAATACCTTTTTCAAAAAAAAAAAATGTCTACCGGAAAGTCAAAATAAATTATTTTGTAGTTAAAAATTGATGAAATGTTCAAATTGTATAGCTAAGGATTGAAAATTTAGACCAAGGCTCCACTTAAGTATAGGTTATTCTGTAACCAAAAATCTCAAAACTATAAACACAATTTTTTTTATGTTCAAATTTGGACGAAATTACATATTAAAAAACCAAGAATGAAGCTTTTAGTTATTTTTTTTTAATTTTATAAAGTTAATTCAACTAATCGGCTACCGTATTATTAATAAGTAATACCTAACCTTTTTAATATAATATAAAATATCCACACTTACAAATTGTTTCAGCTCAGAATCTATTTAACAGTGACCCACTTGTAGCCTACTGTACAGCAGAGCAACATGTAATGTATGTATTTTATATGTATATAATATTTTATTTGAATAAGTTACAGGTGTTATCGTCTAACGCTTTACGTTCGTTGTAATACCAGTAGATATCACTCAAGGTACCTACCATAAAATAAAAATTATTTGCCATGAAACTCAAGTACCAAGTTTTATATTAGGTATATTAAAAACATTTGAATGTATTTAAATCGATACAATAAAATTTATTTGATAATAAGTTAAACGATTCACTGTTACACTGACCCCATCTGCTCATCGATGCCTCTATATAATATAATTATAAAATGCGTATCTGTTAGGCCCAGACGATAAATTTACGTGCATTCTCATTTAGTACTTGACGAAGTCGGAGGCACAATTAAATCCCTTCAATGAACTCATAATACATAATTAATATCTGTGCTAAATTATATTTTGGAGTATAATAATATGTAGGTATACCAAAATGTTTTCAGACTTTAGTGTTAACCCAAAATATTTTTTAATTTTACATTTCTTATTACGCAACGTGACTTTCTGTAAGACAATATTATTGATCTTCCAATATAGGGGGCTCAGCGATAAGAGAACCATGATATAGCCACACAATAATAAAATTAAATAGCAGGAGAAAAAATAATACCTATAATGAGCTGCATAATTTATCAACAGTGAATAATATTGGTCCAAATGTAATATTTGGAAGGAAACATTCAGTACCTACTTTGCGTTTTGGCCAGTCTTGTAAAGGATACTTTTAAAAAGTATTTATAGATATTTTCAAATACTTTTCATTTTTTTTTTCAATGTGTTTTACCTTTTTACCTTGACCTTATGTTCTTATAGATAAATGTAATCATTAGAATAAGAATGCAGTATTTTTTGGTCTTTGTTGTATGTACTATCAAATACTATAACTTAGGCCTCTAAAAATATTACAATATACCAACAACAAAATATATACATTTAAATTAGTTGATCCCGCGCACTTCGTTGCCCGTAAAACATGACAACTAAGAATTGTGATTGTTTAACTCATTTTGTGTGTAACTCGCTGCAGTAAGTGCAACTCAGCCACCTTGGTAGGCAATCCGACTATGTCGGATCGCGGACAACGCCGGTGAGCTGCTGTATGTGCAAAAATTCGATTTGATATGCTTGCTTGTACCTGATCTACCCGATTAACCTTTGGCAACCAATAGGAATAATAAATACTTATTTCTACTAATTATTTCTCCTATAACCAATAGAAACGATTTGAAAACAAAATCGTAAAAAACATTTGTAAACTTTTCTTTTTTTTTTATACCATTATTTTTATTATTATTTTCATACATACAAAACAATTATAAATTCATGGCTAAATAATATATATTTACAACAATAATATACAAAAATACAAAATTTTTATACAAAAGTCTCATATAATAATATATAATTTTTAGTCAAAAGTCTCCTATAATAATACATAATGTTTAGACAGTAGTCTCATAGTAATACATAATTTTTAGAAAACAATCTCATATAGTAATAAATAATGTTTAGACAGCAGTCTCATATAATAATATGTTGTACGGATTTTCAGTGTCACCGCGGCATAAAAACGATCAAGTGCCGAAAACCAAGAAAATGTAATTTAATTCGAAGTGCCGATGGCGCCGGACAAAACGTCGGACAGACGACAAAATGTGAACAATAATTACACATTTTAACAGTATCGGACGAAGTGTCCGGCGTCATTAATAGCCAATAGGTGAACTGGACCGGCAACAATCATGTGGTACGCAGCTAACACTGGCGTACCACGGTGGCGGTAAGGGAGAGGTGGAAAACTTGGCGAACATTATTCAATGTCCACGAAGGTTTGACAAAAGCAAACCCTTCGTGCCATGTTCGTCAAGGACTTCCAAATTAATTTTTTTGTTCTCTTCCAGGCTGACCTCCGTCGAACAACAGACCGTGGTGCAGGGATTTCCGGTAATCTGGCAACCAATAAAATAATATATACTTATTTCTACTAATTATGAAAAATTGTGATTATTCAACTCCCTTTTCCAACTCGCCGCAGTAAGTGCAACTCAGCCACCCTGGTAGGCAATCCGACTACGTCGGATCGTGGACAACGCCGATGAGCAGCTATAATATGACAACTCTTAAAAAAAATGTAATTTTTCAACTCCTTCTGCAGAGTGTAACTCACTGCAGTAAGTGCAATTCAGCCACCGCTTGGTAGGCAACGTGTGGAAATTCGATTTAATGCATGCTTGTACCTGATCTGCCCGAATAACCAAGGCAACCAATAGTAATTAAATACTAATTTATACTAATTATTTCTCCTATAACCAATAGCAACAATTTAGAAAATTTCTATCGTAAATCTCAAAATCCCTGTTTGAGAACCTCCCCGGGTTGGGCCTACTGGGTTCAATTGTAAATCTAAACCATTCACGGACCCGCTCAAGCACACATAAAAAATTTCATCAAAATTGGTGCAACCGTTTAGGAGGAGTTTGGTTACAAACACACGTACAGTAGAATTATATATATAAGATAGCAATAAAATACGTACAACGCAAACACATAAAGTCATACAAATAATATATAATAATAAGTTGTAATATTAATTATTCGACTTAAAAATTGTGATAAATATTATATTGAATTTTTTTGACGTTGCTCGCGTTGTCACGACAATTATCTATGCAAATATTGACATAGCGGAAAGGGGTGTTTTGAATGGTGCACTGTGGTGTAGGAACACAACCCTCAGTGTATTTATGCAAAAATGTAATATATATGTTTAATATGATTCAGATTTCTACTAAATATTTATGTGGTCTGTTGTCATATGGTTCTAACTTCTATTTCATATTTCATATTATTAATATTATGATGATTGATTACTACAGTCTACAGTCCACAATGTATAGTATGTAGAGCCACCCCTAAATGTTATATTTAAATATAAAATTAATACGACCCCCTAAAAAAAATCCTGGTGATGCTCTGTTTAGTTTAACGTTAGGTAGGTATCATATTTATTATTAATAAAATAATATAATGTTATAAATAATTTACGAGATCTCTTCCTATATTATAAGCTATTATAATACTCCAAGGGTGTAATTACTTGCAAGTTTCGAGCATTGGACAATTCTAGGGAAATCGTTTAACGGAATATTCGTTCGTAAATATAATAAGAACTGTTTATACGAACGTCATCGTCGTCGTCGTTGTTTTTCCTAGAGCCCTCAATTTCTGAGGACAGTCTTGGGTCGAGAATCGTGTTATATTTTATATTTTTCTGAAAACTATTATTATAATTGCGGTTTCTAACTATCCTTTGAAATTCTTTATACAACGCCATAGGACTTATGGCATAGGTACCAGGTACGTATTTTCATCGTACAGCCCGCAAGCAGGCTAACCACTAACCTGTGTAGATGTGCTGAACAATTAAATTGAATGGGATGATGTTCCAAGATTGAAGGTGGTGAAAGATTATTTAAAGTTTAGACTTATGGAAAATTCTTCAGTTATGCTTTATTGCTTTCTGAGTAATATAAACGCGAAAGTTAAGTTTACTCAAGATAACATGTCATACCTACACTTTTATAATATCTGTCCAGATTTTCATTCCTAAGGCTGGTCTTGCAGTTTTCCTTCAATATTCTCAGCATTCTTCTCGGTTAACCTCTTCAATTCTGTTTATGTAGCTATAATTTTACTGTTAGTCCCACGCATCATATTATTGATATAAATGATTCTTTCGTCGTCCTCAGTTCTATTTTCCATTCATCTATCCTTCTATTATAATTGTGTAGAAACTAATTTTCGTATCTCAAAATATGTCCAATCATATTCCATCTAAAATCATTAAATACCTACCTTATATGACAAATATGTTTCGGGTTTCGTTTATCATTTACTTTGCTTAGTATAATATAATTTGTTCTTCGCACTTTCATCATCATTCTCCAACACTCAATACGAAACCGTGGCGTGTTACATGGGGTCCAAGTGTTGCTCAGGCGAAAATCTTAAATACGGGTGGGTGGGTATTGATAGATGAAAAATAGGACATTATATAGGTTAGTGTAATAGAATTGTAAGGGTCCAACAATTGATATAAATAAGTACCTAATATACTATACTATAGTATTTATAATCATTGGTCCAACTACTACTATATTAGTTAAGTATAATATTTGTACGATATTTTCGAAAAATGTGAAAATATTATATTATAAGTTATAGGCATGTATATAAATAGTATATTACAATATGCAAATATTATTTTCATGCAATAATTCGTGTAGTTTTAGGAATCCAGTCAATCTAACTTTTTTTTAGATTACATAATTACTGATTTCCCAATACAATGTACGATCGATGACAATCAAATGTTCGATAATTACGTTTATATTAATTTAGAAGTAGGTAAGTAGGTTGTAGACTTGTAGGTAATAATATACAAATATTAATATTACAATTTATAAGATTGAAGTAAATGCAGAAAAGATTCAAGAAGAGATTTAAGATGCTTTTTCCGCTTTTATACTATAATTATTATGTCGCAAAAAGAAATGAATAAATAACTCACAAAGGTAACGGCAAATATCGGCAATCGGTATCTCAAGTGATATTCAACCGGTCAATTTATGTTATGTTTTTATAGAGTTTTATGATGATGAAAAACTCTTTTATTTTACAATTAAGTTATTTCCTTTGAATAATGTCTTTGTTGTGTGAATACATGATCCATTTTATTTTTTATCAATAATAGTAATTTTAGTTCTTAACAACTATGTGGATAATCTTCTAGCAGCTTCTCTCTCTCTATATTCGCATCTCTGTTTATTTTATTTCTTAGTTCTTCATATTTTATTATTCTTGAGTTATATCTGTAGTTTTTGTTTTCTTAGTTGTCATATAATTATCATACTGATCGTTTGATCTTTTTAATAACTTCTTATAGTTGTATCTTGAATATATTTTTTTATTTCTTTCCATATTTTTTCCACAGAATGATTATTTTATAAATGTATAAGCTTACTACAATAACAGGTACTTCCATAATATTATTATGTACAAATACAAAACGATTTCTTTCCTTCATTAAAGCTTAATCGATTTCCTATGGTATGCAAGGCGTAGGTATGTGAAAGCACATAAAATTCATAAGCGTTCATCAAAATGTCTGCAGAAATTAAAAAAAAATTAATATTGTTTTTTTTTTTTTTTTTTACTAGAGGTAAGGCTTCAACATCACAGGTCATTAGCCTAGTGTAAATTAAAGTGAAGAAAGGAGAGAGAAAAAAAAACTTACAAATTGTATTGAGACTTAAATAAGACTACGGGAAAATATTGGTAAGTATACTTAGTATACTAAGTATACTTATGTATACATTGTAAAAATTTGTTTATTAGATTAATTTTGGTTAAAAAAGTAATGATTTTAGTGATAATGTTTTCTTTGAGTGCTTCTTCCATATTTGGTGCAGGTATTGCTAGATTGTTTCTTATATCCCGGTACTTCGCTCAATTTAGGATAATGTGTTGAACTGAAAGGTCAGCGTGATATTCGTCACAACTGGGTGGAGGATTTTTGCTGATGAGAAAATAGTGAGTTACGAATAAGTGTCCGATTTTGCATCTTGTGATTGCATTTTTTTGTCTTCCTTTATTGTTTTAAGCTTATTGGTGGGAGGAATGGCTTCCCAATAATTTTGCCATTTAGAGAATATTTTATGTTTGATAGAAGAAAATCGTTTTATTTCTTTACAGTTCTTTAACTATTTTAATATTACTATCTAACACAATATTAGTTATTACTCGTTTTTCCGATCGATTTTTATGAGCACAATTCGTTAATAAGGTTATCTAAAAACGTTGTTTCGAGGTTATGTGTAAATTTTACAACAGTAAACCCCATTATGCTATAGTAGGTACAGAGCTTTT
This sequence comes from Nasonovia ribisnigri, assembly GCA_027563435.1. NCBI lineage: Eukaryota > Metazoa > Arthropoda > Insecta > Hemiptera > Aphididae > Nasonovia > Nasonovia ribisnigri. The sequence continues at coordinate 38,147 of JANEHU010005119.1, forward strand.
ATAATTTATAGTATTATACAAACCCGCTTGACTATATAATATATAACATTTATAATTGTATTACAATTTGCAAGTTGATGAGACGTCAAAATAAAAATGTAATATTACACTGAAATACTTTTCGGGCGTTATTTTTTGGGGTTTTACTGAATGACCTGGGTGTTGTGTACAGTGTACACATTTAATATAAAATTTTCTTAATTTTGATAAAATATATTTCCCGAAGAACTGTTTTAATGAATTCTGAATAGTAATTGTTTTTTTTCCTTTGACTTAAAAAAAAAAGTAATAATAAAAACCGAATTAATTTTCTTCCTCTAAGAAAGAACTGCAATTATATTCGAGGATAAACTAATTAATCTTGTTCGAAAAATACTTGTTTTTTTTCCCTTTAAAAATGTTATAACGACCGAATTCTTATATACATAATATTAAATCGATTCCTTTTCATTTATGTTTTTTTTACAAATAGTTTTTAATAATTTGTTAATTTTTTCATCAAAAATGTACATTAATATAATTCAATTTTTCTTAACAACTATTTTTGGGAAGGGATTCAAGGTGAAATTATTGAAACAAGTTAAAATTTTGTGGTGAAATTGATTTTTTTTCTAAATTATAATGTGATTACGGTTTACTATAGCATTATAATATTGTAATTTTATTTAATAATATTATTAAGTATAGCTGACCCAAGGTTGTCTATGTGTTGATATTATATAAATATAGTTAATTTAACGTAAAATGTTTCTACATTATATTTATTCACTGAGGATTTGTTTATAATACTATAATATTCTAAAGTGAGCAATTTCGAGGAAACAATCTTCTGCGGAGTATTTTAATACAAACGCTAACTGGTGTCGACATTAAACGTAACGAGGTAAGTTCTAAACATAATATTATAAAACTTTTATTGCAGGTATAATATATAATAATATATATACAAACAAGAGCATTGCTCGACAGTTTTCGAAAGATAGTAGTACGTACTAATTTGTAATAAATACAGTTGATAGATCAAAGAAGACATTTGGGCAGTGGGCTCACGATTTTTTTTCAACATAAAGCTGTAACGGCTACCGATGTTATACGACTAAGACACATGCAACGAAATTCTATCATAAGAATAACACTAAAATAGAATAGAATCGTATTATTTTCAAAAAATAAACTAGAGACATTAAACTGATTAAACTAAACGTTAGTAATTCTTTTTAAAATATACATTTGTTTATAAACTTATGAACTATATCTCTAGATTATTTTTGTAAAGTATTTCCAATGTTTACAATCATTGAATATTTAAAATTACTTTCAACAATGAAAATCAGTGAGATAAATAAAAAAATAAATATTAATATAAAAAAAAAAATATTGAAAACAAAACATTGCAAATAACAGACTATTAACATGTTTATTTGTTGTTATTCAGTATAGTAGACTACCTACGTTATATTATACCCAGAAAAAGTGAGAAAATTATCAATTTTCATATGACTTACTAAAACAATATGAATTTGTATACTTCCATTCATAATTAATATTCCCAAGAATTTCAATGAAACATAAAATAAATAAAGCTTTGTATGTTGTAACTAGGTGCAAACTCTACACTATACAGGTATAGTGTAGTGAAAAATATTGTTGGTTTGTTTGTACCGTCACATTGACATACGGTTTAACTTCGTAAAATATTCATATTTTACCATTTGAATACGAAAGTTAACTTGATACTATAATAATTCAAATTTCGTAACAAATCATTAATTAGTAGGTAGGTAAAGTAACAAAAAAAACATGATTATAGTGGCTCATGGAACGTACTTTAAATTTGAACGATAAAATAATATTGTGTTCACAATAATATTTTATAATCAAAATTGATAGGCAGGTCATCGATAAAAAAATTATAATGTTCTTTGTGAATTTTAGATCCCGTACATTTTTAAAAATAATCTACCAACCTGTCTTATATTTTATTACAAACCATCGACAATAATATATAACTGTAGGCAAATTTATAAAAACCTAATATATTATTGAATATTATAGGTAGGTATTACCTATATAGGTAACCAAAATATGAATATATGATCTATTTTATTTTTAACTACGGTTATACAAATATTATTTATTTTTTATAAATATTTTACTGGTTGAAGTGAATCAAAAATATGTAAAAATTAAGTAGATAACGATAAAAAAAATTGTATTTTATATTTTTATGACTGATATAAATTGAAATATTCATAAAAGTTATTTGGGAATTTGAAAACGTATACAATTAGTATAATAAATTGTCTACTGAATGGAAAATGATTTTGAAAATTGTTATATTTATATCAAGTTTTAACATTATCTATATGTATCCTTAAGTGCGTTGTTAAAATATTCATACTTGCATTTCCCGTATTTTTTATTTATTTTTTACACGGGTTTTTTTAATCAACCATTATTATTTAGCCCAGTTATTTAAAACCATGTATGTATTTTACACTGTACTATTACCTATTATAGTATTATAGCATATATCATTGCGTATGTAGGTACCTACTCAATTATTTTTTTTTTTAAAGCTCTTTTATCAATGATTTTAATACCACCACCAGTATAATATGTAAAAACAGACAATATTATATTGAATAGGTACAAATAATATGCCTGTTACAATATATTGTATTAAAATTAATTGCAAAAAATCACGATACTATAGTACCTATGTGATATATGAGTGGGAATGTTTTTTTCTATAACATTTTTATGCATTAATAATATGTATTATTTATTTGTTCCATACTCATTTAAAACTTAATTTGCAAAACTGTATTTTGTTATAAGCGTATTTCTAAACGCAAAATGTATTTGAAACGTATATAATTGAACAACATTATAACCCGGGGAAATTCGATATAAAAAGAAAAACTTCCACTTAACCTTTACTGCGCTAGGTATCCGTATAGTATCTGATATATGGAATGTGACTCTAATTAACCATATATTCCGTCTATACATAATATTATATTATAATAAATAATACGAAGCTTGGATTATTTTATCCTCGAGTAATATAATATGTGCATGTGGGTTCAATATTGGTCGGAATGAAATGCATTAAAAATAAAAAACTACTCGTAGACCCTTTTACATAATATTATAATAATATGTTGGTATATCAACATTGGTTATATTATAAATAAATAATAAATATTATGTTTCTTGCCGATCGTTTCGATAATTTGGTGTCAAACTTTCAAAGACGCCGACGTAGTTATATAGATGTCGAGGCACCTTTATAGATTATAGTTGAAAGTAACACGAGTCATATGGTTTATTATATTATCGCTGGCGATAAAACACATTATTCGTCCGGGAGAGCACGCAGTAGTCAAGTGAACGGAAAAAAAGGATTAAAACGCGTGCCAAAAGGGCCCTGAGCTGTTTGAAACGTCGAAGGGACACGTGTCGTCTTAAAAGCAGTTCACCAAACAATTGTTCAAATGTTCGATAGATTCGTGTCATCGATAAAAACACCCATAATCGGTCGGAATAGCCATATAAGAGGAAAAAAAGAGAAAAAATAGAAAGCAGGAAAAAAGAAGCCCCGGAGGCAAAACGAATTATATTACACGGAGGACGAAAAAAGGAACGGAAGCGGTTCCTTTGACGAATTTTATTTTTTCTTTAAAGTATTTTATTGGAGAGCTCTTTGGTTTGCATTTTAACCGAACCGCTTCCGAACATAGCAAGTTTCCCGCTATTTATCTGCGTGAAAAGTGTACACATATTATATGATTTCCTTTGGAGCGGCAACCGATCCTCTCTGTATGTTCTTCACGCTTGTCCATCGTGCAGCAAAGTCGTGCGCTTGACGGTCTTTCCATAAAACCCGAAGGTTCGATAAACTTTAAGACTTCAATTACATACACACATAGATAGTGAGTGTTTGTGTGTGTATCCAGTATCCACTACAACGCGGGTTAAGTACGAAGCTAAAAAGAAAACGCGTCTTAAATGTGAAGAGGCAACCATTCCAAAATTGATTGTGGCTCGATACAAACACACACACACACACATTCACTCTCGACATATTATTTATTATACATATACACAAGTATAATATTTGTACACGTCTTAATAATAATGAATTTTGATTACAACGGTCATTCAATTTTTTTACGATTTGGCGGTGCTACACAGTATTGGATGTTATATTTTAGTTAACAGTAGAATAAATAATAGGTACAGTGAAGTTGCTCAACAGAAAAGAGTTTAAGAGATTAAATTAAACACTTCACGAAAATAGCAGCTTTAATATGTTTTATTATTATTTTTATTTTAGAATTTCAGAATATTACGCAAATCTTAGAAATTCAATCTGAAATCAGAGGCAAAATAACTCGACAATTTCCAACGAGAACAAACCTGCAGCGAGTGGAGAATAATGATAAAATCCCAATTTTTATATATTATTATTTATATAATTAAATTACTTTTTTTCAAATAAGCCAAGTACGCTTTTATACAAAATTGAATGGGGAATTGTCTATTTACTTTGTCTCCACTCAATTCAAACAATGGATTTTAATCATTATATTAGTATGATAATATATTTTGTATACCAACCGAAAAAACCTTACCTAAGCAAATCGCAGTCCCAAAGAGCTGTCGTAGATAAAGAAGTATTTAAACGTATTTTTTATTTTTTAGAATACATACCTATATTTAAATATATTTTCATTCAACTGTTTGAAATCAGTTTAAAAATTAGTTTTATCAGATGAGCCAAAGAGTCCTGCAGGAAACATTCGTCGAGTAACGATGTGGAAACAGTAAATAAATTATTGAGGACAAAATTGCAGACCAATAAACGAACAATTAAGGAAAGGATTAAAACAATAATAAAAAATAAATTAGAAGCCTAAAACATTTTATAGGTACAATATATATCCTAGGTTAAAATTATAAAGATGTTGATTAAGAAATCGTTCTGTTCGTGTATATAGTATAGTACAGTAGGTAGATATTTAAATTGAATAATAATTTAAAGTTATTCAAATTCTCGTAGATATAATATTATTATTTATTTATTGGAAAATACGGAACAGGTATCATAGTCTCAATTCAAAATGAGCATAAAACATACGTATAATTATATTTTTTTAGATCGTATTTTAAAACAATCATATATATTTTCATTATCAGTATCTTTCATAGATCATTATATTTTAAGTATGTTCCTTTATTTTAAAGCTGAATCACAGAGCTACTATCAAGTCTATGTTATGGTATAAAAGTACTAACTAGAAAAGTGTATAATGTGTGAAACAAAAAAAAAGCGTCTTAAATGTTAAGAGGTTGCTGTCACAAAGTTTAACGGTCCTATAGTAAGGTCGTTACATTTTATAAGTAAGCGTCACGGGTGGCGGTGACGACGAGTTCATAAATAATGTCATTATTTTGCAAACAGGATATTAAATTATTATCACAATTTACATTTACTTACCGTTATTTTTATTTGCATTTTTTTTTATATGTTTTATATTATAAGATAAAATATATTGAATTTGAAAAAAAAAATTATGATGAATCCATAGATACTTATAAAGCTTCTGTTAAATCCACGCTACACATACACTCGAAATTAGTTTTGGATACATGATATGGCATAAAAGGTACCTTTTTTAATCTACAGAATACTGTCCCATTCGCAATAAAAATATACGTAGAACAAAAGTTTACTATTATACAAAATTATATTATGTATGTTCAAAACAGATGTAAAGTTGCCAACCCATCGTCTAACAACAATACTATTTTCTGACAGTGATTATTATTTTTTTGTCGCACAAAACGATAGAAATTTACTAAGACGTCGGTCACACAGTCTGCTCTGAGAGTCCGGCGCCACTGTATAGACACACAATGAACCATCCGGCTTTTTGTTCAGTGATGTATTAATATTCAATACCGAAATGGTATGAGTCCATTAAATATGTAAACGTTTAAACTCCCATCAGTCAACCACGCGTTCGTATCGAAGGCAACGCGGCCGATCAATCTAATATTATGAAATATTTTGGTCTCTATGGTAGGCTATCCAAACCAAATCCAACGTAGCCAATAGAATGCATGCGAAAACATAACACATTAATTATAATTTGGTCAAGTGACTGGGGACACTCGTGTCGTAATCGATTATAGTAAGACCAACATGCATGTCGGTCTGCATGTCTCGTAAATGCATAGCAAAATATGTAGAACTATCATTGTTAATGACGTACCCAGTGGTGGTAGGGGTAGGGGGTTGTACCTCCACAGTCCACTCATCCCGAAAATTGTTAAATTATAAAAAAATTGTCATCAATAAATCACTTTCAGATAAAATTGGTTCTCCATGGCCTATTTTGATTAAATTTAATGATCGATAATAATATGATAGGCGCTCGGTAATTAGTTATTTGATATGCACCAAATAAAATTATACTTTAGATAGATTCTGACTTACTTTTAGTTTACAGCTTTATCTATTTTAGCGAAAATACTTTCCATAAGTTTTCCTCTCAGCCGATATCTTCAAACAAAAAATCTTTATTTAAAAACTGTTGTAGAAGCTGCGTTTATTGTTTAAAATAATATTTAATATATTAGAGAAAATTGTGGTATAAGATTTCAATAATTATTTTTATCTGCAATAATATTGTCTATGAAAAATTTGATATTACTATATGTTTTACAGATTATGTAAATCAGATACCTAATCCAGAATATTTTGTGTAAGTCTCGGTATTCATGCTTTGTATGTAGGTAATTGTCTAGACCAATTTAATGATAGATTTATATAACACAGGATTATTTTGAATAACTTTGATTGTATTTTATCTAAGATAGAAATAAAAATATCTGAAGATATTAAAAGTAAATTCAAACAATTAGTAGAAATATATCAAGATATAATAGACGAATATACCGATTCAAATTTAAATGATCGTATAAATTAAACGGAGAATTAGATATTTTGTGGTACTCTAAGTATTCAACTTTAACATCTTCCGAAATCAAGAACAAAAATGTCATTGAAGTATACTTCCAAATCCGTCCAGATGTTTATCCAATAATATCTAAACTTCTTCAAATATTCATAACACTTCCAGTGTCTATTGTCTACTGCCCACGGGTGAACGACCATTTTCAACATTTTGTTGTTTGAAAACTTATTTGAGAAATTTCTTCTGGACAAATACGTTTAAATAGTACTAAAATATGATGAATTGTCAAAACATGAAAACGAAAAAAGAAAATACATTTATAGTTTTGAAAAAATATAAATATTTATATATTTCATTTTTATAATTAGCATTGAAAAATAGTAATGTATCTATGATTATAATAAAAATGTTTTAATTTGTTACATTTTAATCAACCCCACCCCCTCAAAAAAAAAAAAAATCTGTATGCATCACTGATTATTGTAACTCAAAACGCTGATTTATAATATTATTATTGTCAAGAGTAAAATACATGCACGTGGGTATATATATCATATATTATTATGACTGTAATAGTTATAATGGAATTATGTTCTTTGTGGGCCATTTGTCTAATATTGTTGTTTTATGACACCATAATTTAAAGAAGTATATTTCTTTTTTCCGTATTTATCATGCATACAGTTTTAATGATTATTTAAAATACAAAAATAATATTTTTTATATCAAAATTATACTGTCGCAAATTATATTCGTTGAGTAAAAAGATTTGTATAGTCTCGTGACGTCTTATTTCTGCAATAAGTAAATAATGTACGTGAAACTGTAGGGATGTAAATCAGGATTTCAACCTACCTGTTTGAAAAAAAAAATCTTTGAAACCATTTTTTCTTCTACCGTAAAATTACTAAAAAAGTGACGCTCCTAAGCGCGTAGTTTGCATTATTTTTACACCCAATTTCAAAACACACAATACACCAGACTTCATAATGTCATACAAAGAACTGTGTAATATTATAATTCATTATGTTAAAAGTTACGAATACTTGAGTTTTTGCAAAAATAGGATATGAAAAAAAATACCATGGTTATAATTAATGTAATGTTAAATCCTATACAAATCCTATTCATTAGTAACACAGTTACGGTGGTGTAATATTGATCACAACGTCACGTAATGATTTCTGAAATTGGTAATTTATTTACAAATTAGTCGCAGGGTACTTGTACAACGATATATTCTGTATAATAATAATAATATAACCTCACTAGTAGTCGTCGCGTTCCCATAATGCTTTGTGTTATTGGGACACATTCGATAAATGGAACTCATTATTCGATATCATAAGGAGCTCACTTCAAATGTACACGTAGCATAGTGCAGTAGATACTATTAATGACGTATTTTTCAGTGTATAAAATTCAGTATGAATTGCTGTAATTATGTACGGGACGTGTTGTGTTTCATGACAAACGACAAACTATAGACAAATCCCCGTGACCTATACTTTGTTAAAAACAAAAAGGAAAAATATAAATGTATAAGAAAAAGTTATTTATTTTTCTTTGAATATATATATAGGTACCCACCTTCAAAATAATGGAAGAAAAATATCCAAATAAAGAGCTATTCTTACAAATTAAATATATTCGTAAAAACTCACATATCACATTTTCTAGTTAGTTGAAAAATGAATATACATACACATGGCGTATTTTCAACAAGGCAATGCGTCAGTGTTATTAATGGAAAATATTATGGACTTAAGGTCCAACGATTTATTCGATGGGTGGAAATAATTTTCACGGACATAGATCATTAGAATATTTTCGTTTGTCTCAAATATACTTTCCAGTAAGGTCAAAGGTGTGATAATGAATAAAAATAAAATTAAATGGTGGTAAAATATAAAGGAATATAATATTACATATAAAAGTGATACAAAATAACTAATCCAAAGTTTTTGCAAAATAAAACTACTATACTTATAGGTAGGTAAGTACAATACACGGCCGATACTCAATGGTAAAAAAATAAATAATAAATATTTTTTAATATTATATTAATATTATATAACCAAGTCAATTATTTTTTAAAACTACTTATATTTTAGATTCTGAGTGTAGAAATGAATGTATTGATTTTATAATGTGTGTGTGAATTTTTTTGTGTCTGTCATCACTTTTTGAAGCAGTAAAATGCTTGGATTTTCAACTTCAATATATTCTCTAATATATTATTAGACAATATTTTCTTACTTGATTGTAATTCAAAAGTCAATAAATGATCATTTTTTTAATATTATGACTTTTTCGGAAATATTTATAGACATTAGAAATATTTGATATTTTTTAAAATTTATTTCATATATTGCAGATAAAAAATATAACTTGATCAAAACGTTTAATATTAAATTATATAATGTTACATATAATTTGTTATTGGAGGAAGAAAAAAAAGTTAAAATGTTGACGTCATTAGATATCAAAATATATAATATTATAATTTATAATATAACGATTTATCCTCAACTGATTTTTGTTATTTAGATAATAGGTAGGTATTAAAGAAAATAAATACATTGATTGTAGAATTTTCAAATACTTCAATACTTCTTAAATTATCATTTTCTATATAGGTACTCAGTGAAATTTTAAAAACTTGAAGCTATTTGTTATAGCCATTTTAATCTTTGTATTTTTCTATGATAGAACATATTTTTACCACTGTGCGAGTCAATACCGCTGTTAAACATATAATACCCGTAAGCACCTACGCTCAGGTTAGGTCAGGCTCATTATTGCAGCTTTCACCTCAAAGTGTAAATACGTATATGTATATTACGAACTTTGAGTTAACTTTTATAGTCCTCTACACCGGATTCAATTTATTTTTAAATAGGAAAAATACATTTTTGCTCAACACGTACGTTTATTACTTTATTAGGTATACCTACCTAACCCGTACCGTCGAAGGCGTCGCTTGAAATTCTGAACATTTCACCGGCCACGCGCGTGTGTCTATCACGCACATGGCACATATAAACACATATGTGTATGATATATTATCGTTTATGATGTTGTGCGTTATTCGTGAACGCTTCTCTTTTTTTTTTTTTTTGGTCGGAAAAATTATTCGTGGCTGGAAAACTACGCGACGTGCGTGCAAATAGTTTGCTTTGCGGTCGACGGGGTGTGACAGCAGACGCGTAGGAGGAAGCGCGACGGAATTGTATATACGATTCTGCCGTATGCTCACGTAAGGTTCAGGCTTTTTCCGGTGTGTTATATGATTATATATTTCTCGTATACGTACGAGTATGTACAGAAGTTTTCATTCCTTCCTTTGCGGAATACAAGAAAAATTCGTCTAACGCTGATTAAAATATATTTATTATTATTTTTTTATTTTTTTTTTTTTTGAACCCCACGCAGTCCGTCCTCTGTGCCCGGAATCGGCGAGTGTCATAAAAGGACGTGGCGGTGGCTGCGGAAACGTTAATATTGCGTCCCGGAACAAAGCTGTAATACACTTTCGTTATTAAAGGCACGGCCGCCAATATTACCTTACTACATGCCGTTCGGTCGTACAAGCAATGTAGGTATTGTATTATTGACTCCGTCTGGTAGCGCATCGGCAGTGATCCCAGTTGTGTGTGTGTGTGTGTGTGTGTGTGTGTGTGTGTGTGTGTGTGTGTGTGTGTGTGTGTGTGTGTGTGTGTGTGTGTGTGTGTGTATGTCGGCCACGTCCTGAGCGGCGATGGTGAATAAGTCGGTAGCAAATATATACATCCTTTGACGACGACGCCAATACAGCGCTCGCGGTGCACTCTTTGGATTTTTCTGGTTTAAATGGAAATCACATAATATCTCTATAATATATTGGCACGGCGGAGGCTAACTGTGGCCCGAAGCCAACAAACGTCGACCCTCCCACGAAGGCCCAAACGCATTCGTGGTGCACACGTCCGGATAAACTACTATATATTATGATATATATATATTATATTGTATATACACACTTTCGTATATATGCGAGTATTTGCTGCAGTGGGTCGTTGAATAATATTTTTTCTCCGGTCCGCTTCATAAGAGTCGTACAAATCAATTGCCTATTTCACAACGCATCGCCTAAAACTAAAATCGAGACTAGCGAATCATTCAGCACCAATGCACCAATGGTTTTTGACATCTTAACAAACATGTATAGATTGTCTAATTTCCTAAACATTGTTTTCATTTAACGACACACATGAGATTCATACACATTTCGAAATACAATGATTATAGCTCTATCAAATAAAATATTAGTATTGTATAGGTACTTCTATTTTAATTTTTTTACCGGCTCGTATTTTATGTTATTTCCTTTACGAACACCAGTTGATACACGCGTAAGTCGTTACTCGTTTGAGAAAATCGATCAGTTTTCTATATCACCAGTTTTTAATTATAAAATAGTAGCTGAGTATAAAAGCAAAAAATATGAGAAATAAAACTATCTAAAATATAGTCACCATTATAGGGGATACTTCCCGACTTATAAAACCTATAAATATTATTATCTTATATATAGACGTCAATTTTGATGAAAGCTTTCAGCACGTAACGGGAAAATAAAAATAATATACGGTACCGCGTTATTTATAATATAGCTACATAGGAACTACATAGGGATAAGACAATATAATATCGAATACCTGGAGGGCTGGACCCCACTTCATTTTCACACCCATCGCAGCAGAATTAAAATCTATAAACAAATTACAGTGTGGTATAATAGTATACTGCAGTGGCGCAAGAAAAAAATATATATAATCTCAATTTATTTGGGGTGGCTAAGAAAACGTTTAGGGCAGACTTCCCCGAACTACGTGACCGGAAAGCTTGTATTAAGCCACTGTGTTTGGTTAACAGAATTGAATGCATTTGTTCCGGTAATAAGCGAAAAATAAAATTTTTATTATCTGACAAAAAGCCACCGTTATTGTTAACACTATTTTTCTTGGCGTTATAATATAATTATTTATTATTATTATTATTATTATTATTATTATTATAGTCCGTTACTCACGGTTTGTACCTACAAATGATTTGAATTCAAAATACACCGAAAGATCACTCGACGTGTGGTAACCCTACGATTGCAGACGTGGCCTGCACAGACGTTCCATCTATGCGTGTTATCAAATATTATATATTCCTTCCAATAGATATTATTCTCTATCACCGCCGCACCATTCCAATTCATCCCAGAAATTTTAACTTAAGTATAAAAAGTTTATTATCAGACAAAAATCCGCTGTTATTGTTTTAACACTATTTCGTACGAATTTGAATCCAAAATATCAAAGCTGAAAGATTGCGCGATGTGTGGTATACAGATGTGTCCCGCAGAGACATGATATTATTATGTCTCTGCAGGTTTCTATGAGTGTTATAAAATATTATGTATTTCCAGCTCAAAATTATGAAGTATTACCTAAACGTCGCCGTCGGTGAAACTCAATTCGTAATTTCATTAATTTGTTATTATATCATTATTATCGTGAGCCCTGCGAATCAATGCAGTACGAGCGAACATTTATTATCGCTAATTACAAACGGAGAGTGGTATTATCATTATTATATTGTATGGTTATCCTCGCCCTTAAATCCTTTGATATCCCTTGCGGGAGTTTAATAGAGATATTATTATGGTACATAATTATGTAAGGCTGTATAATTTATTATACATCATTTTGATCTTCGATATTCAACGATGGTTAGCACCTCACATAATCCGATAATAATTGTAGGTAAGTATAATGGTTTCGTTCGACTGAAACTCCACGGCTGCCGCCGCCGCCACGCCGTTCCAAGTCAGCTTGAGAAATCGGGTACTCGATCGACGTCAGTCGTGGCGTATATAAATAATATAATAGCGATAATGAAAATATGGTCGTTAAAAAGAACGAGAAATTTATTACATCGTAAAGTTTTTCACCGTAACTGTTTGTTAGACAATTACGTTTTTGTTTCGTTCACCGACTTTTTTTTTTTTTTGTTTCTTTGCACATTATATTTTCCATTTCGTATGATATTTACACCTCCATCGCATCGTTGTGAAATTAATTACTGTTTGTATCAAGAAACTAGTAAATTTTCTTTATTATTATTAATCAAAGCCAAATAATTAACCGGGACAAATATCGGTTCGAATATTTATTTATGTTTTGTTCGACCAAGTCGAGGTTTGTACAATATTATTAAATACACCATAATAATGTAGACATGAAATGGTCGTACGTAGGTACTGCAATTATATAATAATATTTAAAAAACTTTAAATTGCTTTTAAAAATGTCAAATTTAATTTACATTTTATACTACTTACAAACTACAAAAATGCTTTTCCACGAAAAACTCGGCTTATATTATTTCATTAAATGATATTATGAAAAAATAAAAATTCTGAAAGCCATTTTTATAGTAAATATAATTTCATTGTTAATGCAGTACAAGAAAAAACCATTTTGGTTTGTGCATCTATTGGATAAATCGTTAGTGACATTCTTTAAGGGAAAAGTCATGTTTGGGTTAGCCAAATGTCAGAAGATTGGGGTTGAAACTTAAAATTTAAAGAACAGTGTATATAAAAATCTATTATTATATATTATTATAGTTAAACAAATTTAGACAGTATAAAATGACAGAAATCGGCCCAGACAATGTAATTAAGGAAATTTTGTTGTTATATTACTGTGGCCTTAGTATCAATGTCAAAATGTTTCACAAAAACGTCATTTATACTCGTGGTAACATTATTTCATTCATCTCAAAAAATGTTTGAAACAAGCTCGGTCCGAGGAAGGAGTAGACCATTTTAAAAATTAAATTGTTTTTAAAAGAAAATTGAGAATGACATCTCTATAGACCGTTTACCTATACTCATAATTGTTGTATTTGGTAGGTAGTATAATTTTCAGTGTCTACTTTGAACTCAACAGTCAACTGAGTTGCGTAGTTAATTAAAACTTATTAAAACGGTTACATTCGCATTTCAGATGCCAGTACTGAGTACCTACATACACATTTTGTATTACTGATTATATTTTCTTAAATATTATTTTATGTCTAAAATTAAGTTATTATCGATTGTGTTTAATATTGATGAGTGGAAATCATTTGTAATTTTTCTCTACCTAATAGGCTTTGCTAACACTATTTAAGTTTCTACGTTGCATAAATTATAGGATGTCTCAACAAATATAAAAAAAACTTTTTTTTAAACATTTTCCGCACCTGCACAGCAAAAAGCACTAACATAATATAATGGTGCCTATCTTATGATGTTATAAATTACGTGACATATGGTTATAAATAGAGTTTTAAAGTAGAAATTGAATACAAAACATAAATTACGTAAATTGTCTTATAAATTCATAGTTTAAACAATATAGTTAGACTAATGTTTTTTTATAAATAAAAATATTATTTCGTTTAAACATAATACAGCGATATAAGTTGGTGGAAATAAAATGTCAGTAAACCTAAGTTGTTACAAAACAAAATTTTAATTAATTTTATAGTGCGTAGTAGCGACTTACAATATAATTACTTATCATGAAATCGTTAAAATATGTTCACATTGAAAAAGAAATATTATGTCAACCCTGTAATAGTATATTTAATGAAAATCTGTTACATTAAAACTATCTATTATAATAATATTAACAATGACAAAAATAAAATTATTGTGCTGTTACGAGGAGGTAGCTTCAAAGTTCAAAATAAACTGCATACCTACCAAATAACCAAATCGTATGTTTTGTTTAATAAATTATTTTAGCTTTTGGTTTTTATCATTTATCAGTAAGCCCGACTTTTTTTGTAAAACTAAATTGTAATGTTACTCCTTTACTCATTCAATCATCTATCATAATATATTTATGGTAGTTTACACAATTGTCCATTAAGGGTTTAAACGGACACCTAAATATTTAATAGTTTCTTAAACATCAAATGGAGTAATGGATATTGATTCGTTACATTTTGATGGTCAGTTAATGTATATTAAATTATTTTATGTCATTTGCGTGTTAACCTATTGTATATAGCTACTTATGGAAAGATTATGGATCATTGATCATTGCCTGTACGTATAATATTGCAAAGGTAATGTTTTTAATTCAACTTACATATTGTCAGTAAAACATTAAAATATAGGTATATTAGTTAATCCTAAGTTCAAAATACTAAAAAATAACAGCTACGTGAACAATATAAAGTTATGTTAACTATTTTAACTAAACCACTTACCTTTGATAGTTGTACTAGTCATTAAAAGCCACTTATATTATAAGCTTCCTAATAAAAGTTCAATTTTCACTGCGGAATCATACGCAATCTTCAAAGGTATACAATTAGTAATAGACTCAAACATACCAATAGTAAAATTTTCGTGACGTTCTTATTTGGCCACACTCCACAGATCTTCCAAGAAAGATGCGGCACTAGTCTAACCATCAAACACATAATGACGGAGTGCAGCTTATAATCCGAAGCAAGATCATATTCAAAACTTCCGGAACACCTGTCAAAATCGCTCGGCTACAACAAAACCTCCCTCGCCGCCACCATCAAATTCATAAAAAAATCAAATCTTCAAAACCTACTATAAAACTTTTATAAATATAAAATGTACATCAACTATAGGAATCATAAGAAAAATATCTCAATGTAAAAATGTTGCCGAGGGTAATTTTATTAATAGTAAAAAAAGCAACAAATATAATAAAAAAGTTCGTTAGACAGTAAAAAAAAAAATAGTCTTTTTAGTAGAAAAAAATAACAAAATAGTTTCTTAAACAACTGATAAGATTTTCTACATCATAGGTTTTTATTAACTCTTCAACTGTGGCGGTGATCAATTAATAATAGTTATTCCTACAATAAATTCAGTGTAAATTTGTAAGAAGTCGGTAGTAAAATCAAAGCACATTTATATCAATCATAAAATATTCAAATTCGTCTTATAAAACACAACATTGAAACTAATAACGATGATTGTCTTGTTGGTTTTATTTCGACCTGCAAAATAGTATTGACTACCAATCATGGTTATTGAATTGATTTATTTTTTTTAGAAATATTAATATTATTATATATTACTTACGATGTGACTATGTTTATTCACCTGGCGTCTACAATAACAATATATAATATATTATCATCTATAAACTTCTACTCTACATATTGTGGATCTTTGGTATGGTATTGTTAGTCAAAATAATATTTCTAATATATGGATTTGATGCCTTGTATACTTGAATTTAATATTGGTGCAGAATATTTATGATTGACGTTAGGGGACAGAGTAGATCCAAAGATCTAGAGCAGGGGGCATTGATTTGAACAAACTCCACACAAATATTAATCTCGTACTTTTTTAAATATTTAATAATTATCAAATCAATAATTTACCATAATATTATTTATCATTAAAAGAGATGGTGTACTATAAAAAACGTCTATAAATATTTTCACAAACTTGTTTTTATACCATGAGAATTAAGTTCTCAATGTAAATAATACTTGTATCCCAATGGTCTATGCCACCGAGAGTATTTTTATTAATAAAAAAAAAAAGAGAGAGAGATGAATACTAAATGATTTGTAAGGGGTCTGAAAAATAATTGAATAAATAAAAGTATTACCATAATTATAAATTTCTCTTATTTTTATATATACTTTAATTTTTAAAAATGTCTTGGATAAAAGTAAAAATAGATTAGAACAGTTGTAGCTGTTGATTATAATTACAACTTAAATTTTCAACTGCAGTGCACACTCATTTTATGAATACAGATAATATTATAAATATTTATAATATTACGTAGGTACTGTAGGTTTTCTATGTATCGTAAATCGATAAATATAGATTTTCTTATTTTAACTTAAATTGTTGTTAATTAATTTAACTATCAGTGCAATAATTAATAAATAGATTAAACATGTATTTAAAACAATTTGGAATTTAGATGTTTGTGGTAAGGGCATCGGTGGGTGGGTGGTGGGGGGGGGGGTGTTGGTACGTCCTCACATCTGAATCCGTCTTTGGTTGATGTTTGTATAATATTAATTATTCGTTATCTAACCATAAATGCAACGTGCACTAAGAAATATTAGATATCTTTGGCTCACGGGCGCGTAACTTATGCATCTTGTACAACATATCATTACTGTAATATACCTACGTATACGCGAATACTTAGAAGCTACTAATATAACATTCGTAATTAAATCGCTCCGAAAGTAAGAAACGTGCGTGGTGTGTATATTATAGCAACGTCTGTGTGTATTTTGAAGTATGCATATTTTACGAGCTCAAACATTTCATTATGAAACGAGTAACGACTATATAATATTATGTTGTTATTTATATATTATTTCACCGCAGAACGTTTTCATCGTCTATAC
This sequence comes from Nasonovia ribisnigri, assembly GCA_027563435.1. Taxonomy (NCBI): domain Eukaryota; kingdom Metazoa; phylum Arthropoda; class Insecta; order Hemiptera; family Aphididae; genus Nasonovia; species Nasonovia ribisnigri. The sequence continues at coordinate 55,597 of JANEHU010005119.1, forward strand.
TGAGTATACATCTTCTATTTATTATTATTACGACGACGTGTAAACATATTATGGTATTCAGGTATAACATACCTAGTAAAGTTGTTGATGGTGCATTCTGCGGTTTCGTCGTTATTATAATAATCCACAAATCAAGTATTTATCACGTATACCGAAACATCAATATCATATTATGCAGTATTTAAGTACAGAGGAGTAATGGGGGTACGGGGTAATGATGAGGAGGGGGTCACACGGATAAATGAAAATCACGGTTGGGTTAGGTTTGTACAGATGGTACAAAAACGTTGAAAAACCATTCACTAAAAATAACCTGGTTCATCCAAGCTTTTGGGTGATGGTAATAGTTGCATGGCAAATATTTCATTTCTGTCTCTTTAAAAGATCTTGGTTTCTTAGCTTTCCCAATAACAGTTAGTTTAATCTTATGTGAACCGGTCGGATTTGAACACGTCATAATAATAAGTCGTTCTTTACTAGATTTATGTCCAGGAGCTGATTTTTCAGATTGCGCAGCAAGTGTTTTTGAAGGTAGCATTTTCCAGAATAGACCTGATTCATCTGCGTTGTACACTTGGTCAGGGGACAAGTTCAATTTTGAAAGGAGTGAATTGAATTCGTCATTGAATAGTGTTGCAGCAGTCAAATCTCCACTCAGGCTTTCGCCTTGAATGTCCAGCTGTCTTATGCCATGACGAGTTTTGAACCTAAATAACCAGCCTTGTTTAGCATTAAATGTTTCCTCAATTTTCAAATGTTCATTAAACCATTTTGCTTTTTCACAAACCATTGGCCCAGAAATCGGTATAACTTCAATACGCTTCTGTTTAAACCATTCAAAAAGAGCAGATTCCATGTCAGATAATGATGACTTTTTTATAGTTTTCCTCTTCTTAGCTGATACTTCTGCACAAGATATGAACTTGAAAATTTAATTTTTTTGTTTGATTTAGTCACGAACTGTTTGTTGACCCACGCCGAACTCATTTGCAAGTTTTTGAACACTTTCACCATGATCTACAGCCCGGTTAATAATCAACACTTTTTTCTCTAGAGAAAGAACGACACGTTTTCTTTCAGCAATCATTATTAGATTAATACGTTATACTACACGTTACGTTCGGCGATAGTGAAGGACAAAAGCAAACTGAAGGTGATTCGATAAATATAATAATCGATGTACATACAATATTGCTTATCTTCATATTATTATCGCCAAAAATGTCATTAATACGATTGTCGATATCGTGTATTATGTAATAAAAAATGTTCGATTATAACTACATATATAATATCTACAGTCCATACTTATTTTTAAATTTTCGGAAGAGTGAGCACGGTTAATCGCAAACACGGATAATCGAGTCACGGATAATCGAGGTTCCACTGTAGATAGGTACTCATAATTTATTATTATATTATAATATTATTAGCTGATCCCGTGCAATTCGTTGCCTGTTAAATATACCTGTTACCTCTATATGATTCAAAATTTGTGCAGTTCGTTATTTAACATTAGGTGTATGGTGTTCAAAACTTAAAAATGTTCATCCATCATCTCGAATCTCATCATACTTGTGCAAGCACAACTTTATAAAATGTGAATTTTGGAAGATGATTTCTTAGTGCACACTTACATGGTGGTACGAAGGTTGCAAGCCTCAAGCTATCATAATTTAACGTTGATCAGTCAGTAAGTCAGTCAGACAAGTTCACTTATGCAATATTACAGCCATCCCGACCGGCGTTTCCGGTGCGACACACTTGTGATCATGCGAGCAGTATATTTTCAGGTGCGCAAACCACCTGCGGTATATTGCAGACCCCTCAAGGGGCATACGTAATTACAAATATTTTATTAACACGTTGTTTATGATGTGCAAGTGTAGGTTCCCTGGACAACGGTAAAAAAATTAGCGTTAGGAATACCATTTTTACTAAGTTATAGGGTTTTGACCAAAATATGTAATATAGAGGTCTAAAATTATATTCAATCATAACCAATAGCAACATTACAATAAACAAAAATATATCATTATATAATATATTTTCTTGCTGAACAGAGGGCACCACTATTGTATTTTTGACATCCAAATTTCCTACTTTTCCAGTGGATTTTCCTAAATGTTTCTTTTATATAAACCTTGTACTGAAAATTATGAACACAACAGGAAAAAACAGCCAAATCGGTAAATGCGTTCTCAAGTGATGCCAATAAAAAGGATTAGGATCTATTTTTACATATAGATAGAGTGTATACGAGGCATCCAGCCATCTAAATACAGTCAAGTCTTGATACCTCGAACCTCGGTAGTTCGAATTTTTTTTGTCCCTAGGAAATTATTTTAGTTTATTTGAGTTATGTAACTCGAAAAATACTTAAGTCGAATTAATTTTTATCTTCCTTGACATTCTAGCTATCGAGACTCTACTGTATTTCAATATCTCTCAACCCAGTTTCTTAAGCCACGCAATTAACTTGTGGTACTCTGCATTAACTAAACCAGAGTTCAGGGGTATTCCCCTGGAAGGTTGAATAACCTTTACAGCATGCGGGCCACCTATTATTTTTAAAAAGTCTCGTGGGCCTAATTAGTAATAAGAACATGTATTAAATGATTAAAAACATAATATGCTATGCTTAAAATGTGTTAGTGGGCCTCAAACTACAAGACCGTGTAGCCGCGAAGACCCCTGGCATAGACGTAGTGTATTGTCATTGTTTTATTTTTATCGATTACCATTTTACGTTTTAAATCTTTTAAAATGCGATAATTCACGATATTTAATTTTATAACATACGCCAAAATACCATGCCAAAAGGGTCGAAATAAGACGAGTGGTCATATTGAGTCAGGCCCTAGCACCCCAATTTTAAATTGTTTTACCTTGGCACTCAAGCGGATAAATGTATTATCTCTGGGATATGTTTAGATAGTACAAATATAGAGGCAAATTGGTACAAATTGTTGTACATTACAGTATTATACCTATTACAATAATAATATGATTAACAATGCAGACATTTGTGTGGCAGGTGAACTCAACTCATTCAGTCGTACTATCCTGTCAGAATATTTATTTTTAATGTTCCAACATTAGCACGACGTGTCGTATTTATTTAGAAATCAAAAAATAAATAAATTGAATATGTATAGGTACATATTTTAATTTAATGTGTACAATATGTGTATAATGTCTATAAATATAATCGAATGTGTCACTGACTGTCTGACTGATCAACATAGAGCCTAAACTATGATAGCTATAGACTTGAAATTTGTATAGTACTTTAGTATCAGCATGTAAGATTTCACTAAGAAAGTGTGATACATATTTGAATTTTAAAGATGTACTTACACTATGGAAATTGAAAATGTTTTTCTTCATAAATGGTTGTCATTGGTTACTCGAGCAGATGAGGCAAAAGCACGCATCAAATCATTATCTTTAAATAGCTATGAGAGTTGAATTTATGTTTGTATATACTCAAAAATTACTTTACCTATTTTGATGAAATTTCAAATTATTTTTAGAGATTTCATGAATGTAGGGATAGTGGTTTGATCTACATTAGAAAATATACCAAGTAGGTACTATAATATGTCTATATCCAATGCGCGTGCGCTACAGGTGAATAATCCATCTTGGTCAAATTAGTTTACAAAACGAGGTATACTGACACCGATTTGTCCGTGAACTGACCTAGTAGGTACCTTCACTAAAACTAAGATACACCTACACAGCGCTGTATTTTATATTTGTACATTTTTTCACGGGTGAAGTAGGGTTATACACTTATACACTATTTAATTATATAATTTCAAATGGTCGCAGAGCATAAGCTACAAAATTATTTTTCCATTTTTCTTCATAACAATCTATAAAATAAAAAAACTTTCAAAACATCAGAAATCAAATGACACGATAATTAATAAATAATCTATTCATTAGTCGTGTCAATATTTGACACGTCTTGTGAACTAAATGTAGGTTTATCATATTTTTTTACTCACGTGCGTAAGGTATTGATTAATGATACGTTTGTTTTTAGCTCTTAAGGATCGACCCCCATCGAAAAAAAAATTATGTTAAAAAATACGCCCTCCTCGACTTACAAGACAGCTGGTGTTTCGTTAGTTATTTCTTTGTACACGCCTTTTAAAACGTCCACCTATTCAACGAATATCAGCCCCAACTGCAGGATGTGACCGTCTGTGTAATGATAATATAACAATATATAATATAAATTATAATATATTATTATTTTATAATTATACACCCTAATAATGTGTATTAGTAAAAAATCATTAACGCGGCATTTAGTTGTCAAAAATTATATCTTATACGTCTACATTAACATTGTTATACCTACGTTATGATATCTCAAAAACGTTATAGTATTTTGTTGACTGTAAGAATTGAATTTTAAAGCATCGAATACTACGTTTGTCCTGTGAATCCATCACTGTATCCCATCACAATAGTGAAAATTCGGAGCTCTTGGAGTTTTTTCATTAAGGCTGCATAGTTGTAATTTATTGTGTACTGTAAAAATTAAACAGACAGTAACATCATATCATAATAAAGCGCGATTTCAATATTATTATCACCTACCGTTTACAGACAGTGATGGAACCCTCTCGAAACTTTTTCGATTTTGATACGGCAACAATGAGATATTCAAAAGATATTACTGCGAGTAAAGTACGAATATAATATTACAATATGACACACCAATAATTATTATCAAACGACTCAAACATAAATACCTATCGTTTCGTCAGCCGAATCACAAATCGCAAAGTTATTATATGATTAGATATATGTTATTTGCCAAAATGGAGTTAATGTGGTTATTATTGTTATTTTTACAACCATTCCTAATATTATTGCGTTATTTAAGCACGCGACATGACAATCATTTTTTAATATTTTATAGTACAAACACATAGGTGTATATAGTATATATACACAGTGTGTCCACGAAAACAGAGTACCCACACAAAAAAATGCGAAAAATACAAGAGTTAAGAACTTGAATGTCATAGGAATTTATGATCCAATAGTTTAGTCGCTCATGCCTTGAAAATAGAATTAAAAAATAATATGTATTAGATGTTGAGTAATATAAGTAGGTAACTAAGTTTTAGAGTGTAGATACTCTGTTTTGTGGTCACACGTTATATTATATCATAATATTTTAATAATAATTGTAAGGGTAGGATTTTAATAGGTACCCTAAAAATTGGTAAACAATTTCAAAAAAAAAAAAAAAAAATGCTTAAATTTCATAAAAATTATTCAAATGTATTTCTTTTAGCTTTAAAAGTAAAAACAATGATACTAAAATTATATTTTCGTTTTGTTTTTGAATTATATTTCAATGCTAATTTTTAGGTTTATTTTATTATCTTCTGACTTCTTAATCTGAAATAATAATAAAAATAACGATTTACGCATTAATTAACGAAACTAACAATAATTCACATTATAATATGTTATTATTATTTTTTTTTTATTGAGTTAAGGCTTTGACGACTGAGGTCATTAGCCTGCAAGGTTGGTACGGTTGATACGGTAAAGTTGGAACGATTGATATGGTAGTAAACACGTATATGTGTAAAAGGGTATTGCGCACTACGAACTCCGGTGGTCACCCATCCTGGAACTAGTGGAAGCGGTCGTTACTTACTCTCAGTCACGTTGCGCGACTGATAGCAGCCAATGATACGCGCCAAGCAACAATATATTATTATTATGGATTTTATTACAATAATTACAATCAAAAAAATATATAGCATAAAAAACAAATTGTGGCTATCGGTATATAATATTTTTTATTTGTAAAAAAAAGTTAGAATTTTAAAAAACCCAATAAAAACACAAAAAAAGATAATTTCAGATACATTTGTCAAAAAAAAAAAATAAATAAAAATTACATTAAAGTACTCAATACTCGTCGTCTTCAATAAATTATCTACTTACAAAGTTACGTTTAAATCACAAGAAAATAACACTGTATCAAAATTCCAGCCTTAAGGCTGTCGAAGCAACATAAGTTTTTTGTGGAATTAAGACTAAAATTGGAAAGTTAGTTTATCTACACACCGATGTCTGATTACTGTTTTGAATAAACTTAGGAGTTTATTAGCTTTTGTTCTAGGTAATGTAAGAAAAACATATTTTTTTTTCAAAATTTATCAAGCCTTAAAATCAAAATTATTTTCTTTATTTAAAAAACGAAAATATTTTTTCAATAATTTATTCTATAATATGTCTTAAGTTGTGAACTTTAAATATTTTTCAAACACAAACTTTTAAAAAATATTAATGAATACAAATATTTTGACAACATTTAAGTCGGATCAATGGTAGTACTTTAAAAACATTTTCTCTTTTAGCAGTTTCCACTAGTAAATTAGTAGATTAAGGGTGCAATAATTTTAAGAAGCATTCGAAATATTTTAGAATTTCAGTTGATTTTAGCTCTCTCACAATAACGCTCAATAATGTATATGGTATACACATATCGACATTCCATATAATATGTATTATAATAAATTGCTAATATTTCAAAAATTTCTGCTCCGACAGCCTTTGCCGTCATTACAGTCGGCTAGTATAATTAATTATAGTAGCTGCAGGACACTATATCATAATATTATTGTGTATCATAAATTTGAACTTGAAAGGAACGCGTTTTTAATAATTGAACAGCAGGTAAATGTGTGTAAATGGGTATTTAGAAAACTATTATTATTCTAATACCGTCGTGGTGGGCAGGTACAAGCGTGATAACAGAAACGCGAGGTATATTATATTGTGATACAACTTGATAATAATATAGTTATTAAGTGCATTATACGCATAATACTAGAATATGCGTAGACTGTACATATTATTTATACAAAACCACGTAATATATTATACACACATAACATGCATTTAATTACACTGAGTGGGGCATAGTTAAAAACTGAAAATTAAATTCTCCTACTTTATATAAATAATAATTCATATGTTAACAGTCTGCCAGTGTACTACTATACCTACGCACCGTGTGGCGCACCGGTATGTTTAGTTATTATATTGTACCTATAGGTAACCTGGTGGTCTTTGGTCGCGTTAGGTTTGGTACGCAAAATAAATATCGTAAATTCTAGCTGTGGTATTCATAATATAACTGTTTGTGTCTATGTTACATTCCATAACTGTATTTGGAATCATCAATACATAATATTTTGTTCTTCTATAAGTAATGTTTTTGAATTGAGGTTGTTGAAAAAGTTATATAAGTTGGTACTTAAAAGTATAAACAAAAAATTAAAATTTTTCACTTACAAAATACTGGATATGTTAAATTCCGGATTTTAAAATTAAAAAAATGTAATGTAATTTTAAAGTTTAACATATTATAATTTCAAATACAACCGTTAATTTTCAAAGTACCTATTTTAAAAGTTTGAAATATTTTTTAAATTAGATTTTGAAACATTTTTCTTTATTTTTACTTTATTCTTATTCTTTAATAATCTTTATATACTTAATCTCAATATAATTATATAATTTTTAAAATTAAATATTTATTCTTAAGTTTCTCATAAATTAATAAAATATAATATTATGCAAACATAAACACAATCATAACAATATTGATGTTATGAAATATTTCTGAGAATTTCCTACCAGCATCACTACAACTACAAAACTCGTTGCTGAGAATCTGACATGGATAATAACATTACATAAATATTTTGATAAAACTGTTAAATTATTAATTTTTACGGAATATTTAAACAGTTGTACTACTGCAGTGTTAGCATTAGAGGGAGGTATGAGGGTATGTAGATTAGAGAGGTATAGTAATATTATTTTGCATAGCGGGCGGGGACAGGCACTACGAGACACTCTGTGGCTATTAGTCATTAGGTGGTAGAGATGTATTGCAATATCCATTTGACGATAACACGAGTGTGCACGGGGTAAAATGTGAATTATCATAAAAAATTAATTATTATTACTATTGCAGCTTTTATCATCCACGTCACGCGTTTTTCAATGCTTAATAATTGGTATAGTACAGCAACCTATATCATTACTACCTATACATATTATTATTATGTATCTACACAACATTGCGCGAACGAACGTTAACGATATAATACGGACAAAGCGTTAATACAGTATATACACAGCGATTATTTAATTTTACGGACGAGTCCGTAATAATATTAATACGTTAATATAAAAATATTATGATAGTTTTATTTCTGGTTTAATAGAAGGCACCCAACATTCAAAAGTCGAAATTACACGTTACGGTTGCAGATATAGTATGGAGATAAAGGCTATTATTTATGTTCGCTCTATTCGTATACAGCGTTCCGTTAATCCGTGGATAGCGTTGTGTTATTATTGTAATAATATTATAAACCCAGTCTGTAAAACAATAACATAATAATATAGGGCGGATATTGTTATTGTTATTATTACTATCATCATCATCGCACGCGATTTACATTTATCAGTATTTCGAAAACACATAGCGCGTCACCCACAAAGGATTCGAAAACATTTCTTAAAGTATAATAATATAATATTATTTTAATACCTTATCAATTATTCTACTATTGTTTCGGACGCCCGCCAGCCATGGTCGACTTATCACGACGTATAATAACGCCAGTCCTGGAATATTATTATTTTCCTCGGCCTTTTCAGCTGTGGCCCAAGGACGTCCTGCGAGACGTCCTGCCGATCCGTCGTGTACGACGATGACATTACTTTTATTACCGCGTTCTATATTTTTCTCCTCATTCACGTTTTGATCAGGATTCGCGGTACGATGATCAACGAAACAACGAAACACAGTACGACAAAAACGAGGAGTTTGACGAATATTTCACCTGCAGCGATCATTTTAGTGCTAATAATTAATATCGATGGTTTTCGAAAACACAGTTTTTAATATTATTATCAGTACACACGTTTTCTAACAAATTGCAGCTGTGTTTACACAAAACAATAATCATATACGGCTTTTAACGTCGTGTGCACAATATTATATTTACGATTTTTTTTTCCCCGTAAGCACTATTGTTCTTTGCCGTCTGGTTTGTTCTGAATTCCTAAAAAACAGTCATTCGATAACTGAAAAAAATAAATAGCATCTGACCCAGACACACCGCTGAGCTTACGAAAAATTTACAAAACACGGTTTCACTATTTTATAAACCACCAACGATAATAATAATATGCACCGGTAAAATTCAATCGGGACGGTCGAAATCACGAATTACGATTGTCACAAATTGTTGTCAGGAAAAACTTTAAAAATAATTCAGTTATTGTCAGTTTTGTAGTCGTGTTGATTAATTAATATAATTTCACTGATCGCATATTGCAATAGGATATTATTGTAATTATATGTAACCTTTAATTTATGCGCGGGATGTTTACTATACACAATAATAGTCTGGAAACTTTTTATTTAAAACGGAAGAATGTTGATAACTCGAAGAGACAAAATTAATTGGACTTTTTCAAAACTTTACTTATAAGATTTTTGGCAGCAGAAAATGTACTTTTTTACACACTTTATTATTGCTTGGAAAAATATGAATAGCCAAAGAAAATGTTCATTAAATATAATTGTTAAAATTTTCGTAAAGCATAAACATAAACGTTATAAATTAAAATAGACATTGTGATCATTACTAACTATGTAAAATATATTGTTTCTCAGCAGAATATAATTATGTATGCATACATAAATAATTAAAGTTTGAAGTACAAAGAAACAAATGATTATTAATAACTTACAGGTATATAATTCGCAATGACCTTAGTTCAATTTACCATAGCAGAGATTGTTTTTAATTACATTTGAAATATTTCAGTCCAAATGGCTGTATATACAAATACATAATGATACATAAGAGAGCATTCGAGTATTTTTATTTAGTAACTGCCAAACCCCATATACCCGTGAGTTCTGATTCAAGAATATCCCACGTTAATTTTGTATGTGTTTGATTTTAAGACAGGCGGAGGAGAATCGTGGTTTTTTTCGAGTTTTGCTCATTTAAAATATAATGTTATAATAATATTTCTTTTCTAAAATTTTAATTATTAAATCGTTCAATACATAAATACTAATATAATGATTATAATAATATAAAAAAATAATTATTTTCAGGTTTTATAAACATAAAACCATGCTAATATTCGATTAATTGATAAATATAATAAAAGCATTAAATAATAGTGTAAATTAAAAAAAGATGTTTCTACGATGTTAAATAAATCTTTATAAGCATCTTTTTCACCATAATGTATGCGGTACCAAAAATATGCACTTTGATATTTTAACGGTTTCTTCTTCGGGTTAAACTCATGTTTTTATTTAAATTATTTTTTAACGTTCAAACAATTTGTTTTTACGATTTTTTTTCCTAATTAATTACACTTTCAGACTCTGGACGAGGGGAGAGAAAGCTATTTTCAGTTGTTTTTAAAATACTCGATTTTAATGTTTTTTGTTCCGTGTAAATTTACACAAGTCATTAGCAAATACGCTATATTATAATATCAAAAACTGCGTAATACATGGTCGTAAATATTACAATACTGTTAATTAATCTTAAGTCAATCTGTAAAGCAGTTGGTTGACTGTCGACGTTTAGCGTTGTTATTATCTAAAGTTGAACTATACGAATATCGCACTTAATTAATTGCATGCAAGTATACGCGACACTCGCGTTATACACATACAAGACACACTAAAACTTTATTGTCGCCGAGATGGTGTTTTTTCATTTAAACCAAATCATAAAATACAGTATCTGTCAGTATGTATTCGTTTTTATCTATCTGTGTGAAGTATTGAAAAATTCACTTGGAGTTTTTATAATGGTACCTACGTGTATTTATATATTATTTTAATTTTTTATTGTTAAGGCATCAACCTAACCCGTGGGAGGGGGGGGGGTTGTTTCAGAACACGTGTATATTGGGCAAAGATTCGTCACCAAAAACCCGGGTGGACATCCACGAGAGCTAACGACGCCGACTGATGCTTGAACTCAGAACACGTTAGTGATTGCGGCCAACCACCGAGACACATTAGGCCCCATACGTGTGTATTATGAGTTATGACGTATATATGTATATAGTATATAGGGTGATTCACCAACAGTGTTGAGTCCATATAACAAAACATCCATGTAGATATGTAGATATAAGCTTAGATAGCAATAAAAACAACGAAACAGTTTAATATAACAAAAGTGATTCTAATATTATAATGTTCTAATATCCATAATATATAAGTATCGGTGTTACAAGTCGCAAAAAAAAATATTAGTAATATTAATGACATAAAAAAGTATAATTATGATTCTATTTTCGTGAATTTAACTGTCAGTTATATTATTCTACATAAATACTAAAACACCTAAAGCCTAAAACTGCATGTTATGCATTAACCTACCCGAAAACATACACACCACTACATAACACTTCTAATGCAAGTATATTATATTATTATAGTAGTATTGGTACAATTACATCGTTATAACGACTAAATCTATACATTTTGTTTAAACACTTCCATTTATTTCTGAACAGACATGTTATTTACTTTTATTCTTCGAATTACTTATATTTATATAAGTAAGTACATTTTATTATAAATAAATATAAAACCTTCTTCTCCGAATAGATTTTTATTATTTTTAATAATAATGCAAAATCGATCATGAATAGTTATTTTTTTGCATTTATCGGATCAAATGCATGTATACAGTTTTTTTTCATCTAAGATAAGCATAAATAAACTTACACAATATTTTTATAGATACCTACCTGAAATAAATATTATAATTTATAAGTATTCAATACCCAACTAGATAGATTTATATAATAGCTGGTTATTATAGGTCACATGTTACATCGAATATATTGTGATGTCTACAACAGTATCACTTTTCACTTAGTGACTATAAAATCTGAACTATTGTTTGTAACAATTATTTATATTGTATCTTATTTATTCCCACGTTGTATTTATCAGTAATTATTTTTGAATTATATTCAACATTTGCTGTTTATAATTAATAATTAAATGCCATTAGGTATTTATAAACGTATAAATGTTCATATTTTATTATATACCTAGCTTAGGTACCTATCTACTAAATGTTAATTAATGATAGATTAGGATTTATAGTAAATACACTATTATAATATACGATAATGTTTTAAGAATTTCAATATAACTAGCTTATCTCGTGCACTTTGTTTACCGTTAAAAATACCAACTCTTAAAAAAATTAGGATTGCTTAACTCCTTTTGGTTGTAATTCGCTGCAGTAAGGGTAACTCAGCCACCCTGATATGCATTCCAACATGTCGAATCGCGGACAAAGGGCAACACATCCACCTTGGCAATGTTCGAAAATTTGTGTCGGATAAATGCATTATTTATTTGAAAATTATTATTTTCATTACGTGGTCGTCCGAGTTACCACCATGATTTAGCACCCGATCTGCCCGATTAGCTAATGGCACCCAAATTTCTACTAATCATTTCTCTTATAACCAAAAGCAACCATTTATAAACAAACATTTCCACCTTTATTTATCTAAATCCCTGTTTGAGGACCTCTCCAGGTGGGGGTAGAAAGATGAAAATGACTTTATTACCTACGAAATATATAAAAAAAAATGTCATTGAAATCGATCTAGTCGTTACGGAGGAGTTCAACCACCAACACCGTGACACGAGATTTTAAAATATTAGATTTTATAAAAGATCGTGTGCAATTAATTTATTAATTTATTCAGTAATCAAAATTATTGTAAAAGTTTATAATATTAACATTTGATAATAACTATACTGACTAAACTAGAAGAAAAAACAATAAATTATGCACTATATACCTAGTAACTAAAAAAACGCAATGCCGAATATATTTGTCACACACAATTTGAATGACCACATATGACTAAATGTTCATAAAATAAGAATTTGAATAACTCACAAAAAAAATGATGTGAATACCTTGGAGAATCATCCTGTACGCATAGTATAATATATGATCAAAATCTAGTGTTGTTCGGCATTTTTACGAAATACGCGATTTTGTCCAACGGTATCTTGTAGTTGTGTATCCACCTGGACCCCTTTCTCAAGCTGCCCTCGATCCCATCCTTCCACACACCGGCTGGCAGGTACACCTCGCGCTCCGTGGCTCCTGGTCGCAGAATTGGCGCCACGATGACTTCTTCACCTATGGAGAACTCGTCTTTCACGATGTAGCACGTCGTGTCCGAGGGATCCAACATCCACAGCGGTCGTATCAACGGTACTGCGGTTTCCAAAGCTTCCTGGACGTACCGCTTCAGCAACGGATTGATCTGCGCACAAATCAAGTGTACATAATACAATATTATTATTATGGTAAGCTACGTGATGATAAGTTTCATCGATTTAAGCTAAACCATAAACATCTGGAATGGTGGGGGTGGGGGAGAAATAGTCGTTCGGAAATATAATACGAACATATTATATACCATACCTTTACTTTCTTCATACTTACACAATGTGTTATCGCATCACACGATGTACGAGTATTTCAATATATTATAATATACACACCAATAATTTACGAGGCACCCACAATCGCATTATTATCGTTGTCCCCGTAAATATACTAATATTTGTTCTTGAACTTTGTGTAGGTAATTGAATAAAATGTACGGCATGAGACCATAATAATAACGTTATAACGATATCGACGACGACGTTAGGGCTGATAGGATTACAGGCGAGCAGTGATCAAAAACTTTTGCAAGTGCGTACGTGTATAATACGCTTCTGGTTGTATCCATTAGCAGTGTGTGTTCAAATTGCAGTCATGAGACTCCGGTGAAATTGTAGATTATTGCCCGTTATCAACCGAAGTGGCAAGACTTTTATAACTAAGACGTGACTCCGGACGTGAAACTTTTCACAACGTTCGTTTTGAATTTGCCGCTTTTATCATATTCACTCTTCTCTTAAGCTTCCACTAAGACGTAGCAAATGTGTATACATCGTGCGCAAATAATCGAATTTAATGTTTTGCACCAGTATTATTATAAAAACTTTAAAACCAAAGTGCTCGGTGGGGAGTTAAAATGACCGTAAAAAACAGCTATAAATGATTTAACTACCGAACAAAATGGATCTTGGCTGGATTTCAAAAAATACATTTTCTGTAGCAGTTAGTTATATCGTACGACACGAGCTTTGAAATGGAAATCTTTGACAGTAAATATAACTTACTGTTTGCTGTCGAAGAGACGTCAAGTTTTTCGTCAACTGGAGTACTTGAGGGTCACAATCACTCGGCAGTCTCGCATACCTAATCACCGGTAAGAACGTAGCCAACTGCATCCATCTCATCACCAATTCACGGCTCTCATTATAGTTTTGTCCTCGTTGCTTGCATTCCTTCAGCGATTGGGTCTCCAAGAGTTCATTTGACGGATTGTCTGAATAAAATAAAAATGAAATGCGCGCGTGTTATTACACGGTGGATTTAGGGGGCTCGTTACCTGGCGGAATCAGTGCGTGTAACGAAACGTTACCGACTTGAAAGTCTCCACCGACAGGGCCAGGCAGCAGGAACGGATATCCAACTATTCCGTATGTGAGCATAGTTGGTATGATCACCTGAAGAGAGTCCCAAGTAGAGGCTAGTGACAGTAATGACACGAAAATTGGCGCCGGTGGCCGACTAATAGCCGAAGAGACACCGAACACGTTTACACTGTCCGAGACGGTCTGCGTGAAGAGCGATTTGTAGTAGTCCGGATTAGTTAGGTTCTCAGCAAACAGATAGTGGCGAGGTAAGTCGTAAGCGGATCCTGAGTTTGAAAAGTAAAGAAAAAAAATCAGAAAAATCATTCACACATGGTGCATTATTCGATATTTGAAAATCTTACCCATGTCCAAGTAGAAAGCGTCAAACTGATATCTTTCTACGAGGTCTTTCAACTGCTGCTGTAACCATGGTCCACAATTTTTATTGGTTATGTCCAACATTCCAGCACTTTGTACAGTTTTGTATCTGGTCAGGGCCGGCACGTCTCGTTCGTTTCCGGTTTGTCTGACCTGAATAAGAACGGGTCAATATCACGATGATTATGATAGACTATTCATATCTAAATATTATAGCCACAACTGGTTTCACTATTGGTGCTCACTAGAATACCCTCTTTGACGGCTTTTGCAAAATTTCTCGACTCAGTGCTAATGAATGGTTGTATGGTGACCACAATGCGGAAACCTCTTCTGTGAATTATATTGATTGTCTCTTTCATGGTCGGAAATCTTTTTTGATCTAGTGAAAAATCGCCCATTTCCGCTTGCCAGAATTCATTCAGCAACACGTGCCCTACAAATTACAACGGTACCACAAATGATATCTAACGACTGGAATTTTATGAACTAAAAAAGACTTGATGAATAATATAATGCAAATAACCAAGGAAATTTTTTTTCATGTTTTAGGTGGTATATTTATATCAAATAAAATTATAAAAATAATTTGATACTAGAGTAAACTCAATTTGTCTTCATTGAAAATTGTTTGGACTAAAGAAATAATATAATATTCTGTATGTGTATAAAATAATAAACTCGGAAGCATATTATAAAAATAATAACTTATTTTTTTTACTCTAAATCATTAATTATTTAATTAAAATCAGTCGACACAGTAATATAATTTTGACCAGAAAAAGTAATTTTTCAATGTTCTGTTATTTTAATTTATTCGATTAGTGTGGTAATATTTACAACTATCTGTTCTTGACCAAAATCATAAACACACGATTCCGGATCTTAATGCATTACCACACACGGGTAATGACTTTACCTTGTTTTATGAAACCCAGCGTGATGATATCCTCAGTGTAGTTGACCATCGTGGATTCGTTGAGCAGCTCTTTCCTGGGCGGTGCCAGTTGCCAGACTGGCTCTGTGAGCAGCGAGTTTATGATCTCGGTGTCCGATGCTTTCAGCCCGTCCCACAACATTTTCTCGGAGAGGGCCGTGTGCAGTGTTTTCATGTTTCGCGCCGAGCATATCGTGTAGTTCAGGACGGGGAGGTTGGACGTCCGGCGATAGGCGAAGTCGTCGTGGCTCGCCTAAAGTACGATGGGTTATTCATACATTATTATTATTTAAACAAAATAAAATACGAAGACTGTCACTCGGGCCTTTTCACCGGCAACATCCGACACGAACCTTTATGCACAGCCTGTTGTCACGGCCGGCGTTTATGGACACGTGCAGTGGCGTGTTTGAGTGCACCGTGATCGCCACTCCTTTGGAGTTGATGAAGTACCGGCCGAGCACGCTGCCCCACCGGTGCCTGCCGACGTGTCCGGTTATGAAAGGCGACATTTCCACCCTTCCCAACTGGACCGGCCATGCCATGCCCAACGTTCTTCCGCCCCCGTACCTGCACAATACGTCCAACACGTTACCAATCACAGCGTTGAAATCAAAATATTTTTAGCACAATATATACTGTGTAGTAACATTATGTCTTGTCGTAAAAATAATCGCATTAAGTTTATTTTATACGCTGCGATATATGACCATTATTTTGATTGACGTACGCTTTCGCACATTTTCAAGACCAACAGTTTGTATACAGTGTACACTGTATAATATAATATAATATGGTAGTAAGTTATTTGATGTGTTCTGGCAACACAACGTGATAACTATTAACTGTACGCATTCTCGTCGATCGTCGCTTTTCGTATAATAACATTTTACAAATTTCATCACAAAACGTGGTTAGTGAACTGACGTTAACGTGCGTGTGGCGGTAGGAGAGGGGGTTGGTTGGCCATAAAAGGTTTACGGGCGGTATGTATATATCGTCGAGTATATATATAACTATGCAATATGCATAAACGGATTTTCGGAAATGCACTTTGAGACTTCGGCGTGAAATAAAATTTACGTCTTCCCGGGGGTCGAGAGCCCACGACATTGTAGCGAGGGTTCGGTCGTTCGGCGCGGTATCGATTGCCACGGTAGAGGACATAATATATGAACACACTGTGTGGAATTCCGCTGCAGCACCATGACGCCATTATATATATTATTAGGCAGGTACCTGCGTCGTTATTATTATTATTATTATTATTATTATTATTACACCGACGTTCGCGTGCGTTGCTTTGTATACGATTTGCCGATAACCGGTCGCCGCTGCATTACGATATGATAATAATATTATTACGTTATTCGACTAACCAATGACCGTATTGTTCACCGTCCTCGTAACAGTCTATGGGGTTGTATTTATCCGTCAGGCTGAACCACTCCACCGTGTAGCAGTTCAGACCCTCCGGTCTTTCCTCGTGGGACAGATACAATCTGGCCTTTTGCATCCATTCGAAACACTGCGCGTTTGGAGGCGTACGGTGGTCCGCCAAGCAGTCGAAAGCCTTCTCCCTCTCCGCCAGGTCCACGCCGAGGTAACCGAACGCTATCTCGTGCCCGTCGACACCGAATAATCGCAAGAAACGGTCGTCCTTGTTGAACCTCGTGTACTTGAAATATGCTTTCTGCGCATAACACACAAACAACACGTGACTATTATAATATATTATATATGCGTGACACGAAATAGTATTGTTGTACATGAGACCGCGCACACTTCGTACATCCTGTATTTAGTACTTCGCCGTCCTACCCCGAAGGTAGGCGAGTTCATGAAAACAATGAACTTGATTTAGGTAGTTGAAGATAAGTTAAGAGAAGTCAACGCTATAATAATGTTTAAACAACAAATTAAGCACATATATATTACGATTGTCGATTACTATGTATACAATTTTTAATATGACGTTGGAAAGATATATTAAACCTTTTTCGATAGAAAAAATATCAATTCAATTAACATCTAGGTCGCACGTGCCTATCGTAAGTGATCAATTTTCTTAAAATTTACAATTGTCCATTTATTCTATATAATACACATGTTATTGAAGTGGTTAGGTAATTGCACGTAAGTGTTTAATTAATAATTGATTTATTTGTATTTAATATAATTCATACTCAATATTTATTTAATAATATCTCTCATGTCTAATTTTTTTTTAATTAACAGAAAGAATAAATCAATATTGCTACCTAATTAAATTACAGATAATTTAAGGTAGTTGAATTTATTAAGTAAATTAGATAATTATTTATAGAGAACAATTTTAAAAATTATTATTTTTAACTATGTATATAGTTAACGTTATCTTTTGAATATGCGTTTCCATCGTTACCGTACTTTTATTTTGCAGGTATTACCCGATACGAAGATTTTGATAATATATCTTTGATGATACTTTGCTCACCTGCAGCACGTGACGGTCGTAATAGACGTGAGCAAGTTTCAGCACGCAGACAATCACGATGAACAAAAATATAATGAACGCTCTCAGCTTGTAATCAGCTTGCACTTCTTTGCTTTTTGACATTTTTTGTATATTCATCTATTTATATTAATTTTTTTAATTATATTAATATATTCCATAAAATAAAATGAAAATATACGATAATAATATTCTAAACACTTACCAAAAGTTTTTCTCTCAGCAAACTCGATATTGAGTTGACACTTGTAAGTGAATTCACCGACATGTCTGTGTCGTCCAAAGTCCCGTACTTGTCCGAATCCGATTGCGATGCTGTCGAGGACCTCCTAGTCACGTGAATCATCGGTGAACTAAATTCATTAAAAATGTTTCTCGCTAAATTATATTAATATATAGTAGTGTTATAACTGAAATAAAAACTCTCAAATTGTAGTAATTAAATAAAGTTGTACTACGGTTCAGTATAAACAATGAATTCGGATAAAAGATGTATATATTCTTACTGTGAAGCCCAAAAGTTTTAAATAAAAACTTAAATTTATTACCTTTCAAAAATTGCAGGAATTAATTGTCCACTGTGCGTTTTTTTTTTGTGAAGATTAATACAATTGTTTATGAAGTTAAGTTTGATTTATAATTAATTAAAAGCTTAAAATATGATGATTATTTTCTAGTTTTTCATCGAATTGTTTAGGATTTCAGTTTAATTGTTTACAAATACCATGCTTACATTATTATTATATTCTCAAGCATAAAATTAAAATAATTCTTTTGTATTTTCAAATAAAATAATGCGCTATAGGCGTGTGTATTATAATTTATAACTGTAAGCTAAATAACCATAATATTCTGAATGAAAATATATCATATTTACATTATACATAATAAATAAAATTATTAAAACATTTATTAATGATTTAAACAATTCATTAAATAGTACTTTTATATATTATATAGTTAAATTAGTAGTGCAATATTGTATGTTCATTAAATATAACAATTATGGTATAAATAATATTCAACAAAAACTTGGATGAAAAAAATTGAAATGTATGCATAAAAAACGTTCATCTAAGAAAACGTGCACTGAGTGTGTAAAAAAATACCTATAGCATTTTGCTTAGTGTTTTTTGTTTCGACATGACTATAGAATCAGTTTTTACGGTTTATTTTTATTTGACACGGTATCTGTATTTAAATCACTAGATAAAAAGGGTAAAAATATTAAAAATAATAACACACAAAAAAGACCAAAAAAATGTCTTCTATCAATTTGAATATATATGCGTATTATGTATATTTATGTGTGTGATTGTTATCAAAATAGGTTTGACCGCTCTAGGGTATAGGAACGTTTCGATTACATATTAAAAACGAAACAAAACTACCGTTATTCGAATACCCAAAGCTCCGGGTCCCTTTTCGTTGTGCTGTTGTCCCATTGTCCTTTATAAGCCAACATTTTTTTTTCAAGCTTATTATTATATTATAAAAGTCAACGATTTGTGATTTTCTCCCTTTTTACTGTCCTTAGTTTTCACAACGAGACATACACGTACCTACTCCACGACACACGACGCAGTCGGTCTGAGATTTACTATCAAAATAAAATGCTCAACGTGTGTACCCGACTCATTTCTTCACTTCCGTCTCTCGAGATGTCGGCAACGCAACATGACACGATATTTTAATATATATATATATATAATGTACATGATATTTATAATGATTTACCAACATACGCGTCGTCAGTGAAAATTTTAAATTAAAACGTGATGTTAGTAATTATTCTAATTAATTAAATGTGACGGCGGAGAAATGCTTAGTTAATTAACGAGTTTAACGGTATAATAAAAGTATACACTGGTCTGTTGGTTGATTTTTATAATTCTAAAATACGAAAGACTAAGGAGTTAAAACGAGATTTTAATTTTTACACTATCGATCGATATATACTTAAATGTCACGTACACGTAAACGAGTCTTGAACTCAAACATTCGATCGTATACTTTTTCCGACCGTGCTTCAAAAGCGTAACAAACATAATGTAAATATGTATAGACTAAATACATGCACGTCTCTGTATTTATTTTTATTTTTTTTATTTATATAAATATATATATATATATATATATATATATATATTATTACTTCTTTATAGACACTTTTTCATACCAAAACATTATAACTTATGAATTATTTCTATAAAATATGCGTGATCGAATATTGAACCAATTGAAATGACTTACTACTAATTGAAATGACTTTTCTTCAATTGAAGCCTTTGTTGTTTGATTTTTTTATTAACTTTACAGCAAGAACATTATATTGTGAGACTAATTAGGTAACTGAAGAGGAAATGTATGCTTGCACGATTGCAATATATTTTATTGACGGTCAGTAGGGTTAAATACTTATTTTAAAAAGGATAACAACAATGAAAATATCTTTACTATAGCGAAGTAATTTGATTTTAACTGTATAGACTGTATGAATTATTCCTTACTATAATGTAATATTATAGTTACATAATTAAATAATATATTTTAGTTTATAATTTATTCTTTCAACATTTGTCACATAAGTTAGTTCGTCAATATACTTAAAATTATACATTATATAATATTATACTAACTATATGGACTTAATATTATTTTTAGAGCTACGCTATTTACAATAACAAAAATATATATCATTAATATCATTAAGTAATTAAATACCTAATACATATTATTGAATGCCTCAACATAAGTACCCATATTGCCTACGCGATGCGCCGTGTTACAAGTCTTATATAATATACAAATAATATTATAATGAAATGATAGGTCAGAATTCACAAAGACACCTGGTGTTGGGATAGTAACTCATATCTTAAGATGTATTATACTTATTATTGTTATGCATTTAAAAACAATGATTCTTATTTGGGCTCGGATTTAGAAAATAATGCTATATTATTGTTTTTGATACATAAGGAAACATAAGGAATTTATACAAAAAACAACTGTTAATTTTAAGGCCAACAAAACCCAGTATACCCGTGTCTATTTATACATTTTAAAATATTAAACCTGTAAAAAAAAATATAAATCTCGTTCGTTGTGTAATTTCTATTTCTATTTCTAGTTCTATTTGATAGTATAATTTAAAATATTATACACCTAGCTTTTTTAATTAAACCCACAATTGAACACTATTAAACAAAATTAACACTTTGAACTGTATCTTTTGTTACTAATATCGTGATAACTATTATTCATATAAAGTAAAATGCGTTATCAAAATATAGCTATTAACAAATGAAAAAAAATGATTCAAACATAAAATTATGCGTTGTAAAAATTAGTTGAAAAACTAATTTGATAAAAGTAAATATAAATATATTATGTTTTACCTAGCAACAACATAAAACTCAAATGCTGTACTCGTATACTTATATTTATATTGAGAATTTGATGGTAAAAAAAGAATTATTTTTATAAGATATACGAAACGTTTACAAATAAAATTAAAGTTTTATTTTAGTAGGTATAAATATTTCCTTGTAATATAACAAATGTATTTATGTCTAACTCATGAAGTGTAATACAATCTTAAGATTGAAAAATCGGTGTAGTAACATGCAACAAGTTTTATTTAAAGTGGTCACATTTAAAGCGCATCCATCATTCCACTATATTGACTCACGTAAAATCTTACATATTTACTGAAACTTATTCGACAGTTCAATTATATTTTTATGAAATTGTTTGATCGTGCAAATAATAATGCACTTAAACAAGAGAAAAAAGTTTTTTTCAAAGTTATAACAATATTATTTTTATATGCTTTATATGTATAAAATACAATGTAACATATTGTATACAATATAATATAATGCATATTATGTATATAAACTCCATTATAATAAATATAAATAAAAGTAAGACATATTATTCTAATATAATAAATAACTCTACTACAAAATAAATATAACATTTATAAATTAACAATTTTACCAATATTTCATTATGTGGTTCACTTAAGTATTATAATTTTTTATTTTAAACGTATTAATTCAAAAAAGTATATGAATAGAAAAATTATCGAAAGGTCAAAATTTATCAGAAACATACATGATAAAATTAACTAGGTAGTTAAATTTAAAATCATCAGAATTATAATAAATCGAGTGCAGTTTTCAAAGAAAGGTTGACGACCATAATGAATATATATTTTAATATAAAAAGCGTACTACACAATGCTTGGTGAATATGGAAAAAAATCTCAAAAGTATAATATGAATAGCTGCGTTATTATAACATACGGTTCATTTACGAGTCATAAAATGTAAAAAAATAAAAATAAAAAATACCTACTTCAGATTTATATTTAGTTGATGGTAGCAATAGCACTACCACTCGTATAAAGTTAAAAACTAGGCCAACCAATGATACTTTATATTTTGTACGTTTACTATTTTTAAAAATTATATATTTATCGGTTAAAATACAAAATAAAAACACAGAAAATCCATTACGCGATTTGAGGTCACCCTTAGTGTGTAGTTTAATGATATAACACAAGACTCAATATTTATAATGTTTATTTATACAATATACAGTGTCAAATAAAATGAAAAGTTTTTCAAATTTGTGTGTCACCGGTTTGAATCCAGGAAAAATGTATTCGGATGTAACGAAGAAAGTTTCTCTAATCAAACATCGAACAGCTCAATAGTGTAACGATAAAAATAATTGTTATTGTTGTTGTTAATAATAATAGTACACTAAAACAGTATTGTTTTGTGTATCGAGTGTCTTACAATCTGTGATAGAAATGAAAACTTTTCAAAACGTAAACGTTCATTGTCGTCATGGTGTACGCGTAAACCATATTATGCATGTTATAAAGCATATAATAATATTTAATATACATTTTATGTAATATAATACTACAGATTTACTACATATTACCATAATAATGAGCCTCCTACTCGCTGCATGAGGCAGGCCAATCTAAACACCCCCTTCTCCTTCTTTAATCGATTATGTTACTTTAACCTAATTACAAATTGAATTCTCTTTTTTATCCTAGGTAGGTAGATCCTGGACCCCTGTACGTGTCTCCTTAGTGGGACTCAGTCAGTATATGAAATAAAATAAAATTAAAATAAATAAATATGGTATACATATAGTATATTATTGAATATCCATATTATGTATATTTTCGCAAAATTTAAATACCAAATACTATATTGTATTTTAATTGGAAATCTGCCAATCACGTTAAATATGTTAAATAAAATAAAAATAATAATTATAATTTAATTTGACTCGAGTACAGCGTATTATCTCGTACCACTCTACTCCAGGGTAGATGTAAGCATTAAAACATGTTTTTATTATCAACGATCGTTGATTTACAGGTAAACCGAGCTATCAGAGTATCTACTTTGTGAAATGATAATTTATTTACTATAGTTCAGTGCAGCGTGAACTGCAGTAATTGATAAACTTCTGCCATCTCCGGAAACTTTATGTCGGTCAACATCGTCGTCAACTTTGGCCTGATTCCGTGTGTTTGTGTATGCCGTTACCGTGCATAAGGTTTCGTCTGACTCCGTGAGGTAAACTTACATAAATAGAAAGGGCCGTAGAAACTTTATAAAAACACTAGTCACTATACGCAAAACAATTTTGCATGAATTTTATGATATTCCTCGCCATTGATGAACATTCCCGGGAATAAACTCCATGTTAATTTTCACATGATTACCTTATTCTGACAACCAGCAAAATAATATTTATGGGCTTTTTGAACTTTTGAAGAAATACTTACTAGTTTCAAGGGTAGTAATTAAAACTTTTTTTTTTAATTTTAAAATTGATTTTACACGAAATCTATCTCAACAACATTTTATTAGTCAAAGGAATTTGTCATATGGCTACAATTTAATATTTATTGTATAAGAAATGACATATATTATTTATTTGTTCTAGAAGTTTTTTTAAGGCCAAAAAAATTAATTATAACCGGCAGGTATCAAGCTTATCATACACAAGACATGATTTATAGTATGTCTACAATGAGTACAATAATAAAACCACATTGTTTAAATTGAACACAATATTGCCCATTGCTTGACAGAGCTTGTAAAAATATCTTTATAACACATTATAGATATCTTATTTTTGCACATTTTGATGACATTTATATTTTAAAACAAAATATTACGATATTAATCATTTTATAGTAATTCAAAAATATTATTCGTGGGGACTTATCATGTATTATCATTACGTAGGTATATTATTAAACAATAGATAATTATATTTTTAAAATATTACTAGTGCAACCTGTCATATTTATAATATATCTAAAATATGAATTAATATCATAAGAAATATATACTATATATTATATAGGTTGACAACCATCTCCAGTTTCCACTCAAAATCGTTTATCGTACATAAGACACATCTTGGAATTAGAATTGAACATGCATTACAGTGAACACACTAAAACTTACTGTACTCAATTTTGAGGTATACACCTACTATACAAAGTGTAACAAAAACAAAATAAAATATGCTATTTAAGCGTATGACAAAAATTGTGAAAATGGTATCGTTAGTAAATAATTCAAGAAATTAACTCTTATCGGGAAATTCCCAAAAATAATATTTTGAAAAAAGTTGTTATGTTTTAAAATTATTTTATTTAGGTACAACAATAACAAATATTGATATTTTAAAAATTCTAAAAATAAACTACTTGACCTAAATAAATGTTTTTACCATAAAAAATGTTCTTGTAATCAGATTTATACATTGATTATTAAGAATTTTTCATTTTTTTATTTTCAGTATTAAAAATAAAAAATAATGTAATCGCTGTATAAGTTTAGTTTACCTTTCCTGAATATGTTATACGATTCAATCGAATGTAAATCAAAATGACAAACTTTAATATAAGTGAGAATTATTATTTATTTTTGTCAATGCTTTTAACCATTTGGTAATTTATTGCTGTATAATATATTTATTATAATCAATTATAATACAATGAAAAATATTAAACATTGTTTGTTTTTATAATTATAATATGCAATTTGTTTTAGTCATATTAAATCATTTAATGAGTTTTGGAATGAATAAGTCCAATTTTAGTTTGTAAATGTACCGTATACGGAGTTGAACAATTATATAAACGTAATCGGTTGCCACATTTTTAGCATTTTTAGCATTATTATAATAATATTATATGAACAAATGGATTGTCGTATTACATTTTCCCCATCTATTCAAATCCCATGAAGTGCTATTAATGAATAGCTTCTTCATCAAGCCAACCATGACCAATGATCTATAATATTGTATTATCCCTACATTGTACTTATTGTAATTATATTTTATACAGATTGTACAAATAAAAAACTAATATGACAAAAAAAAAAAAAAAAAATTCAAATCCAATAATATTATGCCGGTATTACACCTAATAACTTCCATTATGTTATAATAAAATATTAAATTATTGTTTGACTATCACTGTTCACGTATAAACATCGTTATTGTTCCACAGACTGTGACGTCACACCGAGTTCTCGACAAAACATTCGTTGGCTGTCGTGGTCGTTTAACTTCGATTTAAATAACTTTGAATATTTTCGGCAAATTAAAATCCGCGGTCTCCTTATCGCGTGGCACGCACCCCCACCGGACTGTCGCAGTTGTTATTATCTTGAAATATTATATATATGTAGGAATATTATTTAGGGTGAAAACGAATGAAATGAGCGAATTGCGTGCGCAAACAATATATAGGTAATAATTATAACGGCATACCATAATGCGCGCATTGTAATAATATCGCGGACATGAATCTTTGGTGACACCACAAATAGTACATACCTACCTATGATTTTAGACAGGTATAACCACTATCACATAACTCGGCTGGATCTGCCATTTCCGAAACTGGGCGTCGTTGTATATTTAATGCAGGGGCGTATCCAGAGTTTAATTTTTGGGGAGGCTGGTAATAATCATAAACGATAATATCGTAGGGCATATGAAAGCGTTACACCGCATACGTTGCTCTGTCTTACAAACGCATAACAAAGCAAATAATACGCACAGCAGATCACGTTTAGATATGTTAGTTTTAATAGTTTGTTAGCATAAACAATTTACAATTTTAAAATACTCACAACTTGCTTTAAAATTAGAATATAAAAAAAACCCTACGGGGTTCATTAGATAATATTCTTACTTCTAAATTTTATAAGAGGTCAATTTACTCTAATTGTTCAACTTAAAGAGGTAAACGTGGTCTGCCGAGAGTACAATTTGCTATGTTGTGCATTTATAGGACAGAAAGGACGCATGCGGGTGTAGCGCCCTCTTAAATCGCAATTAAAGTTACTCAATTTTTTCGATTTTGGGATTATTTGTGATTAAAATGAAGAAAAAAACGCATCGTATGATAAAGTCATAACTACAGTTTTAAAATTGTATTCATCATGAAATTGATAATTAGTAACCTTTGTATCTCTGATATACAATGTAAATAATACGATGTAGTTAACAGACGTCGAATAGTGAGTCTTAATTTGACGGCATTTAATGCGGGTATTATCCAACAGAAGGCCGATGCTTTAAATAATTTTGTGTAGCGGTACACGCATTACAACTTTAAGAACGAATGTAGTTTACTCCCAAGTGATTTTTTGGATTTTTTTTGAAAAGTATACGTGGGTAAAAATAATTTACTGTTTTAAATTTTTTTTTAAATAATTCTTTGGCATTACATTTTTTTTTTTCATTTTTCATGCAGTTATAACAGAACACTAATTACATCATAATAATCATTAACGTACTCTATAGTCTGACCTAAATGTAAATGTCACGATAATGACGTATTAGTCTATTATGTGTCGGGAAAATATCGATCCATTTCATTCTAGGTAAAATGCACTTAACGGATAATATTATAAAAACTGTTAATGTATAAAAAAAACCTCTTAATACCGATGCAATATCTAACAAGGTTTAAGATTTCCACAGACATTTCGTGGTGGAAGCTGCAGACCCTTCAGCTCTTCTTCACCCCTTCACCACCATAATACTCCCCGGATTATATATTATAATATTATTGTTATTTATTGTTATCATCCTCGTTGCGCGGCGGTCGACCATTGTCGTCCTGTAATAATTTATAATAATATATTGTACGTAACGATGTCGAGTTCACTTACACAGGTCTTGGCTGAGTACCGTGATGCGTCCGGTAATTGACGGCCACGTCTTCCAACATGTCACTGAAGGTCTCGCTGGAATCATATCCGTTAAGTCTGACCCTTTCCGGAGTGAGCTGAACAAAAAAAAAAAAACCGCACATAAACCAGTGAAATTTCTGTTTATTGTACACAGAAAAATATGTTTTTAGGATTAACAGGTTTTTTTTTCCACATTTTATATTATATGAACACTGTACAATGCTATGGTGTTATTTTAATGCGTTAATGCCTCGAAATGCGTTAATTCAAGTTTTGCCACAAACGAATACGATAGCTACCTATGCGTTATAGGCGCCTATAATAGAAATCGATAAAACTCTGTTAACCGGTGGTTCGTTGGTTGCACGAGGGTTCGGCTGGCAATAATAATATATAAAATATTATGGTCGATGTGCAATGTGCGTATAGTGCACGTGTGTTAATTAACGTGTACTTCATTAGTGGAATTTTAAATAAATAAATATGTAGTTATTCGAATATGTCGCAGTTACCTACTCGTGCAGGATTCGCAGTAACGGTAAAATTAAAATTAAAACTCTACAATCGTAAACTATTATATTCGTTTGATTTTGTTTCAAGTATTAATACGACTCACATATTATTACATATTATTTAGGTAGTATATGTAACGAGAAGAAAACCAAGATTTGACGATCTGGAATCAATTAAAAAAAATAATTGTTTGTACTCTGTCTGTCTACATAATAATACTAATATGAGAGAAACACAATAAATTATTGTAATAAAAATAATTATTTAAGGATTAAAAAAATAACATCTCATCAATTATTCCGTTCCGCATACTAAAAAATATATTATAACGTAATGTATTATCTCATTTGTATAATTTACAAAGTTTAGTGACGTATACTTTAGTTAGGACTATACTGCCATTGTATAATAAAGTACAAACCACGTGCATAATTATTTTGTTTATATTCAATTGGTTGTATTTGTTTTAAAGTTTGAGGGAATGTCTGTAGGTATTGATATAATATATTAAGTAGGTACTCCCGGGCTTTCACGCGAGTACTGTTATAGTATTAAAGCCTTGTAGAGGGGCTCCATAAGTTGTCTTCCTTATTGCACAAAATACACAGATACTAACGATTTATGTTGAACAATAATATCATACACGCGACTCAGTTGCCGATTGTTTTTCTTTAAAATAAAGTGTATTTAAAAAAATTAATATTTTATTTGTACCGTTTTCGTTTTCTGTTTGCGTATATGGTATCTAAGACAACAAACATTAGAAAAGTTTATTTTCCATCATTGACTACTACATTACTGTTAACGATTTGTCGATAAGAATAATGGCAATATTTATGGTGTTTTGACGTTATCAAACGTACAATCAACCAAAACACTTTTATAATAATGCGTATAAAAAATGGGTTTTTTTAGACACGCAATAAAGATTTCTTCATTTGTCAGATTCATAATATAAATGAAAGTTATAACGTATTGATAATAGTTGAGGTAACATGTAAAAACCTTAATAATAATTAATGATATACAACAGACTATTATAATATATATTTCATTTTTTTAATGCACCAACCAGCGGTTGTGTATCAATGTATTTCTATTAATGCAGCACTCTTAAAGTTATGTACAAATAATGGACACGTATAAGGTTGTTGACATACCTATTGATAATATTATATTTTGTACAAATCAGAAGCTCGGATGTTTTGGTGTGTTGATTAATCATTATTAATAAATTATAATGGTAGGTACCTATTATATAGCTATACAACTCGGAAAAAGTATGCAAAATTCTGAAATACATTTTGTATAATATTGCGAAATAGTCAAAACAATATTTGCTTTAGAATATGGAATTAAAAATGTTTTTTTTATTCAATAATGTTTAAACTTAATAAATAACGATAAAACAAATAAAAATACGTTTAAAAAAAAATTATTCTATTTGGTATTATTGACTTTACATTTTGTAAAAAACATGATTTCAAATACGTTATGAGTCTATGAGATACTATAGTATGAGTAATGAGTGTAGAATATAAAATGACTATTTTAGTATTATTATAAGACTGATATGCTAACTAACTCAATAATGGTTTTTAATTGGGATGATTACGATACAAAATTCTAATTAGACTTCATTAAGTATAAATACACTAGGATACTATACTATATTATAATATTCGAATATTCCGATAATATATTGCATAAAACAAGTTCTTGTTTTCTGTAAGATAAATATTTTTAAATTGTTGACATAAATTAATGTAAAACTTTTGAAAATATACACCACCCATCTCGTTGGCCGATAAAAGAAAATATAGCTATTACTATACATTACCTACCGGAAATTAGATATCGATGAGGCAAGGCGTAACTTCGGATGAGATATTACCTGAGGATCGTACTCAGCTGGTTCTCCGGTGAAGTTTTCCGAATAGCAACTGTTGTCGGACAGATTTCCCGAAGACTCACTGGAACCTATGCAAAAAGGAGTCGGCGGCACGCTATCCATAGTGTTGATGAATTACGAGTGGAACGATTCGTCTCAGGAAAATAAAATTGTGGATTACACTAAGACGTCGTACAATATAAATTACTATCAATTGAGCTCATATGCGACCTTGGTAAGGCCGCGTTCACAGTAGAGAGTAGTTAAATTAACATTGTTATGCGACACGCTTATGTGCAAGCTAACAAACAGGCATTGACGTATCAAACCAAAAAGTTGCGCATTTCAAGATACGATTTCAAAGAATCCCCACCCCTAATTGTCCACTATTATATTTTTTCATTCAAATCATATTTTAGGTTCCTGGTATAGACATGAGTTTATTCGTTTTACAATGTTTTTTATGTATCTGTCATCACGTTTTGGAGCATAAAAAATGTTTTGATACTCAACTTTGAGGCTGGTTTCAGGTAAAAAATGTGTTTAAAAAACAGAATATAAACTAAATGTTAATGACTTAAAAACGAGTAATTATTTATTTTGATACTAGAATCATAAAAATGCATTATCTAATTAATTTAAAAGTCATTCACACAACTACAATATGTTTATGTAAGACACCCGCTAAATATAATAAAGATAACAAAAATGCTCCTAGTAAAAGAATATTTTTAATTCGTAATTAATTAATCATTAGGGTCTGAAATGTCCCATTGAATATATGAAATTGTATTTATGAGCAACAGACCAACGTTTCGTATTAAACCTTTTGAGTTACACACGCAATGCGCAGCTTAAAATATAAATTTTAAGTTATAAACTTTACGGCTGAATATTCAATTTCACATGAGAATATCATAAAAACCTTATGAAAATGTCTTCCTAACCGGATATGCATTATATAATATGTACCTATATAATATACGCACATGATAAATGTATTAACATATCATTTAAATGTATAAAATATAATAATAATAATAATATATTATATGGAAATAAATAGAAAATCGTATCGAACAATGCGTCAATATACGTCAACCGTTGCCGTAATCCATACCAAGTCATGCGGTTGGCAATTTCAAATCGATTTGCCAAAAAAATAATAATAATAATAATAATAATAAAACCTCCCCCTCCATATCGCAGATCAGCGGCTCGTTGGATATATTATTATGCTGGCTGCGGGATTTCTCTGACGGCGTGGAAAATTATTTCTATGAGATAAATAAACATTGTCCCCGTTTGGCATTGTCTATATATACACACGTCATGCAAGCGAAATGGCTCGATGTAAATATTATTATTATTATACAAAAAGGTTTTCGTGATTTGTTTGGTATTTAAATTCCGCACGTACGAAGCGTAATATAATGTCCCCGACGAGGATTTTCGTCGTGATATCAACCGCCGCCGGACACACGCGTACACACTTTATTATTGGTATAAACCCTATTTCCGTAAGTCTTCGGACGCAGAACAAGAATAACCTAAACTCAAACGGAATGACTTAGACGTCCGTCTAGGATTGTTCCTTGAACTCGTTCCGTCTAATGCGTTTCTAACTACCGTGGATACGCATTAACTGCTATATATTATGCATGGATGTTGGATATAATATGGACAGATCATCTTATATAGTCATGCAAATAACGCACTAACCAAACTCGATTATTTAGAACCGACGAAATCACTGAGTTTGATTTCAATTAAATGTTTAAAATCGCTCGTTTACCGACGTTGAGGATTTCTCCAGAAAGAAGGGATGGGGTGGGGATTTAGTCGGATCACCTGTACTTCGAAACTTATTGCGTCACTATTGCTACGGTCAATATCAAATATAGACTTAGGTAAGACGTTTACACTGTATTCGTACTCATATACGTCAATTATAGATCTCGTACCTGCATTAAACCGGCGGCTATGACTTAAATTAAAAATGACTGAAACGATGGCACTATGTGTGGGCTATATAAAACAAATTAATAAACACCGCAGAGCAAAATATATTATCTTACACGCAGAGATACTATTTTAATCGGAGAATCACTATAGGAAGCGTTATTCAGCCAACCGAACACTATATAGATAAACATAAATTACAGTTTCCTCGTGATTTATATAATATCATTACACGTTTTTTCATTTGATTCGCGGTATTCGGAAAATCGTCATGTTTATAAAAAATAGTTGATATAAATAAGTTTCTAATAATATGACGATGACCCAATTCAGTTATCTATTTTATCATTATATTAGAATAGAAACGATTAGACGATGTACGTTTAGAAACCATTAGCCACGACGCTACAACGTAGGTAGGTATATAAGCTATTGTTATAAAAAAAAAAAAAAAAAAGACGATGATAGAAAAATGTATCTGCGCAACACTGACGCATCGCCATTTGCAATTATCATCATAACCATGACGGTTTATACCGGAAATATAAATCCGCACACTATATTGTCGACTTATTGGATTAACATCAAACTTTTCGTAAGCAGGTAATAACGTGTAACGCGGTTGACTAAATTCGTCAGCGGTCCTCGTGATTTAATTTCAGCGTATGGGGCTATAATACTGCAGGTACAACACTCACTGTCGCGTATAATAATACATAATAATAATAATATTATATGCAGAGAGGGCACGATTATGCTTTGAAGAACTTTTCCGCCCATCTTATAGACGTTATCTCGTGTCTGCGCTCTTTGGTACTCCGATCAACCCTTTCACCGAACGTCTTGCAGGCCCCGCTCAAACAACCCTATCCCCCGAAATTCCCCACCGGGCCTCCATACTTTCGGCGACTTTTACGCCACGTCACATTAAATTATACACAAAACGGGCGGGGGCGGCGGAATATATATATTTCTCTCGTCACTCTGCAGCTAACTCTTTCTGCCTGACGTTTTTCAAACGAGACCACCGGCCCTCCTCCGCGTATCCACCCGCCGCTTTTCACGGCAGCAGTTTCAACCCCATCATCGAAAAAGTCCACGTTTTTAATGAAATGTTTAACATGTATATATAGGTGCAGGTACGTTATGTATACAGGTAGGTTTTTACATAATGTGTACATGCATGACGACTGACAGTACAATATACCTTATCCCGACGTCGTATATTTTTCGCCTCGCACCGCCACCGGGCGGAAATCTGTCGCTGAAGGAATTTCCGTGGTCGGCTAATCAGCAGACCGAATTTTCGACGCTCTGAATTTTACTCTCGGAAATCAGAACACTCTCGGAAAACTCTCCCAACCGAATTTATACCTATACGCTGCGTATTATAGCGTGTGCATGGGTTGATAAATATTTAGTGACGAGTGGTCACGGCAGTATGAATATTTTATCACTTGGATATACCTAGGTACCATAAAAGTGGAATTAAAAACGGTAAAAACAGTAGTTATGGGAGCACAAACGCTGACTTTTATTTCAAGGAGCTGACAAAAATAATGAACACTATTAGTTCAACGGGCCCGGTAGGTGTCTAGTCTTAAAGCACAATTGAACTGTTTCCCTTTTTGCGTATGCAGAGTGCAGACCAAATATATATTTATAACTATTAGCCGTATTATAGGTTTTAAAAAATCTTAATTTCCACAAACAGAAAAATATTGAGAGCCACTTTTGAACTCTTTTTCAGTAATTACCATTTATGATGCATTTATTGATTAATGATTATGCATTATAATTTATATAATTAAACTACGATCATCAACTAATTTTTATGAACGAATTGAATACCTATAATACTTTATAATAATATTTTGCTTTTGTGATATCCTTTAAAACGCCTGAAACTTAGGTATATCAAAATAAAATAAATATAGATATCTATAAATATAAAAGAAAGACGAGTTAGTTACATTATTTATAACTCAAGAATGGCTGAACCGATTTGTCCGAAAATTGGTGGTAGGTAGCTTAGAACCAGAAGACGAACATAGGATACTGTTTATCCCGTTCCCGTAGATATTCCCGTAAAAACCAAACCGAATAATAGGTATCATATTTTTGTTTATTATACTAAGGTTGCTATTGCCCTATTGATTATGATTGAATATAATTTTAGACCTGTGTATTATATTTGGTCAAAACCATATAACTTTAGTAAAAATGGTATTCCAACGCTAATTTTTCAATCGCTGTCCTGAGAACCTACACATGTTCATTATAAACAATGTGAAAACATTCGTAATTACGTACCTATGCACCTCTCGGGGTCTGCCTACCTGAAAATATACTGCTTGCATAATCGAAATCGTGTCTCACGGGCAACACCGGGTGGGATGGCTTGATGTGATGACTGACTCACTGACTGATCAACATCGAGCTTAAAGCTTGACATTTGCATGGTTCCTCCGTACCACCGTGTAATTGAGCACTAAGAAAGCATCTTCCAAAATTCACATTTTAAAGTGGTGCTTACACAATTATTTAGAGATTCGAGAAGATCGTTGAGAATTTTTAAGTTTTGAGCACCACACATCGAATATTAAATAACGAATTGAACTAAGTTCAAATCATAATATTGAGTTGGCACTTTTAACGGGAAACGAAGTACACGGGATTAGCTAGTATAATATAATATATGTATATATATTTTATATTATATTATACTAAAATTATATTTTCATATTTTTATGAAGGTATTGATTTTTTTGATATATCGAAGGATTGAACCAAATAAGATGGCTAGAAATTAAGAATCTCTCATAAACATAGCAAAATATTTTGTTAACTTTTTTTTAACCGTTTGATTATTTATAGTATTTGTATTTTACTGACACGCTTAATTGTCGTTTGACCAATAAATGAGCGCTTTGTACAATGCAGATTGTACACTCAGATACAAAATTAATGATCGGCGGCAGCGCTTTAATTTAAAGATTAAATAAAGTAAAAATCTGAATGAATTATGGACTTGGGGAATAAAGTATAGGAGTAATATATTATAATATTATTATACAATCTGCGCGGTGTCATTTTTGTTATAAATCGCACGAGTGTTCTATGTGTTGCATGTGGCGATTTGATTCACGGAGCTTGGCACTTGGAACTGGCACTTGTATAATAATATTATTGCTGTATGCCTATTAATAACGGTATGATAATGTTATGATAATATATCCATGCAATATTGTAATGCACAACAACGCTCCTTCAATCTGAAAATGACGTTTCAAATGGGACTACATAGGTACCATCTCACACACATTATTGTTCTTTATCTATTTCTAAACTGGATTATTCAAACAATATGCAATCTCAGTGTTATTGTTAGGTTAAGATATAGCGTGCTTAATAATATTTACATTTCACATAATATTTTATAAATATGCATAGAAAATGTATTGTCTCTAAAATAGTTGGAATTTGTATAATTAGGTTTATTGTACTTACTTATATATTTCATTGTTTGTGTATATTTAGTGCATTATATTTATTTATTTAAACTTATGATGACGGGTATTATATCAATAATAGAATACAATTTTATTATTGTTTACGTTGTGAGATATAAAATATTCTAAGTCGTAATGGCCAAACGTATGACAAAAATAAATAACAATGGAAGTGAAAAATATTAGGTAATATTTTTTAAACAAATATTTTACTTTCATAGATATTATACTATCTTTTTAATATAACGTACAGTTTGATGAGTATATACACAAAATATAAACTGCAGAAATATATTATTAAATTGGTTGGTAAGGTATTTATTTTATTTATAAGAAAGTCCTTTTTATTTTGTACCTAATAGTAAAATATTTGAAGTATTTTTGTTTAATATAAAACAATATTTGATCAAATCAAAGACACAAAGTAACTTCAAAAGGTACAGATACTTTTCACTTTGAAATATTTATTAATTTTATCAAAATGATATTCAAAATATTTATTTATTTTATAAACAAAATATTATAGACCATTTTATGATTTTCAACATATTTTTACAACCAATATTATATTTAGTGTTTCGAAAGAGTATATTTTTGTAACCAATAAGCTAATACCTTCTATTTAAAGTTTAAACAAGAACACAAAAAAGTTTGACAAGTATACAAAATATGGTTTATTGGCACATTACTCTTAATTTATACCTAAGAATTATATAGTATTACATTTAATGTAGAAAGCCATGTGAATGTTGTATAATTATAATAAATAATCGTTTAAAGCACAAATTTACATATTAAATACTTTAACATGCATACTTACTTGAATTTGTAAAATATTGGTTGGGTAAGTACCAATTTAAGGAACAAAAAAGTTTGTTAAAATTAGCCTTAAAATGGCTAAGTTTGAAGCTCAATAATACTTATCAATACATAGGGATTATATTTAAAAAAATAAAGACAATACTAAAATTATAATATAAAGTACCTACATACATAAATATTGATGTTATTATTATTTGTTATATTATAATACTATAATACGTATATACACATGGCTATCTTCAATTATTGATACAGACTACCATTAAGTACCTTTTTATGTACAAATTATTGTATGTATAATAAAATAAAAATATACCCTATATAATATACATAATATTTATTTATCAAAAATTTTCATTGAGTAAAGATAAGAGTGAGTTTAGATTTGAAATGGAAAATATAGGTATTATTATCATTGTATAAAACAATGTGTGTATTTACTTTATATATTTTTTCAAAATATATTACCCATGAAAGTAATAGTGTTAAATATTTTATGATATTCCTATTATAAGATTGTTTGATGAAGCACTTAAATTAATAGTATGAAAAATATGTGCAATGACTATTTAATTATTTTTCATTTACATACCAAAGCTTATTTTGAACAGCAAATTAAACTTTCTTCTGTGTTATTGATCTACCAGTCATCGTTGGCTTTTTTGTTCACGATCAAAACTTACGTTAGTAACTAAAATAAATTCATCAGTTTAATATATATTTTTAATAACTTATAGTTATGCGAGATCTGAAAATCTAAAATGACATCGTCATGCTAGAAACTTGAAAATTGATAGATATTAAATTCCACGGCTTTATCAATATATGCAATGATATCGTTAGAGTTGTTAGTTCGTAACGAAGACTAGCAAAACAAATTCCTACCGATATGAGAGTATATTCCATAACTTCCACATAACATATTTCAATCAAAAACCGAAAACCGAAGGCATCTGAGTTATGTGAACTACAGGAAATTCACACGCTACGGTGTCATATTCTGCACTTATTTACACCAGGCCAAATTTCCAATGGGAAACAATGTAAAAATTCTTGGCTATTCCGTCTCGAAACTAAACATTTTCTTTTAAATAGTTGTATTTCATTTATTTTATTTTTAAAAACGTCATGTGGTGATGGCCATACGATATCTAGCGAAACCACAGCCGGCCCGCTGGGGTTTCGTTAGCCGTTGACGGACGGTACAGATCGCGTCCTCGGGTTGCGGATGGAGGAACGCCCGGTTCCGGTTTCGGCAGGGTCGGGTAGCTCGCGAATAACTAATAACGGGCCGTGGACAGCTACGATTAAATTACCCGTAGTTCCGAACAGGATGTCCTCTGGGTCGGTTCACGGTCGCCGGTGGGTGCACCGAGCCCACTGGTGGTGCCCTCAACATGTGTTGGGTGCACGGGCGTCGGGGTTTTCGCCCCGTCCGGCAGCCCTGCGTCTCAGGGCTTAGTCGGGTCAGGTCGTGTCTCCGGGGCACTGCGGTGAGCGACTTGTCCCGCAGCTGATGGCAGGTCTGTCCGTGAGTCCTTTCCTCGGTAGACGAGGCCGGTCGTCGAAGTATGTCCGACCTTTTGACTGAAAGGGAGAGATGGATCTCAGTGGGGCCGGGTAGCTGCAGCTCCGCGTATGGGTGACACTCCCTCTACGTCGATTAGAAAACCGGCGGCGCGGAGTTGGGGCTGCCGTCGGCTTGTCCATCTGCACCCGTTGTACGTCCTCGGATGATCACGGCGGGTGCGGGGTCTCTCTGTTATTCCACTCGAAAGGGTGGCGGCCTAGATTAATTTCTGCGCCTCTCGGACGAGCGTCTGGGGTTAAGGCCGACCGAATGCCCGCTTTGCCAAGCAAAATCCGGGAGACCTTACCGGGTCGCACATCCAACCGAAGATGAATTTTCGGTACTACGGGTGTGGGAGGGGCCCCGTCGGAAACGACGCCTCCCACCGCGAGTGGTCGGAACTGGCTCGCTGGTCTCCGGCTGTTCGTTGTCGGTAAGGAGTTTCGTAGTGGCGGTACCTTCGCGGGTACTTTGTGGTTATGTCGAATAGTGGCTTCGTGCTCCCGCTGACAGGTGAAGACCTCTGGTAAATGGTCGTCACGATTGGGGGGTTTGAGCCCACTGGTCGCTGGTGGTTCCTCCCGGGCGTCCAGCCGCTATACCGGTGTAGTCTTTATCATCGGAGGTTGCCTGTAACCATATGCAGGTGGTGTGTGGGTAGCATAAAGCCTTACCGGGCAAGTTAAATGGCACTTGAGTTTGACTTAAGGTACGGGGCTTTGGCTCCGGTGCTGGTGGTCCTTAGACGACACTCCCGCGGCGCGGGCGCTTCGGCGCCCTCGCACGGGTGAACCTCCGCGGCTCTCGACTAGCGCACAGCGCTAATGTGAGGTCCGCGGTTGTAGCCGTAAGGCACCAAAACCCGGGAGTCTTCGTGTTGTTATACGATGTTTTATTTCATGGAAGACGAAAATGATGTCAACAATTTGCGATACTACGGTAGTATTACTTAGTTTTGTATACTGATATCTGAATATTATTCAAACAAATTTTATTATTTTAAAGATTGAACCACTGTTTGTACTGTTAATAAAACAGTCCAAGAACAAGTTAAGTTACCTTTAATGTATCAATGTTATACGGATTCTCATGACTGATATACATTTTACAAACAAGTTAATAATTGTGTATTCAACAATAAGTATACTAGGTAAAACATATATAAACCGCGTGACCAAATACAAGATTTGAAATTTAATAATATGATACAAATAATTTTTGAACAAACAAAATTGTATAAGTATTGAATAAAATTGTTGATTTATAAATGATATAAAATATACAACGCTAATATTACAAAAATACAAGTGGAACGTTCAATAATGTTTTCATATTTTGATATATTTAACTAGATTTTGATGTAAATACCTTTCCAACTTTCTAACATTTCTAGATTTCTGATGCATGTCATTCTATTGGTGGATTTGATTATTTTAACGACGGTATATGTATAACGTATATGAAATTAATTAGGGTAACGCAATGATTAGAATAAATAACTATTTTCTAATACATATTATACCATACATATAGTATAGTGTGTATCAATTGATTTTTATAGATAAGTATAGGTACCTTGGTATACCTATAAAAAAAGATGATCATGTACCTCTTTCAGGGAATTAAAAACTTTTCGTTAAAAGGAAATGCTTTTTCTTTAGACGTGTACAAACGTATAGTGGCTTAACTGCATTTGTTTTAGGAAATTAAATTGTTGAGGATTAAAAGTAGTTAAGGGATGAAACTCGGTGTTCAATAAAAACTTCTAAAAATGAGAGCAGCAAATTTTATGGTCAAGAACTTATCTACTCGCTGTACTTACTTGTTCGGTTGTATATGTGAGTCATACTTTCACTATTAATTTATGGACATACAAAAATATTTGTGACAAGAACATGAATTTACAAATAATAAAAATGTATGTCGGTCACCTCCTATACTTTGAACAAATTGCGATAGTAGTTTTTAAATATATGTTGAGGAAAAAATTAATAAGTAGGATAAGCACCTTGGTTACACGCTTTGTATACATCGAATGAATAGAACTCCGATAATAAATTACGAGAATTGTATAAAATACCATGAAATTTAAATTTAAATTGTTCCAAGATGATGTACTCAAGCATGATACACTTGTATAAAAAGTAGGTTTATTGAACATAAAAATATTAAGTAGATTAAACTGGTGAAAAGATTCTCCCAATTAAAACACTTTGAGATTTTAAATATTAATAAGCGTTTATACTTTATACTAACTGCTACTACATTATGCAAGTGTAATAGGAAAAACTACACTCGCAAAAAAGACGTAATTTAATAATTATATTATTATGCCAAACATTACGTTTTTAAATATAAACTTATTACAAATTTGACTTATTTTAAATAATGGTCATAATATTCCTGAACATTTCCTATAAATGTTAATTTCTTTCTCCCATTCAGTTGTATTATATTATATAGGTGAATCTCTGAATCCTACTAAAATGTTCCCAAGCAAAAACATTTAATTCATTAGATCGTTTGTTGCACTGAGAACAAGTAGATAGTACCCATGGTACA
Organism: Nasonovia ribisnigri; assembly: GCA_027563435.1. Taxonomy (NCBI): domain Eukaryota; kingdom Metazoa; phylum Arthropoda; class Insecta; order Hemiptera; family Aphididae; genus Nasonovia; species Nasonovia ribisnigri. Next base: position 96,139 of record JANEHU010005119.1, read on the forward strand.
AATAGAATGAAACGTTATTTTCATTTTTTGTTGAAACACTTGATACAGTTTTACACGTTATATAAAATACCAGTAACACCGTCTCGTAAAATGTATATTATAATGTTATGCGAGATGTAAATCGAATTACGTACGTTTTTGATATGCGATAAAAGCAACTTTATTAAAGTGTTTTTGGAAAATTTCAGCCCATTCGTTTCATTAACACATATTTATTATTTATCTTGTCGTCATCATCGTTATGATATGTATATATTACCATTTCTATTTGAAGTTTATTATAATGTGTTTAACAATGGCACGATTTGAATTTATTTTTATTTTCCCTCAACAACAAAAACTGTCGTAAAATTCGAGTACTACAGTAGTACAGTCCTACAATAATCTAACGATAAATAACGACAATGATATTATTATTATTTTAAAGTGTGTAAGCCAAATATTATTTTCCACTTTTGAACAATACCAGTTTACGTGAACATTCCTAAACCAAAATCGTTGACATAATTTTTGAATAGGTTAAGGGAGAAATGAATAATTATGGAAATAAAACTTAAAAACAATATGTTTCCTCGAGTTACACATTTACAAGAAATTAATAACTATAATAGGTATCATAGCTTTTAGTGCTATTTAAATGATATACACATGTTTGTCGTATTTTTTTTTAACGATTGGAAAATATTTTAATACTCAGAACTATTTTTATACATTTTATAAGCACAAAACAATGTATTCTATGTACATAGGCTCCAATAGGGTCAACATTCAGGCAGTGAAAAGAAGGTATCGACCATAATAAAAAAAATATTTGAAGCAATGCTTAATAATAAACTTTATATATTTTATACTATAAAGTTTTCAGAACGAAATTGTAAATTATTTGGAGGCTAAATCTTTGTTTGCGGTGTTGGGGTAGTGAAAGACAAAAGCGCCCGAACGAGATAATTAAAAAATAAATCGTGTCGTACAATCGTGCTAAAATCCTAGATACCTGACAAATGTATTATCTGATTATGATAGAGAGTCAAAGTTTTTGTGTTATATACTTATATATAACAAGTTATAACTTATAATGCTACTATATATTTTTCCTTTGCAAGGAAAATTCAGGATTCATATATCTGTATGTTTTATTTTTTTATTATTATTGTTGATTTGCGTTTCTAAGACGATAAACAAAGTGTTACCTAACATCGGTTAGAAAACAAAAAGGTTTATAAAGCCAAAAAAAAAAACTGTGTAATAAAGATGATATTGTTATTAAATTTACTTTATAAGCATTAGGATTTCGATTTTTAGCTATACCAAAAATGAATTTAACAAAAATATTTACAAATAAAGGCACATTTTATGTATTTTTTTCATTGTACAAAAATATAGATATTTAAGAGGAATGGCAGGTGGAGGTTACATACTTACATTTTATAAATATACATTGATTCTACTTGAACATATTCTTCAAATATTTGGGATGAAATTCCGGACAAGAATATTATCCGAACTAGAAAATCAGCTGAAACATATTATTGGCATCTAAAATTGCAAAGTGAAAACATATTTATTTATGAAGTGTCCTTCTTTAAATTCAAAATTAAGGACATCTCGCGAGGGCACGATTATACAATACAAGAAATACCAAAATGGTGAAACAAGGCAAATAGAATATTATCTGAAAATGTGGTATTCAAATATCAATCAGGGAGTTTAAAATAAATAGACATTTCGTATTATAAAAAATATTATTATGTTAATTTATTTGTATTTATATTAGTTACATATTACTTCTACAATGAATTGAAAATAACTGTCCACTCAGAATTTAAAATCAACCATAATATTTTGTAAAATATTAATATTGGTACGATTTATATTTATTTTCTAATACCTTTACCGATAATGTCATATGTTGGATATATTTTTATATAATTGGCGCAAATGTTACTATGTAATTTTCTGAACTTTCACACCTTTGGAGCTCATGTTACATAGCCAATTGTCGGTGACTCCACTAGCCATCTTCATTCTTCAAAGGATTTTTAGAACCCATCGCCACCTATGCTCTCACGAGCACAATTAACTATAAAACTACTTATCAGTGCGTATCTATATCATGTCGGCAAAAAAAAAATAAAAAAAAACAGGACCGACCATAAAGCAGACTGCCAGACGTGCAGCACGGAGACTTGCATACAATAATATCACACGACGGCGAAAGTATATTTACGCGGCAGTGTTCGGGGGTAATGGGAACATTATTTTTTTACCGCCAGATTGAAAAACAGCCGCCGGGATCGGTAGGGCTTATAATAATAATAATAATAATAATATTTTAATATCACCTGTCCGTGGCGTTATGATTCATTACGTTCTTCGGCGTTTAGTTTCAAAACTGTGACATGATGTCGCGGTATATATACTATATAGTATAATGTATGACGTGTGCACGAGCGCATTATATGACGGACGCACGTTGTGGTCGTCCTTTGTGTACGTGCACCGGCCTGCAGATCATAATATCCTACGACGTGTGTGTGTGCGTGTGTGTGTGCGTGTGTGTGTGTGTGTGTGTGTGTGTGTGTGTATTTTGTGCCAGTGCTGCGTGTATGCGTGTGTAAGTGTTGCCCGCGTGTGTGTGTGTGAGTGAGAAGTGTGTGTGGCGCGCGCTGTGCGGTTGCCCGGCCAACGCGTCTACAAACCGTAAACGCGCGCCGCCGTCGACTGCGACTGCGACTCCGACGACGACGACGAGACGACGACTTAGCTTGCCCGTCGCCGCCGCGTGCATCACACGGTCGTTCCCGCCGGTCGGTCGTCCTCGTCTGTCCACCCGTTGCCGCCGTTCGTTCGCGTGCGATTTCGCGTTTTTCCGCAATTTTCCGTTTACGACTCATTCGTTTCGTTTCGTTTTTTTTTTTTTTTTTAGTATCCATCTCTCACTCTGCTATTCCCGTCCGACCGTCGTCGAGCGTTTTCGCGGGTTTTTTTTATTTGTCTCCGGCACTAACACTACCAGGTACCTGTACCGAGGTATATACCGGGTGTACCGGCTAGGTACACGCCGTTCACCGTCGATCGCGCCAGGCACTCGTGAACGCGACCACGGGTAATATTATAGCGATTTTCGTACAATATCACTCGTGCACACGGTCTGCTTAAACCCGACCCGACTTGCGAACGGTCGCGTGTGACGTTTTGGGTCGTCTAAGCGTGCGGACGCAAAACCCGAGAGGAAAATCAAAAAACTAAGAAAAAAAAGTTCGATTCTCACGTGCGCGTGTACATACACAGACGGTCTGATGTTATAATATAATTCGGTGGCTGGAGTCGTCTCACCTATATATACTCATAATACGTGCCCGTAAAACTTGAGGTGAGTAACATTCACGCCGAATCTGTTGAATTTTGATTTCGGCATAATATTATGTTATAATCGACATATTATCATATCGTAATAGTAATATTATTGTTTTTATGAGTCGTATATTATTTACGTTGGTATATTATAATATAGAGTACCTATACCTAAATATAACATGTACATCATCTACTTCACACGCGTCGTTGACTACGTCGAGATTTGGTCAACGATGAGAATCATTTATCATGGTAGGTATCCGACAACAGTCACAGTGAGCTGACAAACGTTTTTTTTTTTTTTTAGGTATTGCTCTAGCCCGGATGTTTCTCTACTCACTTCCGTGTACTTTTTACATTTGTAATCCTTTGCATCTAATAATAATGGCGTGTTGCACCTGTACTGAAAAATATACACCCGTATATAATATAATATATAGTCAATCACCTTATTATTCAATGGTATTGTAGGTATACGTGGATGGGAAACGAGTTGCGCAGAATCGGACTGCAAACTGTGGTTTATAATACCCGCCCGCGTTATCAAAAAATCATTTCTTTTGATTTTCAATTCACATGATTTTGGGTTCCCAACCCTAACGGGAATTGTGCAAAGTCCATCGAATAAAAGATCAACCTAAAAATTTGTTGGGAAAGATTAGCAAAAGGGTTCGAATCGATGGGTTTACATATAAAAAAAAAAAAGACGAAACCCAGCCATAAACGAAATTTCCCGTCCACGTGTATTCTCTTTTCTCTGTCCATGGAATTGTGGACCTTATGAATAGATTTTATCTTATTTCATCCTCACCAGAGCAAACAACTTGTAAACGAAATATGTTTTCTTTGTTTCGTAACATTTTGAACGGACTGGATTAAATATAAATATTAAATCATCGAGATGTTGTCAAAATATTTTTATGTTTATATTATAATAGGTAGGGACTCAAAAATGTAATGATATCATAAAAGTACATATTAGTTTATAAATTATTAACTAGTATTAATATTCATACTTTTTAATTAATAGAATTGTACTCTGAACCGAGAGAATAATTGAATTATTTAAATAAGAAGTTCTCGTTGAAATGGTTAATATTTCACTTTATAAACGTGAATAAGATGGTACCCACATCTTTACATAAAAAGTAAATTTAAATTTACTTCAATGGAAGATTTAAAATATATATAAAGATTATATCCAAATGACTTTTAATACTTTAAAAATAGCGTTACATCTTTCTATTCACAAGACGAAAAGTTCGATTTTTAAATTTATAAGTAGGTATAATAATATTATTTTTTATAGGTACCTAATCCTTCTGCTGTATGTAGTATTCCTAGGAAACAAATTATACTTTAAAATAAGCACCCGGATATAAACAATTTTTCTAGATATTTTTACTGACAGAAAAATTAACAAGTATTTTATTGAAAAGATCTTCGTTTTTGAGCATAATACCTAATACATTTTATTTTATTTTATATCTGTAGGTACAGGATATATGACATACACGTTTCGTCCAATAATACTTAGTATCTACGATGTATAAGTGGACAGCGTTTTTTGTGTAAAATTTGTATTCATAGATAAACAGTTAAAAATAGTTAAAATAGTTTATCAGGTGTATTTTTGTTTTACTCTCAGGCCCCGATATTGCGGGTTTTTTAATTTTTGATATGAGCCGTCCAAAAATATGATTAAATTAGTAATTAAACCAATACAAATATATATTGCAATTTGCAAGATATGATTTCTTGAGATAAACGAGTAATAAAATATAATAATAATAATAGGAAATTCATGGGTACGTCATTACTTATCGAGCATAAAAATTAAGCCAAGCGTATATTCTAGAAGTACCTACCTCTAACGTCCCGTGTCCTTTTCCAATGATACATCATTGTTCAAAACGATGGAAACTGAATGCATTTTCACATAACTATTGAATGTTGGTAATAATTTCCAAAGTATCATTTTGTGTATAATATAGGTACTTGATGATGATAAATTTAAGAGTTATTGTTCATCTATATAGACTGTAAGAGTAAGAAGTAATGCAATGACGCAAATAATAAAATACGTTCACTATACCTACCATTCCATTATTATTATTTCATCTTGATCATACATGACAAATATTCAAGATTTTTATGTTCATTATTTTAATTATTACAATTTTAAACGACCTCATCTTTACCGTAACAGAGTTGTCACTAAATACTAAATTTTAGTGTTATACAAATTAGTATCGGCAAATTAAAAAATATATAATATAATATGTAGGATATCCTACATTTATATGTCATTAGTTATTAGTTATTACTAGTACCTATACCTATAATCAATGATTTTCTTTTTTACTAAATGTTTTTGTGTGCGCTTATACACAGTAACAAAACAAAGAATGCATTATTTTCTCTTGCAACATCAAAAATAATTAGCTTCAAGTCACTCATAAAGAAACAGAAATGGAGTGAATTAATTTAGCCACATCAAATTATCAGTACCTAAACGTATAAATTTCGGAGCCACTTTGTGAAATCGATCTTTTCATGAAAAGTTGTCAATTTCACAAAGTTGAAACGTCTTTTACACACTTGGTGAAATATTTAACTAAACTCACATTTTGATGACATTTTCGTTCCAATTTCACATCTGGTAATTTTTTTCACAATGTGGTTATTCACTTTTTGAAATTAAATATTTGCCACATACGACTTTTTTTATTATTAGATTAATTACTAGGGATTAATTATAAGTAGAGTTCAGACTTCAGGACTTCTTAAATTTTAATGTTGGTTGTTGTAAATTGAAGATAACTACTATAAATAAGATATGTATAACATATGTTTTGTAAAAATTTAAATTATATACGTATACAAATCCTAACTTTGTCATAGTATTTCTTAAAATTTCAGGCAAATTGCATGTTTAAATATTTCTACGTTTTTTTTTTTATAGTTTTTATTTTTATAAATGTTATATTTTCGGTTAATACTCAGTATCGTGTTTAAGGAAAAATATTTCCCAAAACGAATTATCTTTACGATGAAGCATCATAATCGATTAATAATTAATTACTATCGACCGCTGTACATCTAGATTTTAAGTTGTAAGAAGAATTAAAAATCAGTACATGTTCGTGTATTGCAGCAATTGTTATTTCGTATCCTAGTCCGACGTCTTTTAATTAGGAAGTACTTAGCTATTTATTTATTTTTTCCTCTATACAAATAATTTTTTTTATATATTATAATATATTTAATATTATTTTAACTAAAATATTCATGATAAATAAAAAAATCATGTGTGGTAGGTAATAATTTTAACACAAATAAATAATAAGATTTAATTTCTGTGGAAAATGTTTTACTAAACAAAATTAATGACTTCATTGTGAAAAAGTGACTGTTTCGTAAAATATTTTCGTGTTTCACGAAGTATGAAAAAGACGTTTCATCCAATTCATGAAAAGATATATTTCACTAATAAGTGGCTACGACATATTATACACTTCAGGTCAAAAGATTAACATTTATCATACTGAATATCTTTCTTCGAATTACACGATACTTCTTTTTTTTTGGCAAAACTTATCAAGTCAATACATTACGTAGGTACCGGTATAGCGGATCTTAAAATTAACTTAACCTCACCTTCTTTATGTTTATGAGGGAAATTGAATGTTCTAAAAATGCCAATCATAATATAGTCTTAAAACATGTCTCGTTGTAACACTTTATAAAAACATTTATTATAATTATAATACACATATTATAATAATACATCCCTGTTCATATTTGTTTATATTATTTGTTCCAAATTATACTATTATAATAATGAGGGATGTGAATTACTAACTTTAACTAATTTTTCTTAGCTTAATGTCTTACAGCTTTTGTGCACAAAGTTGGAATTATGTAACATGAATAATTGTATATCATTTTTTTGGTATTTTTAATAATTACTTCGTTCAATCAACATTTTTTTATACATATATTTTAATGAATTATTTTTATACGTCACACCAACTTTATAATCATTGAATTTTTATAATAATATGTAAGTAGTAATTACCTTCCTAAATAAGTAAATTTTATATTTTAGTGAGACTATTGGAAATTCAAGTGCATTTTAAACTGCGTTTTTGTGTATGTCTAATGGATTTTAATGGTTTTATTAGGCATTTAATTTACAGCCCTTCAACTATTATAATATAATATGTTCTTCTAATATAGGTTTTATTATGGAAGTAATAACTAAAGATTGTATAATACCATGAATTCACAAAATATTTAGTAAATATTTATTTATTTTTTATTTTAGTTGTAGCTACGTTTAGATTTTTAGATCAAACAAAATGATCGTGACCACATTGGCATATTTTCAAGTGTATCGTATATATATATGGTATGTCAACAAAGAAATCGTCAAATAATATGTTTGCATTTCATGTTATTTATTATTAAAGAAAATTATATTTTTTTGACTACCCTTTTTTTTTATTTTTCAGACAAGAATTTAAACAAAAAATATATTTGTGTCCCCTCATTTATATCAACATAATGTTGCACCGATTATGAATACAGCGGAATTATGGGTCACATTATTTGACGAATATTTATTTATAAATGTAATCAACATTATAGAAATACTTTTTATTGTACAATCAATAACGCATATAAAATAGATAGATACCCAAAAACTCTTAGGTAAGAATCCAGGACGATTCGAGCAGGGTAGCAAACACTAAAGTTAGCAGACTAAAAAATCTAAAAGAATTATCTTCATATTTTGAAATGGAAATTGAACAATTATTTAAGAATCTAGGTACTTTTTTGTAATCCATGCAGGAACTGCCAATTAATGATACTCATATAAATTACTGTCTGAGAAATTCATGTTTATTAATTTGTTAGTTGAAACAAAATTGTAACTCATTTACAGAGGCCATAGTTTAAAAGTTGTATTGTTAATAATTAAAAATTAATACTTGTTATCGAATGAAAGTTTTACGAAGTTGTACTTAATTTTAAATTTATTAGTAATCAGAAAATACTTTATTAATTTTATGCACATTGAATAATTTTAGTTAATATATTGTTATTTTAATGGATTCTGTCTACAATACTAAATTATTTAATAGGAAATATTCATTTTACCCTGTTAAAATTATTAGGTAGATACTCTTGCATTACTTAGTATATTTATAGTATTAAAAAGGTGTTTTTTAAGATAGCATCACTTTTTGTTATATGTTTATATTTTTTGTTATTTCAATTCAAATCTTTTAGTAAATATGTTATTTCAGTCCATTAATTAGGTACCTTTGTTTTGTATGTACTCAAAATAAACTGAAGGTTATTGGATGAATTATTAATGATAATAAATCATATTAGGTATATACTATTATAATCACCGTGATTCTTTGTTTATCAACAATTGTTACTATACAATTAGCCCGCAATACAATGTTAATATTAAATTTTATCACGCCCAATGAAATATAAAAACGATTTTTGTGTATAATGTTAATCTTTGTTTTTAATATATTATATATATTTTTTTTTTTAATATTTCACTTATAAAAAAACATTTAATGTATATATAACCGAACTACGAAGTGTACAAACTAATAATTATTTCTGTAGGTACTCATGAAAATTCGGCAAATATTATTATGTCCCGTTGATTATTTTAAATCATATAAAATAATATGTACCCATTTTGGAAACGTTCAATTAATAATCTGGACAAAAAGTATTTAATTTATTTACCTAAATATTCAACGAAATCACTATAACTTTTCAAATTCTCGAACGCACACTGCATGACGTGTAGTGTGTGTAATACTGTAATATGTATTCATTTGTATGCTTTACTTACGTATTGGTATACACAACACATGTATTTTAGTAAATGTATGTATACTGAGAGCTTTTCAATAAGACTTTATCTTTAAGTTTGTTGACTTTAAAGAAATGACTGTACGCGACCTCTTTTGATGACTGAACGCTTGTATATATAAGTATAGTTTAATACATGAACATTGAACATTTTAGTTTAGGATTACGTATTATTATTGTTATTAAAAAAATAACAGAGTGAGTTCTTTATAATTTTTTTAAAAAATGTTGACACTGTTGCCAATGTTTGGTCACAAACCATACGTATACATTTTACAGTCAATTTCATCATAGATTTTCAAATAAAATTGTTGCTAAATATTTGATTACCTAAACTAATATATTTGGAGTAAAAAAATCGTAATAATAGTTAATAATACCTTAACACGTGGTTTTATAAAGAAATAAAGAAATGCAATACAACTATATTTAAGACTCCAACAGTTTTAGATGCAAATTCCATCAATTAAGGCGTAGTAAGTTAGTGGATTTATTTTATAGGCATTGATGCTTATACTGGTTAAATTTAATAAGATACATACCATATATTTGTAAAATAAATAAACGAAAAATATAAGAAACACGCGTCATGCTATACGCGCATTGTATTAATAATTTAATATAGTCTTTAAGTATATCTGTATGCGATGAAGTACATCTTACAGTGTTTTAAGGGTTTAAATATTATTCACAGATTGTATTTAATGTGTAGTTACAATACCTACGTGTGCGTAAAACGTACCTTGCAACATTATATACTATTATGTAAAATGTTTTAGTTTAAGACGTAGAAACAATACAAAGACCGACTGTATTCATTCTCAAATGTACCTACTTGTAAAAACTTTTATTTTCATTATATTTCGCTATTATAAAACCGACAGATTTTATGTTTTACAGATTTAAATGTTGTGTTTGTACAAAAATTACAAATATTGTTTAATATCTCTTAAATTAATTTATATGCGATTGATGGAGAAACTGCATAACTAAAATAATTACCTAGTTGATAAGGATAAATAATATGCTATTCATGTTTGTTCGTCTTTATACGCGCCATATCTTATAGTGAATACTCTTCTTTGATGTTAGATGTTATATTATATTATAATACAAGGGACAAGAGGTGCCTACCCTTTTTAATTAACTTTTAAAAACGGCACAAAACAAAATATGTACGTACACCGTATATTATCGTGATAACAATTTATTACAGCGTAATACACAGCTACAGTTTAGTTATAATGTGTTTCAAATAAACTGTTTTCAAGAGAGATAGTCAGAAAAAATATAACAAAAATGAAACGACGAAAAACAGTAAGTTGATTCATGCATATAGTTACAATATTAACTACAAGCACACACAATCAAGACAAAATTGAATATATATACATTTTTTTTTCAACTATAATCTATATGATGTTAGTTTTATGCATACGGAACATCATCCACATAATTATAGTTGGTGTATCAATAAAACAGATTTAGTACTTATGTATCTAATAAACCCGAGTGAAACCCAAAGAAAATAATATTATGTATATATAACGTGTTTACACTGCTGTCGTACATAACTATGTTTAAATTTTCTACCTTTTTCCCGTTGCATATTTTAAATGGTTTTATTTTTATACAACATATTATGTTTTTACAAAAGAATACGTATTTTATAGAGTGGTATTTTCTTAAACATTCATTTTCTTAAAAGTCTAAAAAGGTACTTAAGTCACCCGTGTAATAAAATACATGATAATGCATTAGTATGATGCATAATACAAAATGGCGAAACTTAAAAAAAAAATACAATTAAAACCAAATTACAAAGATTTTAATTCAATTTCGCCTTTATGCGGTTTGAACAAAACTTTTCAAACTTTACTTCGATCGTCGCAAAATGGAACAATGCTTAGAATATTATTGTACCTAATAATATTATTTAAAATGTATGAAACAAAAAAAATAAGAAAGTGATTAAAAACCCATAAAATTGTGAAAACTTCATAGTATTTATACCTATATAATTATGGCTTGGCGGTATAAAAATACTGTTTCAAGGTGTTGGAAATTGTTGGTTACCACGATGTTCACGTGTATGATTATCGTCCATTTTTCATGTGGAGGTGGAATGATCGAATAAATATTTAGTCTATCTATACGACGACTATAATACCTACCTACTGTGTTAATTTAAATAAAAACCTTCATAAAAAACCGATCGGGGAATTTTATTCAAGTGGTGGTATAGTGATCAACAATTTATCGATAACTTAATTAGGACGTAGAATCGTGAAATAAAAAAATTGGGTGAAAGGGACGGTTTAAAGCGAAGACTATACGTGACGAGACGAATGCATAAAAAATGCAAAAAAACTTGCCATAAAATATTTTAACACATATAGTGAAGTATTATGTGGTGTAGGGACCTATATACGAAAATATGAAATAAACGTATGCGTTTTCGAATAAATTGTCGATCGGAAAAAAGAAGAAAAAAACACTGCGATATTATTTCTTAGATGATAAACGACCTAAGTACGTGTATGAAATATCACGAATTCGTTCGATTCGTAAGCCGCGTGTACCCACCCAACTCACTAGACAATAATAATAAAAAAATATTTTATTATGATGATCAGAAACGTTGTTGCGTGTACTATACGATACTGCCACAATAGTAATAAAAAAAATATGTATCATATTACACGATAGAACAGGTACCTACATAGTAAGTGGTGAATAGCGGCAGTGAAAATAATAGTATAATATCGGTTTATGTTGGAAAAGAAACCTATAATATCATAATATACATGTATAGGCGACGCGCCCCGCCGAAGGAAACGATGACTGTATATCCGACTGGCCCGACCGAGAGACGCGATGAAGACATCAACGTAATCATCGGCCACAGTAATAATAATAATAATAATAATATCACATAGGCAGTGTTCACGCCCGCGAGCGCCGCCGGACCGATTCCCGTAGCACTGCAGTCCATAATATAATAATAATAAATAATAATAGTAATAATAATAGTAACATCATAATAATGATAATAATAACTCATCTGGCCCGCAACAATGGGAGCTTCGGTCTCTAATTGGATTTCTAGCATGGAAGTACGAGTGGGACCCGCGCGAGTGTGTGTTCGAGTTAGTGTGTGTGTGTGTGTGCGTGTGTGTGTGTGTGTGTGTGTGTGTGTGTGCGGTGTGTGAGTATAAAAAAGGCGGAGCACACCGCGGTCTGGTGCGCTGCCGGTCGTCGAAACCGTCTGCTGGTACCCAAACCAGTTTTTCGACATTCTTTTGTGGACGACTCGTCGGCGGCGGAGGACCTCGCCGGTACGACGTTTTTTATGCTCGCCCCCACCGCCGCCTACGTCGCCCCGCCCGTCACGCAGATAATTACTTTATTAGTGTCGTGATCACGGACCGTAATAACCGTATACATTATAACACACGCGTTGTCGTATACGACCAGATACCTAACCGTCCTAACCTGTGTAATAGGTACACGCCGTTTATACATTATATACCACACGTCGTTATTATTATAGCACCGGTTACCACCAGAGTATTATTTCGGCACGGCTGTGGAAACGCATCATTTCGCGGCACTACCCGCGGATCGTTCAACTATATAATATGTATTACGCTATGGTACATAAATAATGTAGGTAACGACACGTATAACGCCGATTTCCCCGTGTTGGCCGTGCACGAGGCGATCCGGAAGTCGAAACGTCGCGTTGTGCGTACTTATACGTGGTTCCGGTAAAATGAAACATATTATTCACACCGAGAAAACACTTTTTTCAATCCGCTTTACTGGAATAATATATTTTCCATTCTCCCGCGGACAGTGTTTTTATAGTTTAGACACATATCGTACAAATCGGCCCGCAAACATTACACCACGGATTCCCGTGGTCACGGCAAGCCCCCCCCTCCATTCGTAGTCCGTATAGTAATATTAATAATATGTACTTACGTCTTACGTAGTAACATAAAATGTATGTACAACACGCCGAACACCGTATATTATAATATTAGATTTAATGAGCTGCGATGAACGGTCGACGAAAACGAAAATCGGTAATACTATTATGTGGTGAGTCGTTTATATCATCGTTGTCGAGGTCGTTCGCGCGTATAATTTTCTTTCCGTCGATGTATAAATGTAATAAGGTACATGGTGTATAGTTACAGAATATCTAGTCATTTTATGTAGGTACAGTACTACTGCAGTCTACAGTCCTTCAGCTCGCACCCATTTCCTCCACTCCTCTGGCCGAAAGCGTGTACAATTTATTTATTTTTTGTTCAAAACGTTCAGTCCTCCCCCCCCCGTATTTAACGTGATCAGATTGTTTTTTATTTCTCCCTCGACGTTGTTTTAATCGAATCGTATAACATAACAATAGACACGAGAAAATTTGCCACTCAATGTCACGTTCGTCCATCGATTTAAAAATGTCTTTAACGTATATACGACACACACACACATTGTGCAGGTGATTAGGGTTTTTGGCGGTCGTTTCATTCCTGTAAAACGACACTGACCGCGGTTATTATAGTCTTCTATAATATTTTATATACGTTTAAAAGTAATTAAAACATTCATTTTGTGGAAAGACGCAATGGATCATGTCCCATGTGTCTCTTGATTGCAAAGAAATAATTATAATTATAATTAGGTATACATTACATTTTACGTGTGTTCGTTATAGTAATACTAATGGTGACTATAGTAATTAGCAACTGATTACGTCATGATAAAGCGTGATAAAAATTGCTTCTTACAACTATCAAATAGATCCACAGCCAAAAGATAATATATTTATGTAAAAATTGTTACTTTTAATACTACTTAGTGGGATGAATATAATTGTAAAGTAAACCATTGACATTTTTAGAAAATGAAATAATACCAATTTGAGTAGTATTTTATTAATTAATTTATTAATTTAGAATTATTATTGACACTAAATATTATATTTTATTGGTACTTGGCATTTATAAGTACACAATATACTACTCATAATATTGCTAAAATATAAAAAGCCGATGGAAGCCGAAATTACTTTTTCAATACTGTTAATAGCACATATGTTATCAAGTATTCCTAAGTTTTGGTTTACGTATCTATTTACTAATAAAAATAATATTTAGCATGTATTTGAGTATTTCATACATTTTTGTTCTATAATATTACACATTTGAAGATGTAGAGTATATAGACCGTTTTTGTTTAAGACGTGCTTGTTGTATATACATAGCAACAAGGACACTGTATATATAAATAAAGACTAAGGAGAACGAACACTTATGACCAGCCCCTTTCAAAAACTATCCAGACAAAAAGTACTCGGTTAAACTGCCACCAGTAGCATTTCGTTTGATGTCTAGAGTCTAGACCGAAATGAAAATATTTCAGGTTTAGTTTAATTTTACAAGCCATAATATTATTATATATTTCCCGCGTTCACGACTTCTTGTACCTTATTTTGTATCAATTTTGGTAATTTGGATTTTATATTGGATGAGCAGATGGCATAGAAATTCGAATCAATATTACAGAAATACAGGTCACTACCTATGTGATAATTAATAATCATATATTCATATCATAATATATTTTAATTTGAAAATCTTAATAATTTTGTATTATTTACATGCATGACTGTGCATTTTTTTGGTTTTAAATGCCATATTGATATAATTATTTTAATAATGTATTTTTTTTATTTAATGAGTATTTTTTATCTAATAAAGTAGTGGGGAACACTGATAAATGTTAACAGTAGTTTTTAAAAAAATTAAATGTTAGGAGAGAAAAAGATTACATAATATGGATAAAGCCACATATGTAATACTTAATACATAATAAAAATAAAATAAAATATTCTTTATTCACACACATGGTCATTACTCATTATCTACTAAAAAAAAACAAAAATATTAAATGTAGTATTAGGTAACATTATGCTTTAAATTTAAAATTAATTATTAATGTACATTAATACTTACTTTATATTCATAAATGTTTTTTTTTTATTTTCATATTATTATCTATGCATTTTAACAGCATATGATTAAATGTTTTCAACATCCAAATATTTAAGTATATAATATTTAAGCATTTTTGAATAATAATCGCATAATACCTATGTATTCAAATAGTTTTTAGTGTATGAACTTGCGAGCCCTAGCTGTACATTTCATAATAAACGTAGTTAGTACCGATGCACTAATATTGAAGTTGAACATAAATTACAAATTTAAAATTATAAAATCAATATAATCTGTGCAAAAGCCGATAATAATTATTATTTTGATAAACCGTTTTTATACGTTATTTTTAATATCAAAAACGTTGGGGCATTTCTGTAGAGGTATATTATTCTACAGTTCTTACTTAGAAATAATTACCTATACCTATCGATAAATAATAATAATAATTATAATTATTACTATCGTATCGACGACGTGATGGGGTTGTTGTAGTAGTTGTCGACGTAATATTTTAACACGCACGCAGTGACTATATTACACAAAGTTTTGCCTCGGAAGTCGCAAAAAACGTCGCGTCGTACCTATATATACGCATCCACATGCAGCGTGAAAAATAAAACGTCGTTTATTCAGCTGATGTATTATAAATACAGCGTAGGAACTCCGTTCGCTCGGATGACGTGGAAATGCCGTAGTGGACTTAGGACTGCGACATTGTTCCTGGGAAATTTTTAAAAACAACACTCAATGATGAACAAAATATCAGCTGTTCCGGACGGTTGACTGCAGACACTCGTTTGCACTGCGTAGAATACTCTCTTTGCCGTGTCTGAGGCTTTTTTTTCCTTAACGAGAAGGTACAGGTGGTATAGTGGTTTTTCCCCCGCAGTCAAAGCGCGTGTGCTTTTACTTCCAGTTTTTGCGAATTTGTTTAAAATTTTCAGCGAATAAACTCGATCAAAGGTATAAGGGTTCATTATGCTAAAAACACGTATAGGTATTGTTTACGAGTAGCTGTAGGTAGGGAATACAGTTCGGCCGAAAATAGGTTAAGTGTGTTTGAAAAATTCTCATTGCATTTGCTCTCAGACAGTTGACAATCTATTCGGTCTCGTACCAAGTAGGTATTATAACGTAGAACTCTAAAAAGAACTCACTGTAACGATCGGATATATTCACCGGAGACGCACAAAGTTGTAAATGTCGATGCTCTAAAATAATATAATATAATAAATAATATCGTGTTAAGTTTTTAAGAAGTATTCAGAATTATTTGAAATACTGTTGACCTGTTGAGAGTCGGTGGAATGTTTTGGTTCAAATTAAATGAAGAGTTCAATGAAATACTTAAAAAATTTAGAAAAAAATATCTTTTTGATTTGCCGGTAATTGATCTACAAAATAATAACTTATGTATATATATACATTAATATACGAGTAAAAGCTTATACTAACAAATAACAATATCTTAATAATAAAAGCCTATTATAATGATGGGTAAATAAAATAAACTGTGAAGAAGTAAATGTTATTATAATAAGGGTACCGAATAACTTATTACGTAATCAGTTTATCACAGAACTAAATATATATGTAGCTATATAGGTAGTTAGATTTTGACAATATTTGTACTTTCAAATGGCTAGGTAATGAAAAATTTGATATGGTCATACATAGGTATTATTGTGATCGTAGTTATATAATATTGTGTACCATAACCGTATAATAGATGAAGAGTTTTCTTTTCTTTTTTTTTGGACCACATCTATGAACATTTTACTATTATTATTTATATTTATTGGAGAAAATGTTTGGAGTCACTGGTGTTTGACCAAGTAGAATCGATTATATCAGAGATTCGGAGCGATCACAAAAATATCTCATAGCAACATAGCAACACGGCACGGGGGGGCATCGTTTATAGATACACAATTCGAAACGAATACGATACCACGGTGTGTAACCACTTAACGGACTCGTTTAAATAACGGCCGAGACTCGTTTGCACGTTACTATAGTAAATATATTATTATTGTACGAGTATACCATATTAATATTATGTTGTACCTAGGTATATTACACATTATTATATTAGGGCGTGTCCGATTTTTGGAATTTGTTGTCCTTGATAATGTCAAAACCGGAAGTAAAACCGTGCGTTGGGCCACTAAACGTCAACATCGGCGGCAGTTTGACTGGTCTTATTCCTACAGTATTACAAAAAAATATAAAAGTTTGCTTAGAATTATCTGCTTATTAATAGTTATATCTATATACGACGCATTGCTGATTGACGATGGGGTGAAAACGAAATAGATTTTAATTCAATATACCTACCGCTGTGCCGAGATTTTCAAAACATTTTTTAAGTACCTAAACTCGTATATATACGAGTGTTAAACCAACTATTTAGAATATTTTCGATATATTATTTTGATCCCACCGAATACATGAAATGTTGATTAATATTATGTTATAACAATTATTTGTATTCATTGAACATTTTTAGCGACAATTCAATTATTCCACTGCTACATACATAATTAATAATTATATTTTATTGGTATAACTACCACCATTTGTTAGACGACGATTCATCTTTACAGCTTATATTTCAAATAGGTGTTTAAAGTTTTTGTCTGTAGAGAATTGTCTTGCCGAATAACATCATATATTTTACCAACAATCTACAAGTGGAATATGCGGAATATACGAATATTCAACCATTTTGACCAGATTTTGTGCAACTTTGTAGTTTTTATGCATCGGTTATTTTGATTTGAGAAAGATTGTTTTGAGAAATAATATAGGTAAGATAAATTATATTTAAGAAATAGTAACTTGAATACAAAATGATAATAAATATCAAAATTATCTTTAGCTGTCAATTTATTGTCATGATAATATTTTAAAAATTCTTCTCATATAGTTGACGTTAAAAGTATTTCAATAACCATTTAAACGTACTGCCGACAGTTTGACGAAATTTAAGTTGGAAGTTTTCTTAAGTTTATCGTCTAATTGCTTTTCTGGGAAAGTTTTGTTTGTTTTTTCGAACAATTTAAATTTGTATTTCGAATGCGAAAAAGCATCTATTTCACAGAAAGCTGCTGTCGCCTGTCAACGCTGTCGTGCTGGGGATAGGATATTTCACTTATGGCGTAATTAAACGCGAAAAACGTTTAAACGTGTCTAATGAAAATATAAGTTCCAACTACAAACAATCACCAAACTGCTGGTTTTCTAACGATAAATCGAATTTATTTTTTAATAATACCGATACGTATCTATATAGAGATAGCAATACAATAAAAACAATCGGTTGGAATAAAATATTAGTCGTGAATGCATATTTTCATGGTGCAAAAGTGTCCGTTTTTATTTTGAATTTATATTGGATAACTTCTTGTATATGTGTTTGTGTCCTCACCCTCCATCTAGGGTTGGTATTTTATTACACGTGACTACCCTTCGTGTATTACGGTCAGGTAGCCCTTGCCCGATTCACGTAATAAACTCAATTTCCTCTCTTTCGGGGAAAAATACGAAATATTCATTTACATATATGATAGCAATAAAGGCGTCTAAAGTAAACGAACCTCAACCCTATATAAGTCTGAAAAAGGGTGTCTTTGCCATAAATTGAATGTAATATTATTTTGCATTACGCAATAACACACTTTAATACGTATTTTTTTTCATTTTTACTTTTTATCTTTTCGTAGTCAGACATAATATAATACAAGTATATAAACATTAAACCTGTATAGTATATACATATACATATATATATATATATATATTCTGTACCTATAAAAAATAATAATAGTGAGCGTATTTTGTAGAAATATTAATTCGAGGCTCGACGGTTATGACTTAGGTGCTTTGGTGTACAATTTTGTTACTTATTTTTGGGAAACAAATTATTTAACAATATAGTTTAATTTTTTTTTTAAATTTTTTTGTTTTATCCAAATTTGGAATTTGGAATTTGGAAATATAATTTATAATCAATACTCTCAGATAGTCAGATGTACATACTTTACAATTAAATAGATATTAATATAATTTAAAGTTTCGAATTCATTAGATTATACATCTTACTGGTCTTAAATTTAAAGGACTGAAGTACTTTAATGGCTTCGACGAAAACCTTTCGACCAAGAGCACTCCTGTAATTGTTCAAGACCTAATTTAAGATTATGATACTGTGCACCTGTATAGCAATTCCATTTCCTCGAAATCTACTTAAGTGAGTTTCACGGGCATTAACCTTGAGAGTAATGGGTGAACACGGAAGACAACAATAAAATTAAATAACATGTACAATATGTGGTGTAAAGTCCTGTCTAGTTTTTATTCGTTACGATCGAAGTTTAGATTAAAAAAAAGTTTGAATATTTGAATGATATAATATGGGCATGGATTTAACTACAATAATAGACACATTATTGAAAATGATGATGCATTATTGTATGTTTCATGAATTTCGTAATTTTGTTTTGATATAATCTTTGAGTTTTAACATTTATTACTTATAATTTTATAAAATACATATTTACCTGTCCCTATATTTTAGATTTGATACAAGTGATGAACTATTGCTCATACTATTATTGTTTGATATACAGGCATATTATTATATTAAGTGAAGCATAAACACTCCTGTGTTTTTCATTGATAACGGATTTGTTTAAATTCTGATTTTTAGAGTTTTTAAATTATATACCTCAAAACAATATTTTCTAATTCTTGAGATTTGTGTAACACATAAGGTGAGTTTTGTGGTGATACTAACTACTGTTTTTTATATGTTAGCTCTCTCTTTTTACTCTAAATTATTAAGTAGATTGTTTTTTGAAAATATTGATGTACCTAGCTAATTAAAAATTCAAACAAGTATTTCAGTTATTAAAATATATATGACGTGTTAAGAAGATAATTGTTATTAAACACGGTTTTACAAAAAAAATAGGTGTAATATTGGACCTACCAAAGTGTGTTTATACTTAGTCCTTTTTTTAAAGTATCAACGTTAATAAGTAGTAGGTACCCGTTTTTCCCTAAAGCAGTTTTTTGAATACGATGATTTATTATATAAATACTTTTAAATTTAATATTACAGATAACGCCGTCCAAAAATAATACCATAGTCAATGAATCATGTTGAATGTACAACTAACTCTACCTATCGGTTTCTTAAAACATTTTTTGATTTTTTAATTTGAAATATTTTTCAGATCGAATCCCAAGTAATAAAAATTTAAATTCAAAAGTGGTTTTAGTGATGCTGTAATAAGTTATAATAAGTGTTAGGTATAGTTGTTTTACACAACATTAATTAATTTAGGTACAAATTATTGTAGTTTCATATTTCTTGATTTCTTGCAGTACATGAAATTTTATCTTGAAGAAACTTAAACATAATTAATACATTAACATAATAATAAACTATTATTTCTCTTAAAAAAAAAAAAAAAAAAAAAAAAATGATTTGGGTTAAAGTAAAAACCTACACCATAGCTGTTTGTTTTGTTAAAATGTTGGCTTTCGGATTACTCATGTTTAAATTTTTGATGGTGGGTATAGTATGTATACATTGTTATATATTATTCCTTCTTAGTCCTTTACCCTCTCATCAACGATAACACGCGTAATCTATACACTAACAAGACTTTTAGGTATGCCCGGGGTTTTGGAAATATATTGTGAAACAGATCAGGTGCTATAGGTCGTTTTGAAAGGGCATCTTACCAACGATTAATTCAATCACCTCGGGACAGACGGACCAGTTTAGAATATGTAATGAGTGTCCCTCTGGTGCTTGTGGGAAGTAGATGAGATAGAGGGTAAGGACCCTGGGCACTCACGGTGTCCATCCCGTTAATTGTGCCCGGATTTATGGAGCTTAACGGATTACAAGGGTACTCAAACTACCTCAGGGCCCTAAAGGGAAAATAATAATAAAAAAAATGTTACCACGTTCGTGGTTGACCACTGAATATAATAGCTTTACCAGGTGGCACTTAAACGTCACGGTTTATGAAATAAAAACATTTTGTATGTACGTAAATACCCTTGGTACTAGTAACTTATTTTGAAGTAAGAAATAAAAAAAATCAGTGAAATTTGCTTTATAAAATTTAAATTTGAAAGCATTTAATATAGTATAATGAATTAATCGTAAAATTAAGTGTTAAAACAGTATTTTACATCCATTAATAGTACATTCATAATTAATAAAAATGTTTATAGGAATTGAATTTGACTAAAATAAAATTATAATATGTTATTTTGCTTTTTTAAATACATATTTTAAAACATATTTCTTAAAGGAGATTTTATTATGACATGTTCATAAAACCATGATAATACGTCTTCATACTACAGGTAGTGTTATTATTATTTTTTTTTAAGTCTATTGCATTCCATAAAATCAATTTGAAAATTGAACCATTAAAAAATGAATGGATTTGTTAGGTGTAGACTCATATAATATGTAAATATTATAAATACATACTTAAAAATTTAAGACTAATTACATTTTGTATTTAATCCATCAAAAACTAAATTTTCATTAAAAAATGAATAATATTTACAAAATACTTAAAATAAATCAAATTTATTTTGTATTGGTACTCTGGTTTTCATGTTATTATAGTAGAATCAATTAAAATATAATCACCCAATTATTGATTTCTAGTTTAAAGGTTAGACTTTTTAAACTTTTAAAACAACTAAGCTTAAATTGTTATGTTTAAACGACATTATCATAATACCAAGCTTACACTAGGTAGGCTGATAAACTAAAAAAAAATGACACAAGTTCACAACAGCAACTTCATATTTAGAGACGAAATGTTTATGTTGTGTTCTTTCAGTTGGATTTTTCGCACTTAACACTCAACATATTGTGATTTATAGTTATCATTTATCACTCATCACGTTTAATTTCAATCATATCAAACTTGTTTTTCAAATTCCGCTACACTATATTACGCAAATACATCAAATATGAAATAAAGGAATGTGATTTATACACGGTTAAAGGCGCTTATTCTTGATTTAGATTTTACAGATTTAAGTAGGTACATCTTAATAATATGATTTCTGATTAGCTTGTAATTTATTTGTCCATAAAAGTGTGTACGGGAATGGTTTAACGAGCAAAGCCAAGGCCTGACATATAGTGCTTTTAATAATTCAAACAAACTCACGTGAAACCTTTTTCAGTGCCACTAAACTTTTATCTCTGTTCTGAACGCGTCTCTGTTTTCGTCGTCGTTGTCGTCTCCGGTCTCTAGATGCACTATAATGCACTGTGCAGTGAATAGAAATTGATTGACGGTGAGGTGATGCCATGTTCTCTCGGAATATGTTTCCTCAAAATTTAATGTATGTAAACATTATATTTCTTGCTATGCAAACTTTACGGCAAACCCTGATGGATACGTACTTATATATATATACGAGTTTATATGTATATAATATATGTAAATAAAAATGCAGAGAAAATAGTAGAAACGTTGAATTTTCACTGGAGTTTATTTTTAATGTGTTTTTCTGGAACGGAGTCGTCTTTCCTTCGCTCAGGCCGCCATTTAATGGTATTTGATGTGCTCGCATACTAACTCCGTATTGGCCTAAATTGCTCGAAGAAAAACACTAACGTCTTTATTATTTTATCTTACTGCCTGTTCACGGTGTTTATCCTTAACCTGTTTAATTTGATACTGTTAAATTATGGTCCATTTAACGTTTTTAAGGAACACTATCGCCGTTAAAAGTAAACTATTTTGCTTAACTTGAGATAGTATACTATCTCTAGGGGCGAGAAAAATACATTCAGTTTATTACTGCAGATTATGATCATACTAAACTTAATCTACATTGCAACGACAAAGGCGCGCGGTTGCATCCGCGATCTTTATTAATTTAGCCGACGTAATATTATGTTAATATTTCGTACAATATCTGCTCTAGACAAAAGTAGTGTTATAAATAAATTCAAAATATGAAAAATTAATTCGTTGAACTTGCCGGGATGACGATTATACGTACGCCGTACGCAATATGATTGGGTGGTATACGTATAATCGCGCATTCGTGCGATAGACAGTATTTATTAGTATTCCAATTCCGTTTACACGCTTAGAATAAAATATTGGGGAAAAAAATAAAAATCTGACGAAGGGTGAGGTTCCGTATAGGGGAGTTATCGGATTATTATAAAGTAGGGTTCGAAAAACAGATTGGTCGGAGCGACGAATCGTTATTCCGGTGTTTGAAGTATTTTAATTCACAAGTTTTGCTAGTTACTAAAACTGATATGAAGAACTCGAGTGGGTCGAACATAACCCACTTGAGTACGTGTTCAGCCATATGCATACACGACTCTTTGGCGGAGGGGCTTATGTGCGTTTCATCGATGAAAAATAAAATTGACAGATATTAATTCCGAAGGGGAAAAGTTAGTAGGTGCTGATTAAGTGTCACATACAAATTATGAAGTGAATTTCTATTAACATTCGTACTGACTACTGTTTTTACTTATTTCAAACTGTTGGAATATCTCGTTTGAATAGGTTAGTACGTGATAAAAAATTATATAGTAAACATCATTATTATTTTTGATCAACTTAATTATATTGTTTTTAACTACAGAGTTTTTGAAATATACCTTAATATTTTTAACTATTATCATTCCCCTAATGTTATTTTTCAATGATATGAACGAACAACAAATTAGTTAATGATTTATTATTTTTTATAGTTTAGTATCAATAAATTTATTTATTAATATTTATTTGTTGTACCTACTGTTGAATAAAAAAAATTTCCAAACGTTTAAAATATTGTTGCTAAATAAAACACTCTTAATAAAACCTTAAGAAAATATCGATCTTATCACTAAATCGTTGCATCATATTCTGACAATGACAGATTGTTTTATTTTATATTATTTTATTATTTCGTTCTAAACTTTTGAAACAGGTTGACACTTAGGATTTGTACTATCTTAGAAAAGTCAAACTGATATTCTATTATAATTATGTTTGTTTTTCTATTTCTATACTATTTACAAACAATAAAAACAACCATAAGTTAAAAACGGGTAAAGTATACCGGCCTACCTATTTTATCATTGATTACCTTCTTATGCATCCTACATACATTAGAACTGGCCGGTCAAGTGAGATTAATGGAGGGTTGGTATTTTTACTCAGTCAATTTTTTTTTTGAAGAGGGGTCGATGATGTACCTTTTTGTTATCAAATGCATCGGCCACCGCTTGTGATTCCACGGTTGGGTCCCAAATGTTATGACCCTTACAAAAGTCACTTCAGATGGCCTTTTGGTCTAAGGATCGTTTTGTCGTATCCTATATTGGTCAAACATTATACTATTGTGCCGGATCCCGAGGTTTAAAATTACATATACACAAAAATGCATAGTATTAATTCTCTAAATTATAATACAATGGATTTTTCAAGATTTAATTTGAGTTCACCGTTGACAACCAGTTGGTTTTACAGGAAATAATAAATCATATTAAACAAATATTAGAGGTAACTATAACTATTAAATTACAGAGATTTTTTCATTAGTTTATTAAACTAATGTGTTATTATGATTAAAAATATCACTCATCAATTTAAATGACTATACGATATCACTAGTGAAATAAATTTACATATATAACTAGGTATTATTTATTTTGTTCTAATTTTTTTTTATTTAAGATAAAGGCTTCAATATTCCAATATTTATTTAACTACTTATTATGTCTTAAACAATAATGAATTAAAATTATATTAGTACCTGATCAGTGGCCACCAGTGAACTAAAATAAATATATTTTGTTTAAAAAAAAAAAAAGTGAACTTGATCTATTATATTGTAGGTTTTGAATTTCGAGTATTTTCCTTCATTAAGTAGGTAACTGTAATGGATGATACGTAAATAATGTTATTATATTATTAAATTTGTATGAAGATAATGAGGTACCCACACAGTATACGAGCCTATTTTTATAGCAAAAATGTACTTTTTTTTTTTGATTATTTATCATAATTATCATAAGTACAGTGCCAATATCATGATTGAAATTGTAGAAGTCAATGTTTTAAAATAAATATAGATTTATTTTTTGTCATTAAAACATTTTTATCTTGATGGCAACAAGTAAGAATTATTTTATCTAAACATTAGCTGCTGTTTTACTAAGATAATGTAAAATAATAGTAGTTTGAACAAAATCATACTTACCATTTACCAAGTTTCACGAGATTTCTATTTAATTGTACACTAAATATTCTCGAATTTTGTGGCATATTATGTAAAATTCGTTAGAAATTCATAAACTTATTCTAGCAGACAGAAGCAGAAAACGATACTAGTTCAATGTTTGAGATGACATTCACTTCTCTTCTTAATGTATCAGTCAAGTTGTATCAGTGTACTAGATATGAAGGGCCCTATTCGACTTCAGTTATGTGAAAATGTATTATTCATTATTGTGTGGGAGAAGAAAATACTATCGGCCTCGTGGGTATGCATATTTTTCACATTGAGAATCTAGGTATGCTTCTTTATATTTTTTTTTACATTTCATGCATTCAAAAAATATTTAAAAGTGTAAGGTTAGTTTTTTAAATTTTTTCCTTTTACTGGTTGCTTTGGTATTTGAACAACGAAGTACGAACAATATATTTTTTTTTGGTTTTACTAAATTGTGTATGGCAATAATAAGGCACTAAAGAAGTAGGACTTATTAGAAACAAAGATTTTTAAAAGATTTTATAATTTCACAACATAATAATATATTATACCACAGTTATTTGGTTTTAATTCATTAAAATCATATTACTTTTTTAAGCAAAAAAAAAAAAGGTATAATGGCATTTTTACTACACTTTATCAAATTAATTTCTATTTTTGTAATTAATTTTCATAATTTCTGATTAACATTAATATATTAAAATTAGAATTCAGTATAAAATTATGGCACCTATTGATACGAATTAAAATTAATTTAAAGTAAGATAATTATAAAATTAATTACATTCGCCAGACTAATCTTAAAAACAATATTTTAAACGTCTTTAACGCTTTTATTGGACATTAACAGCTGTAATTTGCTTATAATATGTAGGTACATATTTTATTATGTCCGTTGAATCCATACAATTATATTCAAGTGACAGTTAAGTGTTTTAATAATATTTTTGGTATAGAATTATATATTGTTCTGTCGGTTATTTGTATAAAAAAGAGGGAATAATATTAAAGGCAAGTTGTCTGTTGCAGGTATAATGTATAGGGTAATTTTAAGTAGGAGTTATAACACGTGAATATAATAATTGAAGTTGACATGAAATATCAAACTTTGGCGATCATTAAGCTTAGCGTTATTTGTCCCAATACACATTCATTTGGCGTCGAACCGTATAACAATATGAATATACATACACCTATTATATATTATATATAGGTATATATAAATATATATAATATACATATAATATTATTATGACAGAATAGGCCGCTACCATGGGCAACCACAGGGTTGGTGCGCGTATACTGCGACCACGGTCACTGTTTCTACGACTAATGAACTGTTGGTTTTGCACTCGGCCGGGTTTCCACGTTAAATATATTCGCCACTGCCACCCGTGGTTTATGGCAGTATTAATTAAATCGTCCTGCTGCAGTGGCGTACATGGAACGTCCTCTTGCTCACTCACTGTGTCACTTTATCTCTCTCTATCTATAGGTATATATGTATATGTATTACGCAAATTTAAATAAATATACACTGTATATACCCCGTGTATACACATATCGACGGCCGTTTCAGGAATCAGGAATGCGTTTTAATATTCTCCCCGTTTCCACCAGCTTTTCATTTCGATACACGCGTATTACAGTGTATGTAAAAACGACGTTTTATGGGTGTGAGTTCGTACGAGTGTGTACCAAATAGGGTATTAGCCTATGCGTGATGTGACGGGGTCCCGAAAAGTTTTCGAACTGTTTTATTTTAGACCGTAAAGATTGAATATATCTGCCCGGTTCGCTCGCTCGCGTATTCGGGCGGCAGCGGCAGTTTATAAAAGGAGTCGACGACGGCCGACGACGTACTTGCAAAACTTCATTACCATAATGAATTCGTTAGCATATAAAATAGACACAGCAAAGTTTATGAATTACTCCGAGGCACTGTTATAGTTGTAGGCCGCCGCCGCCGTCGCTGCGTCGCTCTCAGTTCGCTCCAACGTTCGTTTTCATTGGCCAAATTATTAATAACCACTGCTTTATATGCATGTATATTGTATATTTTGCCACGTATATTATTACAGAAGGTTATTTCGAGATGTTTAATACGATTATATTATGTTTCTTCAATCTTCTTTGAGAAACAAAGGTGATCAGGGGGGTTGTGAAGTGTATGTAAAACGTAACGAATCAGCTACAGGTCCCGTCTGGATCTCTAAGCGATTGATGTTCATTATGCAAACGGTTTATTGTTAATAACAAATGAACGTAAAAAAAGAAAACGTTTATATTAAAGCATTAGGTATAGAGTTATATACTTATAATATCTTTAATAAATTAATTATCTATATGATAATATGTATCTGATCTAAGTTTAATGCATATTGGAATCTTTGAACTTCCTCGCATAAATCAATTTTCAATATATTACATACTATGAACAAATAAAAATACTTTTAAATATATTATCCGTTTTTTCAAAAGTGTGTTATATTTCAACAAATTTTCTTGGAGCTTGATGACTTTACATAGATCATTTTAAAACCTTGAACACTTTGCGTATAACGATTATACAAACTTGGTATATATTAAAATATTTAAATTATGAAATAATTGCAAGATATGACTAATCTTATTTTGAACGCTTAATTGTTTTTAGAATTTACATAATGAAAGCTCACTATTCATTATTATCATTACATATTAGTCATTGCCTGCACTAGACGATTATTTATCATTATGTAGATTAAACTTTTAGAGTGTAAATTACACATTTGTCGTTAACATATTAATGATATTTTATATAAATGTATAAAGTAGTGACTAAACAATATTTCCAAAAATTGTAAATAAGTCCTCACTGTTGATAATTTTATTTTGTTCGTCTTTTTGAAATTTCTTTTAAATGTTTAATTTGTTTTTTTTTTATATTATATAATTTAAAACATAATGTGTAACCAGGCGTTAGTATTTATGGTAATATATATCTACGTACGATTATATTATATTCTGCAAAACAGTTTTTACTGTCAAAATATGATATTATATATGAGAAAAATTAAATAATCACATGCTTTGTACGTATGTTATTATTTAATTTAGGTTACTTGTATGTTATATAGACATTTATATTATAAAATAATAGATCGATACATTTCTACATTTCTATTTCTATTTCTATTTAAATTGATATGTATATAGGCATAAGTAAAATAGCTTAAATTGTTACCTTTGTATCATTATTGTGGAGTAAGGATAAGTAAACGTGCTTGAGTAGTATTCTACGCGTATTATTAGAATTCAATAACTTATATAGCCGGGTAAATCATTCAAGTGTGAATATTACTTAACGATAACAATTAGTTCATATCCACTCTTGCAATTGAAACATTTTTGCTCTGTTATATGCATATTCAGTTTCATGAATATAATTAGGGGATGATTACTCACTCACAGTTTCATTAACGTTTTCCACTTGGCCCAATTAACAATTTTCCATCGTAGTAAAATTACCTACACATATATAAGTGCATGAAATTAAACAAAGTAAACAGCGATTGTATAAGACAAATGATTGTTGACTAATTATCACTAAATCTTATAAAGCTAAAGTAGGAGGTTATTTAATGTTGACATTTAACTACGTGAGTGGTGTGTCTCGCCACAATCACGCGAAGTAAGACTACTAAAAAATGTAAAAACTGTATTGACAACACAGACAATTGCTCACGGTTAACGCACCACCATCCAAAATATAACGATGTGTAATAACGGTGTGGATCAAAGTACGAATAATACCAGTAACTATTAAACGACTTACACGAGTAATATACTAATATTGTAGGCACCTAGTAGCTTCTAATAAAAATTAATAAAACAAAATTAAACAGCCGCTCACTGCAGTATGGTGATGTTCAATTTTTTGATGATTGATTTGCATGCAATACTGTTAGTATTAGTAGAAGTCCGTAAGACATACGCTTGCCTCGGATAACAGTTAATTTGTGTACAGCTTCATAGAGTTTTCTATTTCAATAAATGTATGAATGATTGAAAATATTATGATACAGGATAGGTGTGAAAACATGGTTGTATATGTAATATATATTTTTCATGTATTTTCACTCGCTTCCTTCAAAACCATTAACCACCAACATGTCGAGTCATAACACGTAATTAATGATATCCATGCGCACAATGTCATATGTGTATATTATCACATATAGGTACGTTTACATAATGAATAATAATATTAAAATATATTCAATTTTAATTTATCTTCATTATAATAAAATATAATTCTACCAAACCCCCGAGCGTTTGTGCAGTGTGGTATTGAAAAGCTGAAAAGAGGATCGGGTTCAGTGATGAGCTGGTGTGTGTGTGGGGGGGCTTTTGGTGGAATAGGTTCCAAGTTCCAAACATTCCGCAAATGCCCAATTCACGCGTGTTATTGTTTTATTAAAACCGTTTCTGAGAACGTGTTTGGCAGTACGCCACTGCATTCCGGGATCGATAGTTTGATTATCCACTAGGAAGTATTGTCAGAGGGACGAGAAAAAAAGATAAGTAAATAATATAATGTCCGGGTAGAGTAAATAGCGAACAAAAATATCCGACCGTGGCAACGCAGCCTATTGTTTTTTGTCGGTGTTGAATTAAAAAACAAAATACGTCTGTTTTAAAATTGTAATATACATTTTTGACCTCATTGTCTTGCCACTGTTTCCGAGTTATGGAGGGTCGGTACCAACTACGATAATCAAAGTGCGTATTTGTTTTAAAATTATTGTTTACGAAGTAAGAGCGTTCAGCCAGACTGCGGTTTAAGGGATTTTCATTTGCCACATACACGCTAGATATTATTGTATTGTTTTGAAAACCATTTTCTCCGAGCATTTAGAGTTGGCTCAATCAATACGAAATGTTGCATAGACTGCGTTGTTGTACGAATACATCGTACCGTAAAAAGTATCATCTACCTACAGTATTTTGTATTGTCTTCTGAACGAAACTATACAATAATGTTTATAGTTTTGATTTTTAAATCAGTTAATTAGGATACTAAATCCTCGTAGGGTAAAACCATCAGTGAAAAACCATATTTTTTATTTTACCAAAAATATAAATTAAAAATAATTAGACGATTGATCGCAAATATTTGGATTTTAAAGTTACAAATGTTGTTAGTTTATGATTTATTTATAAATTAAATTAAATATTCATTAAAAAAGAACAATTAAGAGGGGCTTACTGAATTAAAAATAAGATTATGCGTTGGAATCATCTTGATAGTATAATTAATAACTTTTTTAAATTATTAAATCACAGATGTTGTGTGATTAATTATCTTTATATTTGGCAAACACTCTCTTAATGTGTGCATAATGACTAAACTATTATTGACTTTAATATAACATTAAATTAGTATTTTACAATTTCAAAAAATATTTTATGGTAGTTATTTTTATTTTTTAATTGTACTATTATAGTATAATATAAACAATAAACTGATATATTAATTTTTTGCTTTTTTTCTTTCCAATAAAAACGTCGTCTAGATGTTATGTGGTAGGTAACATAAAAATTAAAAAAACATGGTTGGTAAATAAAATATAGAAATAACTAAACATATTTCATTATTAAATATAATATGACATATTATATTTAATAATAATCATCAACTTACGTCTATTGAGAGCTCGTCCGTAATACACACACACATATATATATATATACACACACACACACATATATATATATATATATATATATATGATTCGTTTTCTTTTCTACACGTATCTTAGAAATAAGTAAGAGAAATATTGGGATCATTCGCAAACGTGACAAAATCAAATTTCAGAAAATGGTGTGAAGGGAGTGGTAATCCGACCAAGGGGACTTCGTCAATCGTATACCCTTCTCGATTATGCCGACTGGTTATGATATTTCACACCTCGAGGGGTCGAAACCCCTTTCTAAATAGGACAGACGCAGATGAAAAATGTGTTGTCGTATATATCGATAATCAGCTTAGGTTTTTCAATACTAATTTCAGGATTTGATCTGGACTTTTTTCATCAAGGGGTTTGACGAAATTAAATGGGGGAGCACTATCCCGCAGAGTTACACTGTATTATCATAAAAAAAAAAAAAAATAATAATATAAAAAAATAAGGGGGTGTGAAAATTTCTCTCGGAGAAAAGCTCAAGTTTTCACTAAGGTGTCCACCGGATCATAAAATCTCTGCAGGGGGAAATTTATCGGAAGTCATAAAATTCCCCTATGTAAAAATAAAAAAATAACGTCCGAAGAAAATTGTTCGACTTCGCTACGGTTGCGTTTTATATTTTTTAGTTTTTTTCTACCGAAAATAAAGTGCCTATCAAAATGTGCAGTCGGAATAACCAGCAATTTATTACATAAGGTTGACTTTTACCTTATTTTTCCCCAAGATATACACAGGTTATCTATCCAAATACAACTTTATCGTAAGAAACGTGGCGTCAATTTACGTCTATCGTCTTGTTTATAGGAGGACATGTTTTAAGATACTGACTAGACTAATATTAAGATATATTAACTTGAAAACGCATCTTTTTTTTTTTAAATATTTAATACATTTGGTCTTCAATTATACTTTTTATACTTTAAATTTGGTTTTCAAGAAAATTGTTTAAACAGTTATTTTTAATAAAATATTGTTAAGTTTATACATAATTATTTTGTTTTATATCGTCTTACATTTTTAAATGTGATATTAATGTAAAATCGAAAATTTTTAACAAATCTCCCAGATTTTGTTAATGATATATTATTTAGAATATTGCATTTTTTTTTTTTTTTTATTTTATTTTATTTTATTAAAAGAATAATTACAATCTATACAAATATTTTATACAATAAGTAATTTTTTTATGTTGGAGAATAGCGTTGATGTAACATGAGAGGGAAGGTACTCAGTAGTACCACCCGACAGGTCAAGCAAGGAAATCTCTAGGCCAAGATCGTTTCAATCTTCTTCTAGGATTATCGGGAATTGTACAAGAAGACAGACGTTTAATTAATGGATTAGTATGGTGATTTAGCTTAGAATGGAATGAGAGGAAGTGGGATTTGGTTAGCTGAGAAAGTGTGGGAACGTTTAAGTCTTTGTGAAGATTGGCGTTTTTCATATACCAAGGGGCAGAGACGATTTGACGGAGACATATTGATTGGAAGGCTTGTATAGTTCGCAGGTTTGAGGGTTTCGCGGAGCCCCATATCTGGATGCCGTATGCCCATACAGGTCTTAAAATAGCTTTATAGATTAACAATTTATTGCTGATGCTTAGTTTGGAGCGGAGAAGTGGACGGAGCAAGTGAAGTCTAGAGTTTACAGATTTCCTTTTGTTTTTGAGGTGTTGAGCCCAGGTGAGTCGCTTATCAAACGTTAGGCCCAGGTATTTGACTACAGGGGTTGTTGGAATTAAGTTATTATTGAATGAAACTGGAGGGCAGTCTCTAGGTCTTAGTGAAAAAGTAATAAAGGAAGATTTGGAGTCATTTATTTTTATTTTCCATTTTTTTGACCAGATCTGGATCATGTTTAGATGATTTTGTAACCTAACAGACACAGTTTGAGGGTTGTCATTTGAGGCCAGGATTATTGTATCGTCGGCGTATGTGCCTAATGATGTAAGCAAAGTTTTCGGAGTGTCATGCGTAAATATGGTGTAAAGGAAAGGCGCTATGTCGCTTCCTTGAGGGACGCCAGCCAAGATAGGAAAGTTAACCGAGTAGCTGTTGTTCACTCTAACTGAGAAGGTTCGATTTTCAAGATAAGACTTAATTATAAGGTAATATGGAGCAGTGAGAAATTTTTTAAGTTTATAGAGTAGGCCATCATGCCACACTCTGTCGAAGGCTTGGGCCACGTCTAGCAGGACGGCAGCACAGTAGAGCTTGGATTCCATACTAGCAGATATTAAGTCGACAGTACGAAGGAGTTGGTGGGTGGTCGAGTGTTTAGCCCTGAACCCAAATTGGTGGTGTGGAATGATGTTAGCTTTTTCTGACAGTGGGAGAAGTCTTTTCAGAAGTATTTTTTCAAACATTTTTGAGAAAGTGGGAAGGAGGCTTATTGGTCTATAAGAGGTGGGAAGTTGCGGTGGCTTGTCGGGCTTAGAGATAAGAATTATATTTGAATGTTTCCAGATACTAGGGAAGTAAGATAGGCGAAGTAATGAGTTGAATACGAGGGTGAGAAAGAGGACAGCTTTATTAGGGAGATTTTTGACTATGAAGTTACTGATCAAGTCGTGGCCTGGGGCTTTTCTAGTTGGAAGTTTTTTTATAATGTGCATAACTTCGCCTGGGCTAGTGTGCTTAGCAGGGAGAGCCATAGGAAGGGGGGAATTTAGTGATTGCTCAATACGTGTGAGTTGAGTTTGGTTTGGACAAATGTCATGTGGCTTGAAAACATTAGCGAGGTGGGATGCAAAAACATTTGCTTTTTCAGTGTCTGAGGTGGCCCATGTATTGTCGGCATTGCGAATTGGGGGAGGTGGCTGCTTGTGATTTAATAATTTTTTTGTAGCCTTCCACAGTGACGAATCTTTGGTTGAGAGGTTTTGAATGTAGGAATGGTAACTTTCATTTTTGTGATTTTGGAAAGCTCTGGTTAGCTTGTTTTTTAAGTAATTAAGTCTGGCTTTGTCTATAGGGTATTTGAATCGTTGCCATTGAGCTCTAGCTCTACGCTTTTCGGCTATTAAACTTTGGATGTGAGGAGGGATTTTCGAGTTTTTTGGGGGATGGAGGTTGTATTCTGAGGAGGCCATGGCAGCATCTTGGATTGTGGTGGTTAAAAATTGAACGGCTTGGTCTATTTCAATAGTAGTTTTTAAGGAGAGTTTAAGGCTGATTTTGTCAGAGACTATGTTTCTAAATTTAGTCCAATTGGATCTGCCAGGGGTGAGAGATGGTCTAGTTAATTTAATAGGCATGGCGCCGAGCTCCATAAAAATCGGGGTGTGATCAGATGAGAGATCGTCTAGGTTTGTTACATTTGTACTTAGGTGGTTTGGGATTTTTGCGATGAATATGTCGAGGATATCGGGTAGTCGATTACTATGAGAGGGCCAGTAGGTAGGACCCGGGGGGGATAGTACTGAGTAATTTTTTGTAGTTAAGACATAATTGAGAGTACGACCTCTCGTACAAGCTGATCTATTTCCCCAGGTGGGGTGTTTAGAGTTGAGGTCACCTCCTGCTATAAATTGTTGCCCTAGGCTGGAAAAGTAGTTTTTAAAATTTTCAGTAGTTATTTTTGCACCTGGGGGACAGTATATGGAAGATATAGTAATTGAGTTATGGATTTCGAGGTTGATTGATATATTAGTGGCTTGAAGATAGTTTTCAGAGTAGGGGGTTAGTGGGTGATGGGATAAGTTGTTTTTTATATAAATAGCGGATCCAGCATGAGCTGTACCGTCAGGATGGCAAGCGTGGTAAACTTGGTATCCAGGTATTGTTACAAAAGATTTTGGAGTGAAGTGGGTCTCGGAAATTAACGCGACGTCTATATTTTTTTCCTCGAGTGTTAATTGAAATTCGTTTTTATGATTATGCAGACCGTTTGCGTTCCATGATAGTATTGACAGGACGGGACAAAGGCTAGTATTGGGTATCATTATTAGTGATAAGTTTATTAATGAGTGAGGTAAGGAGAGTTAAAAGAGGGGTTATGAGTGACTGGAGCTCATTGATAAATGATGATAAATGTTTGGAGATGGACGTTTCGGGAGGCGGATTGAGGTCTGAGAAGTGATTGTTTTTTTTAGAGTTACCTTTGACTGAGTCGGCGTACGAGAACTGTCGGATGGTAGGACTGGTTGAGGTCTGGTTTACATTGTCTAGAGAAGTATGGGCCGTGGCGTCAGGAGAGTTTCTATCTTGTGTGGGATTTCTTGAGTGATGATGGTCCTTCCTTTGGTTGAGGTCGTTGAATTTGGAGTTTCTTGATCTTTGTAGCAGTTTGTGCTTGGTACATCCTTTGTAGTTAGCAGGATGAGCTTCCCCACATAGTGCGCAAGTTGCTGGAGTGTCTTTGGGTTTTTCGCAGAGGTCCGAGAGGTGGCAAGCACCGCAGCGGACGCACCTAGGCTCTCGATTACAGTAGGTCTTGGTGTGACCATAGGCCTGGCACCTGTGGCATTGAGGTAGGTCCCTGCGAGTGTGGGGCTCCTCGATTTTTATTTTTGTGTAGCATAGTGAAGACAGGTTAAATATATTTACATTACTAGGGTCTGGGTTCAAATCAACGAAAAATATGGGGAGGGCTGTCTTGGTTATTTTGGACTTAATGTTTGTGATGTTTCTTACCGAAAATCCGAGTTGAGACAGTTCATCTTTGATAAAGTTTGTATCGGTTGTTGGATGAAGGTTTCTGATAGCGACACGGTATGGTTTGTCTTCTTTAGCTTGGTAGGTAAAGTATTCAATTTTACTTTCATTTAGTAAGTGGATTATTTGACGATAGGAGCTGATTGAGGTAAGAGTAAGTTTTAAATGTTTCGTAGTAGATTTGAATTCGAATTCATTTTCGCCAACAAGTAGAGCGATTGATTTTGCGAACTCATTGAAATCCAGTGGTGAGGATATGAATATTGGTGGTGGAGGAGGAGGTGTGTCATTTGTAGGCTCGTGGTTCATTTCGTTGTTGTCATCAATTTCCGTGTCATTTAGTGGCTCAAAGCGGTTTGGCGAGGTAAAGGCAGATTTAGTTTCATTTGAGATTTTTGGCTCTTTGGATGTAGGCGAATGGCCAGGCGAAGATAGGCGCTTGCCTTGTTTGGTTTGCCATAGAGCTGGTTTATCTGGTAATTTATTATTGGATTTTGTTACGTTCAAAGTTGACGGCCGTGATATATTATTGTTCTGGACGGGTGTGCGTAATGAGCTGTTGTTTTTATTAGTGGACGTGGACTTTGATTGCGTCGGCATAGTCAACGCCGGTGAAGATAACGACCTGCGGTCTGTAATTTAATTACGCCGATAAGGCCGTTTATATAACGAACGGGCGGACGTACGACGCACTGCCACCCGAATTAGGTATAATTAAATTTGTCACCAGAATTGAGATTTTCGTTGATCCACTGATCCGGCAGAAGAAATAAACAGACGCAAGAAGGCGTGTTTAGTTTGGGACGATTTTCGTTTTTAAACGAAGAAAAACGAATGAGTTAAACGTGCGGAATAAGATAAAGTACGCGGAGCGACAAAATAGCGATGCTACTCGGACGGCTGGCATGGCGCGACATGAGAATATTGCATTTAAAAGAAAAATATTGATAAAAATAAAGTGTTGCTTAATGGACCCATGGATTTGGTATAGCAGTAAGAAAGTCCTTAACATATTAAGTAGGCTTGGGACTTCATGGATTTGCATAATATTTGTTTTGAGTGTTTGGACAGCGTGTTTTGGGATAGATCTATACAATTATTCATTTTCTGTTGTTACACAGAATTTATTTGACTTAAGTTTCCACTGAGCAATAAGTATCTATATACTCAAAGATTTAAAGATTATCAAGTATCTAAGTAACTAAATATTTGCCTATGGGTTTAACGGTGCACGGTTAAGTAAGTACTGGAGCATAATTTAATTATTTATTCAAAAATAATTTGAATTATTTCTCAAATACTGATTAATTATTTATCAAATTGGCTTATGAAACTGTACAATTACCATATTGCTTTTTTAGGTCAAAGTTTATGGTAGTAAACACATTTTTATACATTTTTTAACATATTTAAAAACTTTTATCGTATTAAAACTTTAAAATATATAATCTTAACAACGCATTTCTCAGTAAAATTCATTACTTTATTTATAAGATATTATTTTTTTTAGTTTCTCATATTTTTATAGAATAAATACGTATAACTTTAATATTTGAATAAAAAAGTTACCGTCGAATGAAAAAACCAACAATCTAAATTAAATTAATTTATCCTTCTATAACTATAATAATAATAATTGTCACCTGGTGTGGCTCAGTGGTTGTCTTCAGTCACAAACCGTGTTCTGAGTGCAAGCACCACCGACCGGTGTCACTACTCACTAGTCCTAGATAGATGATCACCTGGGTTTTAGTGACAAATCATCGCTACATATACACGTGTTCAAACCAACAGTACCCTCTAACACAGTAAAAAAAATAAGCTAAAAATAACCTTCACCTTAGGGCCTTTGTTGCTGCAGGTTAATTAATAATAAGATATAATACAAAGAATTAATTAAATATTGACTAGCCAAAAGTAGTATTTAAAAACTGTAACATAAAATGTTTTAATACTATTCGGAACCAATAACGATTTTAGATAGGTATGTAAACGTTTTTTTACATGTGCATAAGTAGCGTGACGTGTTGATACATTTTTTACAATAATGTCTGTTCTCGTGAATATTATATAATATTAGGTATGTACACACAACACATGTAGATCACAATTTTTAAATAATAGTCTGGTGACACTGCTGCACTGTGCTTGCTTATAAATGCTAATCTCCTATTGTATTTATCTATATTAATAATGATCAAATTTACTTATTATACTTGTATCTTTATTTTTTTCATGTTGAACCACTACACGGGGCCGTACCGTTAATTTACATTGCTTAACCCCCCGATTATACTTGTATCAGCATAGACTGTAGACCGTAAATAATAATAATAATTACAAAGGTTATAAAAAATAATCATCAACATTTTAAGGGATGACCAGCTCTAAGTATGTAATATATTAAATTCAGCGTCGTCCATCGCGTCGATACGATATATATTATTATTACGTTTATCTCGATGCAGTAAACCAGGCAACAGCGGTATACTTACCTACTAACTCGCGGTATACGACGGTATTTCGGCATACGTGATGCAGTACGCATATCGTATACACCTTACACGCTGTGCTCGCATATATATAAATATATAGATGTATCACATTAAACGGCGTATTATTTACCCACCTCGAAGTACCTCCGCGGTTAATCCCCGGACCCTCCCCCGCAGTGTTCTCGCCACAGTAACAATACATCCCCTAACCCATGACGTAACGCACGATTCTGCGGCGGCGGTCCGTAAACGCACGAACTCTGCCTCGGAAATGAATGGTTTCCATTTGGCGTTTCGTGAAAAATGTTCGGGGTTTTTGAGCTGCTTCCTCTCGTCGTCTTCGTCGCCGCCGCCGGTGGAATGCCAAACAGCACATTAACCGCGTTTGTTTTTAGCGTCGTCGACCCTGCGACATCGGTGCGGCGGGGCCGGATAAGCGATTGGGTCTTGGCAAGCTCACCGTCGTCGTCGTCGTCGTTCCCCCGGGACGCGTAATACTGCACTTTCGTCAGTGGCGACGAAAACCGTTTTAAAAACGACAACCGTTTCCAGCCACCGTTGTCCCCTGCACTCGGTTTGTCTGTGTAGTTTTTGGCCACCGCAGGCCGTTTGCGAGTCTGACGAAATAGAAAGAGTAAAAAACCTCAGTTCCGCCCTCCCGCTCCTGCACCGCCCTTGCGTCGGAAACGCGAACAGATGTTCAGACGATCGTATAAACCGCACTCGCTGGCGTCACGCAGAATTATGCCGTGATTTAAATCGCCTATTCGAGTACCTACCGTGGAAGAGTTTCTGTTTTAAACTCCGAACGACCGCTTTGCAGATAATGAACGCTGCGAGCAGATGGTTATGATTTGGTGTCGGAAAACGTTCCCGCGGGGTTTATAGAACGACGAGCGTGCAACATCGTCGGGAAAAATATTGTATTATCCGATCGAGGACCGACACGGACAATATTATAATAATAATATAATTTATTTGTTGAATCACATCAACCCATCATAATTCATTATCATTATTACAGTTAATATAATATATTATGGTTAAGAACGCGACGCGTGTTTTTCATACTGTATGATAACATATAATTTGTTATTTATATATTTATATAAAATATAATGCTTACCCATATTGGTAATGTGTACTATGAATCATCCAATTAATTTCGTATCGATTATTGAACTTAAAGGTACACTTTAAAGTTGTCTCATATCTTTTATTTTATTATTATACATTTTATTTACAATCTGTACAATACAATTTGTACAATGAGTAAAGATGATACATTGATACATGATTATGAACAGGAGTTAGCGTTTATGGATAGGCACAGATATTGTTATACATGTTATATCAATTATATTTACATACACCATAAATCTATTTGAAAATAAATTACCGAATTTAGCCCATTCAATTAAATATACTCGATACTTGGAACTACAGATTTATATAATTATATGTATTATGATTAATTAGTTGCTAATTAGGTCATTGCAATTCAAATGTGATTTATAATTAGTAATATTACATAAGCTATGTATCTGATATGCCATACGCAATTACTATAAAACTATGGAATTCTGTAATGTACTTATATGCACATACACTATTTTGTTGATTGTCTAACAATGAATGTAATATGCAATTCGAGTTAGTTTAAAAACGATTGATATTCACAGTTTAATTTGAATACTATTTATTGATAAACAAGTTACTGGTATGACTACAGATAACACAGGGATACGCTTTGAGTTGTGCTTATTTGATTTTGTGTGCTACACTCATCATGTTTTTAATCAAACATGAATATCGGTTCA
The DNA here is from genome assembly GCA_027563435.1 of Nasonovia ribisnigri. NCBI lineage: Eukaryota > Metazoa > Arthropoda > Insecta > Hemiptera > Aphididae > Nasonovia > Nasonovia ribisnigri. Next base: position 136,397 of record JANEHU010005119.1, read on the forward strand.
TATACTCATAACTTAAAACGAATTAAACAATGAATTGTTACAACCATTATTATACAAAATGTTAGCTTTGACTGTATGTGTTTGAGTTTCGTATCTATTTCGAGTTGATTTGTATTTGATTTTACACTTTAGCTTTGTTGAGTAAACACTATGTACCAAGATATTTTGAGCAAAATTAAATGTCACTGAAGTGTATCTTGTACTTTACGAACAATCGGTGGATGGTGGTATTATATTATATCTCTAACGCATTAGTTTATATTATATTTGTTATTGTTTGAGTTGGTACCTATCTAAATCAATGAAATTAATTCATACGAAATACATTTAAGTAACGGATTATAAAATCAAAACTACCTACTGTTTTCCAATACTTAACAAACTTAGGTTACACCAAAATTACGAAACTAATATCACCATATTATATCATGTATAATAATAATAACAAACCATAAAATACTAATTAGATAATCATATTATTATTATCATCTTATAGGTATTTTATGAATGTTCAAAGATTTTTTTTAACTGTGAAAAGCTTTATATTTCAGTCTGGATACAATATGCATATTTGTTGATTAACAATGATACATTGCACAAGTATTTATCAATAACACGATAAATATACCTTTTTTATAGTAGGTATTTGTTTATATTTGAAACTTAAATATAATAAATTAAATAGTGCCATTCAATATAGTTAAGGTTATAAAGCATTTAGTACAGTTTTAATGCTTAGTTTTACATGACAGCCACTTAAAATAATTAAAAATAATGTTTTGAAATTTTACCTTCACAATATATTGGTTTTTAAGTTTAAATCATTATGTTAACTATTGGGTATAAATACTTTAAAGGGTTAAAGCCATTACAAGTTTATGCTTCTAATTATAAACATTTTAAAATACATAGTACCTATGACTTTTGCTTGTATTAAACTTTACCCCTTTTTAATTATTCTATCAATCAACAATTATTATTTCAATATAATTTTCCAATTTGTTTTTAACTCGTTAGTTTTTTCCATGTTAATTTTTAAACTTATTATTTATCTGACAGTCAAACATCTGAATATAATATTATCTCTATGATATCAAATTATTTTGTGTTTTATTTTTACAAAAAAAATTGTACTATTTCATGTGATAATACCAGATTTCAAGTAGCCAGGTGATCTAACCTAAACCCCTGAGTACATGTTGATTGTTGAGCGAGTCGAAGAGAGAAAATCCGTTTGTGGGAAATTCTGATTAAGTTTGATATAGTGACCCGGTAAATGTTTGGTACTTTTAGTAAGTCAAATAGTGGAATAATGAAAGCTAAGCTGGAGTGTCAAGCTGTCAGTCATGTCCGGTGTATATCGAACCAGGGTAGGCGATTCGACTACTCGTATTTCTTGTCAGGTAGGTACGTAAAAAAAATTTAACTTTTTAGCTGAGTCCGAGTGTTTAGTTTTTAATCATAATCGATGATTTTCAAAATAGGCAAGTATTAATCAATTTCATTAGACTTTTAATACCGATTTGCTTGATATATTTTCCCACACACCTTTAATATTATATTTTACTATCATATTTAGAGGGATTATAAAATAATCCGTATGCGTTCGGGTCATGAAAGTGAAGATCGATTAAAATATATTTATAGACTTCATATTATTATCAAGCGTTTTCGAATACAGTGTTCATATATTATTACGCATAAAAAGGTCACTTTGGATGTAATATAACGTGAATAAAATATATGTACAATGTATATATATTGCATATATATATATATATTTATATATATATGAAGCTAAAATAATAATAAAACAAAGAGACCTGACACTAACGGGGGGGCGTTGTGTTTTAGAAAATTGAATGGGAATGAGCCCAGCGAAATCCTCGTTAATTTATAGTCATCCCTCCTGCGGGGCTGAAATGGCCCTGTTCTACATGCATGGAAAAACAGCAATATAAAAATGTATACATTTAACTAAAAAAAAAAAGAAAAAAAAAGTATATAAATATAAAAATATATAATAACTAACATAACAACGGAGCGAAGCTTTACCAGGGAGCATAGCAATAATTATCATGGTTGCTTTAGTTTTTATGCAAAAATAATCCCGGCATTACTACAAAAGCCGTGCCGACGGGATTTTCACGAAAAAAAAAATCCGATACCTATATATCATACTTCACAGTATTATAGTAAATAACAATAATAAGTTTGATGATTTGATGTATCGTTGTGTCGGACATTTATCGAAAAGTGCGCAAACACACGCGGTGTCGTATGGTTTCGACTGCAATTGGTTATTTCGCAGGAAACGACAACTGGACTCGCCGGATTTCGGAGGCGCCGCCTGAATCGCAAAGATAAGGCGAGTTCTATTATTATTGCTTGGTATGACAATGGTTTTTGTCAAAAAATAAAATAACATTTATTCTTCGAGAATACGACGACGTAAATCTCATAAAATCCATCAAAATATGTCATCCTTTAACCAAAACACACACGCATCACTGCAGAGTGACAAAAATAAACTCAAATACATATTATCATTTTTTAGTTCAGCATTGCATAATGTTCATTTATTCTCAACAATATTGTTAAAATAATACATCCCAAGGTCAAATAACGGACATTGCATACACATCTCGACGAGGTAGTCGTTCTTATGAATGTTATTGTAATCGGTTAACACTTACTAAACGTTATCGTTATATTCGATATTCTAAAAGCATAAAAACGTTTATAATTTTCATTACGGATATGTTTTCATCGATTTAGTCTAGTTTAATAATTATGACAAAATTATTTTAGAAACTGCACCGTGATGTTTAACTATAGTACCTATTATATAAATTATATTATTACACACGATTACTATGTAATGTTTATAATGTGTACATTATCAAATGTTTATTCATAGTATATTATTATATTATGGTGATTAACTGTAAATAACATGCTTAGTGTAATTACATATTGCTCGTTACGTACATATTATTTATCACAACGCCAATGTCACTATTGTCACTGCATCGTTAAACTTCGCCGTGCATAGCAAAAATCGATATTCGTATTATATAGGCTGCAGTAGTATAAAATCACAACGTTATTGTGCAACACCGGTAGCTGTATATTTTAACTCTACATGCCTATTATAATATTATGTTTAAGTAGGTATAACAGAGTATTCGTTTAACCATCTATGTATAATAATAATATGTTTCCCGAATACTCGGTACACAAAATTGATACAGATCTTATACTCGCAGTTCGTTTAATCTTTTGAATTAAAGATAGTAATATTATTTTTTATCGAACGGATTGTATTATTTATATTACTGTGCTGGGGTTCGAGATTGCGTCCGTCGATATCCTCTCGCAAAACTTTGTCTCATGAATAAATATTTCTCCACAAAGAACGTGTAGGTGGGTACATTGTTTGTATAATACTATCTCGAACCGACCGCGGATAATCTCCGTATCAATTATTAGATTGACGACTGCTGCAGCATCGCGCGTCGATGTGCACGGCGGTATAGGGAGAACAAATTTTACCTGACACAAATTTTAACTTTAACTCAGATTTATCATCCCCGCAGAACTCGTGTGTCAAAACATTTCCCATTATCTCGCCAGCAATATTTTACCACCACGCCGTATACACCACGGCGGATGTATAGTGCCGTTTTCGTGCTTCACACGGCGCAAACGTCTATTTAGTCACGATACTTCATGATTTACGACACCGCCGCTGAACTTTTATATCGAATATTTCTCCTCTAAACTCCTTTGCACTTTTTATCCTCTGGTAAAGCCCGGAGGGGCTGTGTGGGTTCGAATGTCATGACGTTCGCTTTTTAGACCCGGCTGCTCTTCCGGAGGGTAGATGATACCCCGCTGTCCCGAGCCAAACTACCACATCAAAACCATATTGGTTTCTCCCCACGACTGCTACTCACCACGTCGTATCGTTAGCTTTTAGCTGTTTCCGATGTATTATAACTCATTTTGTACGTATTGAAGAAAATTTACCGTACTAACTCATACGATCGGATGGTCTCATCATGTAGATTGCAGAGGGATACGAATAATATTTCCAATTCGTCACAATAATTATTTTAAACAGCCATTATTCGGTATCAAGTATCCGAGTGCAATTATAGTGATTTTATTAGAATTAAAGAAATAAGAGAATAATATACACAATTAAAATTAAATCTACATATTATAAATCATCACAATTATTTACGTAATTAACTAATAATTTAATTGATTTATTAATTATAATTTATAAGATTAATAAATCTGAGTAGAAAAATAAAAAACTATTATAACCATTTTTTCAGTTATTATTTACTGTGAATGATGAACAATAATTTATAAGTAGGTAGTAAGTACCAACTTAATTTTAGCTTATAAACTATATTTTTCAAATAATTTTTTAAGAACTACTATTTATTCAAGTATCTTTATTTGTTCTAATGTTATTATAAAAAAATTCTTCATCAAATGTTTGTTTTTGGAGCATTCAAAGTTACCTATGGGTTTTTATTTTTCATTTGTTCGAACCATATTTCACATATAAATTCATGAATAAAAAAGTTTTTATTGTAATATGTGTGAAAATAAATTTAAATTATATTTTGTTATGGTCAATTATAGTATTTTGTGAGTCTAATTCGATTTCTCACAAAAGTTATCTAAAGGAATATTTTGTTAATAATTAAATATGTTTAAAAAAAAAATGTTAGCTATATTGTAAAAAGCAATAAATCGTAAAATAATTTATTCTATTAGCTTTTAAGAAATACTATTTTTCCATGAACAATGCTCACCAAAATCATTAATGATCGAAACAATGGGTTTAAAAAGTTGGATTGGAGAAGGAAAGGAATATATATCTTTAGGTACGAGAAAAAAATCACCTTTAAAGTCACTTAATACATAAATATATCCTTTTTGTCGAGGTAGGTGCTTTGACGAAGGGAAATAAAAAGAAAAAATCTCCAAATTTCTTTTTTCTTTCAGTTGAATACATTAGCCGTCGTGTCGGATATCCGCGCGCGCCTTTATGATAAGTACAACAGAGACGGCGGTGATGAAGAAAAAGGCCTCTAGGCAATATAAATCGGTATGTGTCTCCCTCTCCGCCTCTTATTTGTTGGGATTTAAAGTGCCGTAGTTCCTGTTCACTTTTCCCACCCTATATCCTTTACTTTTTGCGCCTGTTTGACCTTTTATGTACTCGGACGATCGCGGTAGAAGTAGTGGCGGGTCCGGCGAGAAACGTATCCGGCCTCCCACCCACCGTACTGGCCCATGATTGTTCACCCTACCTACAGTCCAACGACTAGGACGACGGTAATTCGGGATTTATTATTATACATATCACCCTAAAGGTTCACGGCCGTTCCCTTAAACTGGTCACAGTCTCTAAAACTCCATCATACATTATGGTCTTGTATTCTAGTATGTGTACTGCACGGTCGGTGTTCTGTCCAAAAAATGTGTTGTTTGCGTTTCGTTTTAAGAGAACGAGAGCGGCGGTGGGGGTGGCATTATGGTTGAGATCACGAACAAAATACATAAATTATGTTTCCTATGTATATTGTATGAATATATACATACACATAAACACATTTTACGATTCGGTAGAGAAGAAGCAAGATGAATAACAGAGGATAAGAAAGTCTACAAATAGTTTTAAATGATTTTCTTGAATTTAATATTGCTGCGATGTTTAAATCATAACTAAAATGTTAGGTTTGTTTATTTTATTAGTGAGATGTTTTATATACTTGTGTGCATTAAATTATTTATACTTGGAATAAATTCATTAAAATGAATAGATAATGTTAGAGCATTTTTTTTAAACTAATTAAATTTTAAAAATGTACAATAAAGCTTTTAAAAATCTGAAATCATTTAACGCTTATTATTTGCATTTAATATTAATTTCCAATTAATAAAATTTAATACCAGAATGTAAAAATATTGTTTATTTGCACATAATTAATATTTGTAGAATGTAAATTGTTTGTCAGTAGACAGATGATGGCGAGTTTTGGTACATAAAAAAAAAACCAAAATAAAATTAAATATTTTAGTTATGTTCTTTAAAGTTAAGTAAAATTACATAAATACTACTTTAAGAATAAGATCATTGAATAATTAATAAAAAAAAAAATGTCTTAAATAAAATAGTATGATACAAAGAATTTAAATTTGTTCCCAATCATATTGAATTGTCTAAGAAGTTCCATCAATGGATGGCCAATTCACACAAGTATGGAATGTTTTTAATTTATTTATTTTTTCCAATAGTTTTCTCATAAATCCACAACATCCTTTACAGATTACACGATTACTAAAAAAAAAAAAATATTGAATTGTTTCCTAAATAAATTCAAATTAATCTTAGCATACATTATGTTGTCAATTGATATTATAATTTATAATCCTTATAAATTGCTGACATTTAAAAACTGACTTTTAGGTCTTTGAAATGGGTTTGTCATGATATTTTGCATGAAAAATGTTGCTGTTACAAAAATAACATTATGACTTATTTTTAATCTATTCTTTATTAAGTTTATTCAGTATTTGAGTCATTAATTAAAAATCAGTGTCTTGAATTAATCGAAATAACTGTGATAATAATATTATAATCTACTACATTCAATCTCATTTAAATTTTTTATCTCTTCTTATCTAATATTCTATCGCGTAAAAATGTGTGAATTAAATAGTGTTATTTATAATTAATATTTTTTAATTTTTTTTTTACATTAAAATTTTTCATTAATCTGAAAGTTATACGGTAATGCGTCTATAAGTCTATTTATTACAGTCGTATTTTGTAGCATTTTATTGATTATTAGTTTTAGTTGATATTGTATATTCTGACTTCTGCATTGATATAGGGTACTGATTATTTGTAATCATTGTGTTTGGTAGATAAATTAAAGATATATAATACAGACTCGCCAGACTAACTTATTGGTAATATTCATATAGGTAATTTAAGTAGGCCATTTCTTTTTTCTTATTGTAATTAGTAGTTACCAAAGTATATAGAAAAACTAGGTACTAAAATAATATCAACAACTATTGTAAAATGTATTGCAATCTGCAGTTTATACCAAAATCATTGATTGTACAATCGTCGAGAAAAAAATATAATATTTGAGAGTTGAGACTCTTATTTGATTGAATGAAGTTCAATTGGGAATATTTTTCCAAAAACGATGACCTTTATTGTATTTTGTATATAATAAATTATATAGCACATACCTACGTTTTCAAATGTGTTGCCTTTTTTATGTTTACTATCATACGATTTTTAATTTTATTTCTTAGACCTAAAAAAGTAAATATTTAAAGTTTGCTTCATTTTATTCCGACTATAGATTCAAATGTATAATGTAATATAATTCACTACTATCCTGAGTGGACACAAAATGGATATAAATTTAAAACATTGATTAGACTACTCAGTTGTGTATCATGTGTGTATGTACAGTTTTTAGAACCGAATCTGAGAATATTCATAAAAGTTTAAAAAATAAATCAAATTAGATTATAAAAATGGGTACGCTTTTTCGAACCATACAGTATACACGTTTATTGTACATCGTACATGTACATATAACTTTAAGTTACTTTATACTCATACAGTTTAATCTATAATACGTTGTAGTTTTGTATAGGAAACAGCATGCAGATAAGCACGGACGAAGAAGAATGTAGAAAAGGGTAAACAAATCTAATCTTGCATCCTAATTCTTGATAAGAAGCTAGAAATAAAAGGAACAGGATGAAATATATATGTTTCTGAGGGCCGATGAGGCTCCACAGGGATTTCATTTACCAAATACTAACCCTCCAGCTCTCCTGACCTCCTTTGGAAACTATATGATAACAAAAAGGTCCGGTCACTTTTGCTGTCTATGAAAGCAAAAAGTACTTAATCATGATTTGTATGTTAAAACTTCAAACGTATGTTGTAAATATGTATATGTAAAATGTTCGTAATATATAACATCAAATATTTATAGGGCGCTTTGGATTTATATTTTTTACTGTTTTGCTAAAGTGTTAAATATTAAATTCAAACCAAAAATAATAGTAAGAAACAGCGAGTAGTAAAATAAATAATAATAATTAAATTTATTCTTGTAATCAAGTAAATGTTAATACCATTGAAGCAATTTAATAGTTTTTCTTATTTAGTTTTATCGACTCTTGCTTCTTACTATCATTAGCGGGATTCGATCACGTAATTATTTTTATCACATAATACACATTTTACAGTTGTATAAATTATGTAAATTGAATAAATTGTATTGACCGATTCTAGAGGGATATTTTTAAATTTTAATCATTAACTACAGAACTTGAGTTTTGAATATTCTTTTTCAAGATAATGATATCTGACTTATACGTATTTATTGAATAATGCATAATATTATTTATTTGTGTTGAACAAAATTCTTGTTGTCTAAACTTATAAGAAATCAACAACAGATGTCGAAGAATGTTCCACAATGGTATTAAATAATAATTTAATTTACGAGGAGTTTAATTCAAAATATTTCTGATCAATAATTTGTGAAATTTAATATTATGAAATTGTCAAATTAATTTTCCGTTTTCTTTCAATATTATGAATTGATGATGTGTTCCGAGTGACAGCATTTAGACATGATAGCTTTTGAACATCGTAAGAAAAAAATACCATAATCGAATCACATTTTATGAATAATTTTTTTTCTTCATAATAATAATAATATATATGTTACGAATTTATAGTTGTTACTTACACCTATCACGGTTATTGATAATTTCATTAAATCTCAAATTTTAAATATTGTTTTAATAGTTTATTCTGAGATCAAATTTGTTAACACATTTCATAATCTGGTTATTGAACTTAATTTATTTTTGAGGATAACATTACAAACAGCTTGTGGATTAATATCGATTTATCATTTTTTTTCTGTTTTCCATATTTTTTTCACCAATTTTTTTTTAAATTGACAAAGTTTTATTCTATAATATGACTATAATAGTATCCTAAAAGTAAAATATAAGACCAAAGATGTTTTTAGACAGCTGCTGCTGCTATGCTGTCAAAAATGTCGGTACAAACATTAATTTTAAAAACCAGACTAAAATTTACTATATAAACCCCGTGGATTGCTAAATTAAAAACTAAACTTTTTTTATTGAAGTTTTATACTTAATAATAGTAATAATAGTAAGTAACGTCATAACCTATGGATCCACAATAAAGTAATATAGGTACATATATGTATAACAAACACGAAATAACGAATTTATGCCGAATTAAACACATTATACAATATACATCAGAGTAGAATTACAATGTATTATTAATTATTAAAACACATCAGATCAACATATTATTATCTTCTGCATTCTACCTAATTTGAAAAAAAAAACCAGATGTTTAACAATTTTGATGTCATTAGTGGTGAACAAAGGCTGATACTGCAACATATAGTGTAGGTGTATTTTGTTTAAAAATTAATTATTCCGATTAATTAATCATTAAACGATAAATTCCTAATGTAATCCCGATGATGTTGCCCCATTGTCATATCAAAATATTGAAAACGATATTTTATTTTAACAACCCGCTGTAAATGGCGACCGCATATTATATTATATAATATTCAGTTTAAAGCCTGTCAATATATATTTTAGAGCAATAAACGATTATGATTTAGTTTTATTCCAACTAAACAAGGTTTATAATATTATGCGTGATTCAGAATTTGTGCTATTTGAGTATAACAAAATGATGGTCAAATGTAGTCATGATTAGTATTGACAGTTTGTTTCTTTAAATTAAAAATTACTTACAATCATTGAATAGCATTGTAATCAATAGACATTTAAAATAAAAATAAAATAGTATCAACTTTATTGATGATTCATAATATTTATGTTTATCGTTATAATAATAAACTCTGTGATAGGGTCTGAAAAATATTTGGATGAAATAAAAATCATAATAATGTCATCCAAAGTACAAAATTATGCATATCTAGGGACCACAAATTGAAGTGACAAATAAGTTTACCGACTTTGAATTATTACAGATAGATTTATTTAAGTATAGACTAATTTAGAAATTAAGAAACAGTAATTATTGTAAATAAACAGATAATAATATATAGATTTTCCCTAATATACAATATATACCTACTACCTATCTAATTATAGGCATTGTTGCTGAAGCGTATTGATCGATAAAAAAAACATATTTTAGGTAAAAACTATAGTCACTAGATAATACTAGATATTATTATAATTGTGTCTTATCCACCTGCCCGTTAAATGACCGATAAGAACTTTTAGAATATTCTTAGCAACGGTCCTGCAATTAGGTACAGTCAACGTACGAATTCAAAACGTGTCGAAATGCGAAAAGACATAAAATTATTGTTATTACTATAAATGTTGTACCTTTATAGTATTAATAGTTATACATAGCAATGGTCGCACGCTCAAAGTCAAATGTTTGTGAGGTTTAAATCGTTGGAAATTTTTTCTCTTATTGCAGGGACAGTAATATGAAATTCCGCTCAGCTCTAGTGTTGCATGTACCTATTTTATTGTCGTTATTATTTGTGAAATTATAATTGATATTATGTATTTACCGATGGAAACAAAACGTGCAAACAAAAAAAAAAAAAAACACAGCAAAACAAAGGCGCAACGGTTATATAATAACTTCCGTCGATGTAAATTATAATATACGTAGGTGCCTATTACAGCTATACATATATATATAATAATAATATAATATATTATTATTATATTATAATATTGACAATGATGTTTCCTGGTTTTAGTCGGACGAGATCCGTTGTTAGCGGAACGGCGCGCGAATGACGCGATAGGCAGTAATAATTCAAAGGGATACCGCGCGGATTTGCATTGTGCTCCTGTGGCGAATAGCCAAACGCGAATATACTCGGACGACCGCTGCGAGAGGGTTTCCGGGTTTCCGCGTGGAAGTGAAAAACGACCGGGCGCGGGTTATGGCGTGGCGAAGCCGAGCGTGTTCGGTTTGCGGAAAAATGGCCACAACAATTTGTGTATTAAAATATTAAATAGTCTCTTTTTTGTCTTGTGTTTTTTTTTCATCCTTTTTTTTTTTATTCCGCCCCGCGGACGTCCCGCAAATAATAATAATATTTTGTGGAGGTGTGTTGGGGTGGGTACAGGTATAATGACGAGCACAATGCGCGCGGCCTCAAATTATTATTATTATTATTATTATTATTATTATTATTATTACCATAGAGCACTATCGGTGGTGTCCATTAAGCGCCACCGGAGCAGGTCCCGTATACCCATTAAGCAGAGAATACAATGCGAAGACGAATATTAACGGTCAAAAATACCGCGACGACGGCGACGGCGATGTGGCTGTGGCGGCGGTGGTGTGGGGACGAAGAAATTAATCATAATTTCCCGCCACCGACTACGGAGGCAGCCGAGTTGCGTCGGAGGAGTATAATATATATATATATGTATGTATATGTATATAGTACTACCCACCTATATATGATATATTACCTCGCGCGACCTTCGTAGGAGGAGGGGGAGGTCAAACAATACTCGCACAAGCTGTTTTCTAATCGTTTTGTGACAAATTTGCCGCCATCACAGCCGCCTGCGCCACCGCAACCACCGCTTTCTTTCTCCCCAAAGGAAAATGCCGTGGACCGTGAAATGAAGTCTTGTTCGATATTACCAGCTCTGTCATTTATCATTCGTATATGCGTTGTTCGAGTAGAAGCCGTTTCGACGAGGAACAACGGCGGGGAAAACGGAAAAATATGTGTGCACTATATATTATATTAAATATAGCAAAACAATATAAATATAATATAAACGAGGGGTGCTACAGCAGATAATGGAATAAGTAAACTGCAATTTCAAAAACGTCCATTATAAAATACCGGAGCGTGCAGATTTCGTATAGATTCCAGCGGTAAAGCAAATTAAAATCGAAATTATTGAGAGACGGTAGATATTATGCATATATGTATGTGCAGGGTGGTTCACCAATCATGCTCATCCCCATTTTTTTCTTTTAGTAATGAAAATACTCACATTCTGATTTTTTTTTTTTTAAGTAGGTACACCTACTTTTTAATGATCACATTTTTAATAACACTTTGATTTTTATACAAATTTTTTTTCAAATTAAAATCACCCATTTTTAATGTAAATTGTTAAGAAGATGATTTTTTTGAAAATTGTAATAAAAATATATTATATTGGAGGTACTTCGATTATACAGTGATGAGTAGCTTCTGAGAAATTTAATTAAATTTTAGTTCTGATATGGTTATAGTTCATGATAATAGATTAGAAAATAATAATATGAGGGCAATGTTGATTTAAAAATAGTATTTAATATTATAATTTTATAATCTATAATAAATTATTATGTGTGACCACTGACCATTGAAGTATACTATGTAGGTCTAGAATAATATTTTATGTATTTATATTATAAATTATAAGTCAATACTATAAGATCTATATTATTATCCTTAGTATATAAGACTTAATACCTAACTCGACCAGTTCAAATTTCGAGTCAACATTTTCAAAAAAAATATCGGATGACTAAGTTACTGTAAACAACGGTGATCCTAGGTTGAAAAATACTCGATATCACCACAGGATATTCTTTGATTTAATGGTATGATAAAATATAAGCATTCGACAAAATGGTATTTAAGAAGTAAACAAAAATAAGAATTTAAAACAATAAATTATCAAAGGATATGAGATAAAGAGATTGAGCGTGATTGGTGAATCACGCCCAGTGTAGTTTTTACGGAAAAGCAGCGGAAAATTGCGCAAAGCCAATTTTAATTATCATCGCATCGACGTCCAAATGAAAAAAAAAAGTTCATTTGTGATATTATATACTGTCTGAGTGCGGATCTGTGAAGATACAAAACGTCAGTTTTGCAGTATCCCCGAGGGCTGGTGCAAAATAATGACCATACGTAAAAAAAACAAATCGTGACAAAAAAATAATAATATAACATAGAGGCGAAATGTGTTCGAGTTATATTCGCGTGACATTACTGACACTTAATAATAGTACCTACATATAAACAAATAATTATATAAATACGTTGAATATTATGGTTTGCGCGTAATCCATATGATCCAATTTGATTTTTGACTTGCACGCTGCACGTGCTAAACAAAGAATAACCAAAAAACCGCACAAAAAACAATCCAATTAAATTTCAACGAGTTTATTTTGTGGTAAATAATCGTTATGACTGGCAAATAAAATGTATTGTTTTCTTCGGTTTCAATCGATAAAGCCTATATGCATATTATATACAATAATAACACTATATAATGTACTATATATACACACAACACACCCGAGGTTTACCGACGGATCCAAACTATTTTCTGTCGGTTAGATGTTAAGTGGAAGTATGAAATTACAATTAAGACGTTTTATAATAATATTGTTATGGTAGGTATTATTATCATACTACGCGATTGATGGGGATGGTATTTTTGTTTGTTCTGAATATCTATCCAATCGTTTTTTCCTTACTTTTTTTATTTATGTAACATGGTCCTTACGGTTTTTATTATATTATGTATATAAAAGAGGTTTTGTTATATGAAATTGTGAGTTTTTGTTAGTATATAGCACTGCAGTATATATAATATATATCACAAGACTTATTCAGTTATGTTCACAAAAAAAAAAAATTTGAAAAAATTCATATTAAGTACACATATTTTAATATTTTTATCTATAGATAGGTATACAGTACACGTACAATATATAATTCATAGTAGGTAAACTCAGTGGAAAACTGTAAGCGTTCAATTTGATATATCGCCAGTTAAATTGTGTTTGGGTATTGTATAGGTACCTACATTTAACCTGGGGCAAGAAGAAAAACATTAGATTTGAGTCTCTCTAGAGAGTTTCAAGTGTTTTTTTTGTAAAACAAAAAGTAGTTTACACGAATTACATTTGGATCTAGGTATAGTAAATGGTAGTCCAGTCTGCAGGGACAATAAATACAAAATCGTAAAATATATAAAAATTAAATCATTTATTTTTGAAACGGTGTATTTAGATTCAATTAGACACTCTTTAACCATGAAATAATATTATAAGATTGAATATTATAGTCTTAATTTTTAAATTTATGCAAGTCCTATACGTTTTATGCAAAAAATAAATATTATACGGATAAGTCATAATGATTTACGTAAATATAATATAGACTATAGGTATTATAATTATTCTTGAATTATGGAAACAATTAATTTTTATTAACACTTTTTAAATAATACGATATAATAAAGGTAATTGATTATATGATATCTCCTCCAATGGTCATTTTGGCCAAAGGTTATGGAAAAAAAACCGTAAAATTTTTACTAAATCGTTATAGTATGATAATATTATTTATGTACCTATGATATATTTATTTTGAAATTAATTATACAACTTAGACCATTGAAGCATTGTGAACATTTACGAGAGTAATAATATGTATGGAATTAAGTAATTTGATTTCATTTTTCGACTGAACGGTTTATTCATTATAATATGTTGATATCATTAGCATTTAAATTATTATTTTCCAACTATTTCAATTAAAATACAATATGTTCTGATAGAACCAAATAAATATCGCCCATAGTTTAACGTAATACGTGTACTTTATGAGCGACACATCCTAGTTTACACATTCGCTATTTCAAATCACTCAAAAATCGGCCTGATAATTATTATAATAATATATTGTTGTACTTATTCTTCTTTGATATCTTATCATTACAAAATAGTTGGGCTTGAAAATATTTTGTTTTAAGGATAATTGATGATATAATATATATTTACAAAAGTTCAACTCCAAAGATATTTGAATAATTTGACATTATTATAGCCACGGAGATAAACAAAAACATAATAATATCTGAAGGTTATATTGGCTATAAATGTATGAGTATATTGTGTATAAAAAAATACCACCGTAGCTAAATAAATTTTCTGTTTACAAAATTCTAACTTTGTGCTAAGTTTTTATGTTTTGCTGATTGCTGAAGACGTATAACAACCTAATTTTTCAATTTAATATTCTGAAACAAAATGCTAGTAATTTACTTAAACGTGTAAAAATAATAATAGGTACACAAATAATACGGAGATGAATAACATTTAGCATATATTAAATAATTGTTTAAGTATTAATAACATCGATTTTTTTTTTATACATTGACTTTTGTTCCAGAAAATATTTGGTGCACAATGTAAGATTGAAAAATATGGGCTGTCACTTAAGTAAATTAAAAAACTAAAACAAACCATTGCTTTATAAAAGATTGTATACAATTTATTAATCTTTTCTAATGATATGATGTGGTGGAGTTATTTTAAATTATAAAACACAAAAATTGGTTGTGAAAAAAATGTCTTCGTTAAACAAAAGAAATGAACCACCCTGTATTATAATACAAATGAGTGTACCTACATACAACAATAATTAAAACAACAATGGCCGACAAATTACTATATTGTGATGACCCCGATGCGTAAAAAAAAACATGTCATACAAATTAGAGCGTGTTGAATTGGATGCACTTCTGGAAGTGCTAAAAAACACTAGACATGCGACGAGTACCTACCTACGACAAACACGGCCGTTGTTATTAATCCAAAATGGTCAAAAATGAGTAAAAACTTTCTCGAAACATAATGATGAATCATTTTTCAGTAGGTATTAAAATCAATTACTGCAGTTTTTTCGTGAGCCCTGTCATATTGAATATTATGACGAGTCCAAAATACTCCAAATGGATCCCATGAGAGGGTCGTCCCATTGCAAGCTTCAATGTGCTCGTATATGAAAATGATGACAATTTTCAATGACATTTCTTTACAGTCATCGCGTAGAAGGGTGAACCATACATATGGAGAGTGGAGACAGCAAAATTAATGTTGTTTATAATGAAATACAACTTGAGTGGAAATTTGTAAAAATTATAAATCTGTAATTTGTAGTTATTAACGATTTAAAAAATATATTTAAATGTATGAAATCAGAAATTAAATAACTAGTGTGCAATAGAAGTTTATAGTAAAAAATACGAAAATATTGGAAAGTATACGACTACAGATAGTGTCCGCAGTGCGACAAAAACCCAACGCGAGACAACCAGAGTGTAGTTAGTGTAATTATACCGGCTTAAAGTAGTCAATATGAGAATGAGATATTCTGTGAATCTATCCACAGTTTTTTGAATAAATTTAATTACATAAAAACAAAAAGTTTGGTTTGGTGTTTGGTTTTCATCAATAATCGGTAGACAATAAAGAAAATTCTATTTCGGAATTTATTAATTAGAAATATAGTAGGTCTTGTTATAAAGAAATAGCTCAATAATTTAAAACAAAATTAAAATTGTTCGTTGACATAGATTTTGTAATATACTATGCAGTGAATTAAAAATAAGTATGTTGAATTGAGAATAAAAGAAATATAATTAAATATTGTATCTTGAATTTGTAACTGTTTGTAATGAATTAATATTTTGATAATACGATGATAATTTGCTAGCCACTGTTAAATGAAAAACTCAATTAAAATGAAAAAAAAATATTTATTTATTTTAAAATTTTATAATTTGGTTTTTTGTACACACTTCAGAACACAAATCATCAATTATTATTCTTAGAAAAACGATCAGCAATGTTTCTTTAGTCTTCAAAAGTTTAATTTGTCTCTTTTAAAATTGATTTAAAGGTCGAAGACTATAAAATAAATTGAATAATTCATTCGTATATAGTCTTCAAATATTACATTTTATTTTATTACAATTTAACATTTATGTAAGTTACCGGTTAAAACATTGTTTATTTAATGAAAATAAATGTTAATACCAATCGTATCCTTTGAGGAACACAAACCGTATGCGCCTATAGTTTTAGAAGCAACAATTATAGATGTGAATGTTTTTTTCCAGTACCAACTTGAAAGATATTATTTATAACATATTTCTGCGGGGCTTGCTCGTGGTATTTTAATGTGAAATTTTAACCCGTAGTTTTAACATTTCAATGTGTAAGTTTAACAATATATTTACCCCCGAACAATAATTATATACTGTTTCTCACAATAATGTAAAACGTGATCACCATTTTGACGATCCATGTTGAACTTCAAATTCCATGTTATGTGTAGCATGGTTTATGGTTGTATACTAAAGTATAGGTATAGTAGGAAATATAATAATAATTTGTTTAATCTTATAAGCGATTTAAGACGTCATGATCATTTGTTACTTATTTATAATGTTTTTTTCTTCATCCAAAAATTATAATTAAATTGGTATTTTAATTTTTACATTATATTTATTCAATATACTCATCCTAAGATTAAGCATATTTTGAATATTTGTTAATTTTATAGAACCTACCTATATTTATAATGTTGGATATCTTAATAGTATTTTATAATGTCTGTCTATATGATTCAAAAACGTTATTCTTTGTTCAAACCGTGGATATTAGAAGATTTAAGTTATTAACTAAGAGCAGTTTAATTCTTAACGTAGATAAAAATATCAGCTGGACAATTGGTGTATTAGGGAATCGTGATAACTCATAACACGTAAATCTTAAAATGTACACACATTTTAATAATATTATGAATTAAATATCATTATAACAATAAATTAGAAAAAATAACGTAACAACAAACATAATGTTAAACCTAACAGTAATATTAATTAAATAAATAAATCTACCTTTGTTATTTTGTACCGTTATATTATAATATCCCAACAAAAACACTCCACTAAACATCATGTAAAAAAAACCGCTAATCACCTATATAAAAATAAAACGAATCTAAAAGTTTTGATATCATTTTATAGCTAAGTCTTTGAATTATTTTCATTTATGTTAAAATAGTTTGTAATAAGTATTCTAAATTAGCTTGGTGACTTTAAAACTCTTGATAAGTAATACACTACCTATTTCAATGATAGTAGACGGTGTTGACTAAATTATTATGTAGGTAATCATTATGCTATAGTATTTTAAATTTTTAACTTAAGTCGCCAAGCCACTTCGCCGACTATTTTAGCATGAATGATAATATCTATAGTTCATAGACTTAGCCATAAAATTATATCACAACTATTCGATCGGGTTTTTTTCCTGTTTGGGTACCTAGCGTTTATTTTACATGGCATTTGGTGGAGTGTTTTTGTTGGGATATCAATCATTTTTATTGATACCTTATTATTTTAAGAACATATTATTGTCTTACAACGGTATTTTTTTTCTTTATTTTTTTTAAAAATTATTTTATAAAATAAGTTTTTATGTTTATAAATGATTGCAACTGGTTGCAGATTATAATAGTAATATAAATTAGTATATTTTATTTATTTTTGTTTATTGGTTGCCATTAGTGTCAGACAGTGCATTGAAATGCGGGCCATGAGGAATATTATTAAATTATAAAAATATGCTAAAATAACATATATAGGTCAACATATAATATATTGGCTATAGGTCTGTTAATATTGTTCAAAATAATTAAAAAAATAAAGCATGTACTTCTACGTAAAATTACCAATTAGATAAATGCATTTTAAAACTTTATTATTTAACTAAAAATATGCTATGTTTTCTCAACAAATTGTTTTCGTAAATTGTGTTGCTTCTTGTTATTATGGTCCGACAGTTTTCGTGTATGTTTTACCTATGAGTGCATTTAAAGGGGCTCTTTTCTTTTTATACTTAGCGTGACCCTGCCAGGTCGTTGGATATACATATAATATTATTATTAACTAATAAAACACTTAATATCTCGATTTCTTTTTTGAGGAATAATTTAGAAAAATAGTATTTATTTAATGAAAAAACATTTTTTCGATTACCTAGTTATTATAAACATGAAAGTAAAAAAAACGCTGAAGTTTCTTAATTATTTCTATTACACAAAGAATAACAGTATTTTGTATTATTAAAGTAGCAATACAATACAAACTTTTTTTTTTATGGTATACGCGAGTATTTCATTACATTTATCGATGAGTTTTATATTTATAGAGTAAAGATTTTTTTTTTTAATTTAAGTTTGAAACAACTTAAGACTACACGAGTTTTCATTGTTAATAAAATGTATAGGTACAACCTTAAGAAACAATAGTTATATGGTTCATTTCATTATCTTAGTGCTTGCGAAGGAACCTGTACCTATTTATTATATTATATAGTATATAGGTACTATATACATTATACCTATATATAATATATATTACACTATACCAGAGGATTTTTGACATATTCAATCCATCTCAAAGGATATCAGTAATAGCTTGTTTATTATTATTAATACAATATTCCTTAAAGAAATTCCCACTTTGTTAATTAAGTATTGATGTAGCCCCAGGGACTGATGTCAAGAAAATACTGAGGAAAAATGGTATATAGATAGACTTTAGACAGTGTTTGAAAAACTTGGGTTACATAATTCCGTACGATGATGTTCAAAAACAACGTCACTGTAAAGTAATATATTTCATATAACATTATAATATCTCCAATTATTGACTAAATAAAATCGCGTGCTTAACATGTAGGTATATAATATATATTTTACGTATTATATTATAATTTCTGTTCTCGTTTTATCGTCTTGTGAGATTCTCCTGCCGACGAACGAATCATTACAATTTACAGCGTACCAAACTCAATTATGTTAAACATGAATCCTTCTTTACATTGTGGCTATTGTTAAACTAAATTTTATTCTGAAAATAATTCTAAGCTATCTCGTTACTATGCACACAATTGACATTACGAGAAGCAATTAAAATATGAAAAATATAATATAATATTATAGGTACTTATAATATAGGCAAAAGGCAAAAGGCAAACAATATTACCTATATTATAATAGTAATTATTGGTACCATATCATAGTTGATACATTTTCAAATGTTAATTTATTATCATATCAATAAATTATAAATTAAAATCTTTCTAGGTCGGTAAATAGGTATTTCAGAAAAAAGCCACGTGGGTTAATTCTACTGCAATTTAGATATAATAAAAAAAAAAGGAAAACGTTTTCATACAAAATATAATATTTTATTGTAATAATATAGTTTGCGGCTTCGTACTTCCTTCGTTGTTCGGCACTTACGAAATGTTTTTACTTTTGAAAGATAATTAATAAAACGGCCCGTACCTAGAAACTCGTGTACCGTGCGATACAATATATGATATCGTGTTGGGATTGTATACCCTTGTAATTGTGTGGTCGGACGGAAAGTTCTGTTGGAGCTTGGAATAATGTGGTGGTTGTGTAACGAGGTCGGACGAGGAAAATGAGCTCGCCTGCAGCGAAAGAATACGCGTACGGCTTTAATTTTCAACAGGAAGAGCGGAAATGAATTAAGGATAGTTTGGCCAAATTAGGTGAGGTGAGAGGGGGGGGGGAATGATGGACGTGTGGACGGCAAGTCGGTGCGAGAAGGTTTACTGCTACGAATAGACGAGAGGAGCACGGACGAAAATAATATTGTGGATACTGGATAGGAAGGTTATATTTGTATCGCTAACTAGTAATAACAATACAAAACATATTTTTATAAAGAAAATCGCGTAGGCGATTGGAAGTTGTGTGATGGTAAAATAATACGAGTAAATAAAAGTGTAAACGAAATTATAAACTTAGATTTCTACACTCATTTTTTCCAATAAAAAACTTTTTTTACATAATTTTGTGTCGACAAAAACCACATTTTTAATTTTATATTCTAAAGCGAAATATTGTTCAGAGTAATTCAATACATAAAAATCGAATTTAAAGTATGGGTAGTAAAAACTGTTGAGTTATCGACTCATTCTTTTACAATTATAATTATTCATATGCAAACGGGTACCTATAATATAGTTTTATGACAGTTTTGTTTTTTTTTCTAGTTGGTGGTTTTATTAAAATAAAATTATCTATATATATCTAAAAATTGTAATCGGTAATATTATGAAAAAGTTTACACTTATTTCATATTTTCAACGGGATTGACTGTTTTTCGAATATAAATAAAAATATTTAGAATGATTGTTGCTGTGTGGCGACTGGGGATAAAGTCAATAATAGACAATAAAGTCCGCAATTACTGTGTATTAATTATTTGTTGTTACGTTCAAGTTATGTCGTTGCGGTATGACTGTGGCTGGAAAGTAATGCATTAGACATGTCGCAATAGACTTAATATAAATTACATTATCCTTCTATAGAGCGTGGTATGAGTTCGGTCGTCAGTCGTAGTACCTAGTTGTAATCAGTAATTAGTAAATACTGACTGGTATTGTTTTGGAATCTCGGCCGGTTATGTTGAACGAGTTATCAGCTATCGCGAGTGTCTCACGGACGACTCGCGTAATATCAAGAGAAAAATAAATTCGCTGTTCGTATCGCGAGTTTTCTCGACCTATATTGGCTTCCGCGGGGGACGTCCACGTCACTGTTTACGCGTCGTGTCTTATATTATACGTATGTGCAAGGCCGCTATCATCTCGGGTTGGGACGTGCGTGCAATAAAACGAGCTGCGATCGGCCCCTCAGCCACCCTCGTGGGATCATATTATTATTATTGTTATATCGTGTTGCGACTGTGCACTATGCACATATTATATATATATAGGTACGGCTGTATAATATATAAATAGTAAAATATGTTCTTAGACGGAAATAAGTATAGCTGCTGCGGGAGTGAGCACGACGCTTGATGGCTGTATCACCGGATCTCGGAACTATTCCCGCGGACGGGACCGGCGGGTGTGTGAAGGGTACACGATTTATATATAAAATACTGGCTAGCTGGCTCAGGCTCCTCGAAATGAATTGGTCTCGGACACGCGGTGGCCGTCCGTACCTGCAGCAGGAGGACAAGCGTTGGCGCGGGCGAGGAAAGTGCACCCCGGGGACGGAGACGGTCGGCGGCGCTTCGTGAACGGAATGGTGGGGGGGGGGGGTGAAAAAGTTCTTGGAAATTACGCTGACGTATATACCGTTTCGGGGTCGTCCCCGGAGAGCCGTTTCCAGTGAAAAACAGGCAATTTTTCCCCGCGGTTTGCCTTGTACGCACGCCGTCGGCCGTGACATTGACGGCAACGGCCTCTCGTCCACATACAAGCACATACACATACAGTGAATAGTGTGCGCGAGCTTGCCGTCAAGTCCCTGGGGAGGAGGGTCGGGGAGAACCCAAAACAAAACGAAAAAAATAAAAAAAAAAGTTTTCGGACATTAAACGTCAGAACCCGTAGCTGTCACTATATACAATATACATATTATACGTAGGTACGTAAGTATATAGAGTGCATACTGTCTGCCCACGTCATATACCTGCTGCGTAGATTATTTATATTTTCATTAAAAAAAAAAAAAAATCGCACAAACTTTTGACTTGCAGCGGCGGCGGTGGCGGCGGTCCGTCACATCCGTCCGGTCGTTTATTATTGCGCGGGCCACCGACGTCCGATTGATCGCCGCGTGTCGATGGTCAGTGGCTTTAACTCGAACTGGGCGAAAAGTTTTTCCCAGAAATTTCATCTTTTTTTCCCCGATCTGACAAAAAAAAATGTATACTTATTATAGTTATTGCGTTTATATTCGCATTAGGTCTGGACGGTCAGTAGAATATCGCCAAGCTAGAATAGATATATATTATAATATTATATAATACCGTTTGTGCAGCCATGAAAAATGCGTAGTACATCTACCGTGCAACCTATATATTATATCACATAATCATAATGTTATACTCGGCACGCGAGGTTTACGCGCTATTTCTATGACTGCCCACAAGCGTCTGGTTAACCGCACATACCTACCTATGATAGCTAGGATGGATGACGCGGTTAGTTAATGTTAATATTATTATTGTTGTAACTAGGTGTCGACCGCACTGCGAGTCTCGTCGGCGAAAACTGACAACGCTGAGTCGTCGAGAAGTGGTCCACCGTACGCGATATCGTATATAGCTATGATATACGACGAGCGACAATAGTACAATGTTACTAAATAATAATATATTGTAATACAATTATAATACACGCGACGACTTTAACGAACACATATTGTCCGACGACAATGCAGGCCAAGACGAGCTGCAGAGAACAGGAACAGCAACTACGCATAAGCGCTCCCCCTCCCCATTCGTGTGCCACCAAGACGGCATTTATTTATGACTAATTTTCGAGCTCGTCAAAAGTCGATCACGGTCCTCTCGATTCGGCTGGTGGTATAGATTAAGTTTTTAGCCCCTCGTATGATTAAAATCCAAATTCTGGCATAAAAGTAAAACCTGTCATGGATGCAATGGTTTAATTAATGTCATATGTATAAATATATATAATTTATTAAAGTTGTGGCATGACGAGTTCATATTGTAAGGAGAACCAAAACATGCATCATTTTGAAAATAATACCCAAAACAGATTTCACGATCTTAGGATTTAATAAAATATATAGAAGGTACATTTTATCATGCTATAAGATTATCGATAGTGGTATTTTATAGATAATTTTATCGAAACATTACCTTTACCAGTTATAAAATATACGTCATTATTATTATTAAATTGTTCACATATTATAAAACTTAATGGGGGGATTTAACTCTATGATTTATTTTAAACTTTGATCTAACACGACTACATCGCATTTCTAACGACGTTCCCGCAGAAGAGTGTGTGGGGCGCTTATTTTAAACTTTGGTTTTCTTTAGTCCTTGTAATAATTATTAAATCCTAGTTACGCCCGCACGGCCGTCGTCTGCATTGGCGCAGGACGAATATTCCGAGGTTTATATGCGCACTAGTACACCTAATATTCGTGTATTAAACAACATAGCGGCGCGGCGTGCGTTTCCACCTTTTCGAATATTATTTCAGTATAATATACTTGCGGTTTACTATAGCCGCGTGAACGGCATCACGCGAATATCACGGATTCCCTGGAATCTAAACGATTTCGTTTCGTTCTTCTCTCGAGTTCCACCGCGGTAGGTATATATTATAACGTCTGGCGGTTTCCAAATACGCTGTATTATAACATATATTATACGGACGCGAAAACAGTAAGTTAAATTTATTCAAAACGAATAGCGGAAAATACCGCCGCGCCGCCGAATCGTTACATAGACATATATACGGCTTCCGTCATTGTCAATGTTCGCTGTGCAAGGCGTAATTCTCCTAAACAGGCTACGCTGGAACTTTATATTTATGACTCGAATTTCGGTCCTGATACGCCCCGTGTGCGCACAAAGTAATCACCGTGCGGGATCTATTCCAGAACCCCGTGCACGAGCTATACGTTATACGTGTTGAGAAAAATAAATAACATATAATACACAATGGCACAAGAGAGTTTTAGATATTATTCCCGCGACCAGTATATTGTTTTATTGTTCACATATTATTATTATTATTATCATACGTCCGCACGGAGTGAGAAATTGATTACTGTTTACGAGTAGATTATGGCAATGTACGTCAATCTAACCTATAATCTTATACTTTTACTGTTTTTTTTTTTTTTACCGAGTTATTGGTAAAATTATA
Organism: Nasonovia ribisnigri; assembly: GCA_027563435.1. Taxonomy (NCBI): domain Eukaryota; kingdom Metazoa; phylum Arthropoda; class Insecta; order Hemiptera; family Aphididae; genus Nasonovia; species Nasonovia ribisnigri. Next base: position 161,100 of record JANEHU010005119.1, read on the forward strand.
AAATAATATGTCGACTGTCTTGTGTGCGAAATATAATTTTCGTTTGAATAATAACATTATATTCGCCGTGTTTGGCTTACGAAACTCGAATATTTTGTTTTGCCTCTAGAAATGTTGTCATCCGTCAAAGCACTTATACTCCTCGATGTGCACTCGAAGGAAATAAGGAAATGTCGGTGTGTGTGTGTTCCAAGTAGAATGACGATTTCGTCGGATCGTTCCGTGTCACGTTCACTCCAATCGCTCTGCTGCAGTGGTCGTAATCAAACCGCGGGCTTTGAAGTACAGTAACAAGTCTAAACTTGTGGTACAAAAACTCGGTGGCGCGTTATGAAATCGAAATTAAATCGTTCTATTCAGCTGCTATTGTCGCGTCGCGCACTTTTGAACGGCGTAAATTCGTTGGATTTCCTCTGACCGTAACTAAACCAATTATATTTTGTACGTTTTATCTGTTTTTTTTTCTCCTATAACCATCACATCGAGCAAGAAGAGAACGAATTATTCTATAAATGAACCGGAGCACCTGCCGCCGTCGCCGTCGGTTTGTTTGTTCGGCCTTCTTATAGACGGAATTAAGAATTTCTCGGCGTCATAATGTATTATGCATGGGTCGTTATCAGCGCCGCGAATCGTCTCAGATCCCTCGTTAATATTATAACGACTACGGTGGTGCTTGATATAGATATTAAATATTAAACAGGGAAATAAAATTTTAAAAAAATGTCCACGCCGTGTACAGTGTATATTTTGTCATTTAAAAGTATAGTGGTGAGAATAATGATGAAGTTGAATGACAGTTAAGCAGACGCAATTATATAATATTATTATTATTATTATTGTTTAATCTCTTTCACTTCAGCGGCCAGATAGCCGCGCGCGGTGGTGTTTTATAAATAATCACGATGCTCTCAAGTATTTAGTTTGACTTAAGACACGCATATATACGTACTTAAAGTATATATGTATAAATGCGTACGCATTATAGGCCACCGGAAAACGAAACAGATTTGATGTTTATATAATAACATGTTATATATACATTTTGTAGGGATCACTGACGGTGCTGCGGAGTTTATTTAACTACGAAACTCTCAAATTTAATTTTCTTTAGAAATTAATTCACCACGAAATTACTAAGACTATAATAAATTGTATTTATATATTTGTTTTTAAATGCTGTTCACGGCGTATATTTAAGTCGCAAGCGAATCGTCTTGTTCGAAATGTAGATTTCGTGACATTTCAAAGTGAAGTGCACATAATTATTCTGTTGGGTAAATTTGCTTACTTATTATTTTCGTTTATATTAACATTTAAACCTTGAAATTTTGCAATCGTTTTTAGATTGAAAATGTTTAAAATGTTGAATACACTGCCGTTGTACATTATTATATTGTTTGTACATGGTACAAGTCTCGTATATTATTATGTTATTTGATTAAAACAGTCTTCAATATTTGGATAAACAAAATATACTCTTTCAATTCTCTACGTTGAATATTTATTTGCCAAACATTTGTTCACTCTGAAAAGAAATAAATGTACATATGAATACATCGTAAATTCAGACTTGATAAATATACTGCAGGAGTTTCGTTTGCATATCAAAAACAATTATTGTCCACAAGTTTACGCATTATCCATTAGGTAGGTATTATATAATATTAAGTTTAAAGCTAATCTCTGAGATCTTAACGCCTTACGTGGGAACTTACCAGACTATTTGCATAATTGGTACGTTCTGGAAAATTGTTGTTTGTCTTCAAAATTTGAATGGTATGGATAAGTTAGTAATAATCGATAATTTCATAAAACATATTCGCAGAACGAGTGACGGAACGCAATCTCAGCTTTAATATTTATATTAAGATATTTGGTCTATGAAGGTATTCGAGTTTCTAAATCGTGAGCCATGATCCGTTTTCTTGGAAATGCCCGACATCGAACTTTATCCAATACAACTCTGTGATCGACCGGAAACACCGACGGTGACGTATATAATGCGTATGTATTTATGTAATATATGTGTACATAACAATATCATGTTTTAAATACCTACCATGCGAATCTCGATATTATTATCGCTTTGGTGTGGGGTTCAATCGGATGGAAAACATCGTACAACCATCCCTCGATAATAATAATAATAATCATAGGTTAGGTAGGTAAGCTAGGTCGTGGGTGGTACGACGTTGGCGGGGACTTTGGAATGACAGCAATATTACAATATTCTGCACTGTTACAAATTATCGTACATAATGTTATAATAAAAAAACATTTTTCTTTTTTTTTTTGTATAGGTACTCGCTCATACCACCGCATACGGTCGCCAGAGAGTTATAACGACACTGTCCCATATATAACATATAATTATACGTCAATACACTCGACGGCGGCGGCAGCGCGTATAAAATGTTTAAGCGGATACGTGTCTATATATTTATATATATACTATACATTTTATGGTGTTTAAATATATTATAATAGGTAGGTATACTATACCTATATGATATTCGTATTACGGGCATTTGCATTTGCATATATCCGTCCCGGTTGACCCGTCTCCAGAGACTTTGCGGCGCGGACGAGTTTAATAATAATAATAATAATTACTATTACTATTATTATTGTTATGGTTTCTTCCCTTTGCGCGTCAGGGATGGGGGTACGGGGGGGGGGGGGTATTTTGGATCGGCTCGACCAACGCAGAAACGCAGTCTTCGCATCCGATGCTAGAGTTTTACGAGCGGTTCGCCGGGACAATGAGCACGCAAAGTTTTCGGGGGTGAGCAGCCGGTAGTCTCCCTTCGTGTATAATACAGCTCGGCGTGGCGCTCGTCGGTTGGCACCTTCGGGACGCGATCGTAAATTACGTTCCCATTGTAAAGGCTCATTTCCCCGCACAGAGTCTTCGCCACCACCGCTGCCATTCGTGGAAATCGCTCGAGACATCGGGCGTGGGGGGGCCAAAAGTCATATACTTCTACTAAACTGCAACCCCGACGTCCGACCTACCCCCCCCCCCCAGGAGCGTCAGTTTTGATTTCCGTTTCGTTCCGGAACAACACCTAACTATATGATATTGTCATTTTAACGTAGGTATTATATTATTATGTCTGATAAGCTTTCTAAAACGGTTTGCAAACTTTTTTAGTTTTTACACTATCGAAATATCGGTGGATTATTCCTTAGCGTTTAACAACACACACATGCTGTATTCTGAATTTATAAAATATTATATAAAATTGATTTTTGGATTCTCGAGTGTTTCGCGCGTGTGAAGACAATAACACAGAACAACCAGCAAAACAGACACCGTGGATGATAAATCTAGACTTATTTAACGTATTTTAGTTTTTACTGTAACACAAATGTATCGTAATAATTATTTTTGTTTTTTTTTTTTAATTTGGTGTCGGTTGAAGGGCGGAACAATATGGGAACTATCTTTGTACATGCACCACCTGTTTCAAGCTGCTGGTGCAGCAAATTCGCCGTCCGCTATCATATTATAGGAATACGCTTCTAATGCTCGATAAGACGTGTCCTTTCTGGTTATTCTGTGACGATTCCATACGCAAAGAGCATGATACAGTATTATAATAATATTATGATATTTCACGTCCACTGCCAACACTGACGCTGCACCAGCGTAACTTTGCCAATTACTGTATAATATTATTATTGTCACGTGGTGCACGTGGCTGCACTCGCGCACATATCCTGCATATATAGTCAGTGCATGCGAGGAGTGTTAGCCGTCAAAGTCTCGTACTATGATGATAATACAATGGTGGCCTTCGTGTAGGTACGATATTAATATGTATATCGTACTATGTTCATATACAGTACTCTATATACATCGGCAGGGGAAAATACGTTAATCGCTTGACGAGACTAAATAAAATATTCACATAAACGCGCTGCAGCTCGGGGTGTGTTCTTATAGTTGCAAGGGATTTTTTTTCCAGTATGTACGTCCGAGTTAAAAAAATTATAATTATTTTTTTGTTTTCTAATTTTGAAATATAAAAATCTCATTGTGTCGATCTGTTTCCACGAGACGTGGTAAAGTTTTACGAACTAAAACTTTTTAGAGCTTATTATGATCATTTTTATTTTTGCTCAACTCTATATTAATTAATTTGTGTGCTTAATTTAATTAACGGACAATATTAATTACTTTTTAAATAAATTTCGAACAAACCACTGCAAAATGAAATTATGTAACTAAAATGCTTAAGTATAAATTTTTGGTTTTATTATACACTACGCCAAGTGTAAAGAAAATAATAATGTTACTATGCCCAAACTCGTGGTTTTTAAATTGGATTAGTTTTATTATATTTTACATATTTTAATTGAAATACTTTTCCGTATTTCAAGTTCGTTAAGAAAAACCAAATAATTATTAAAAATTAAATACGTCGTAGCTCTTCTAGGTTGTCTCTAAGTCTGTTGTCTTGACAATGCCATATTATATTGAAATATGTGTTCATCTCTTATTTGTAAACAAAAATATCAAATTGGTTATCAAAATGGTTATTGATATAATAATAGTAGCAAATTTGTTTGGCTAAAAAAATTGTTTTGGAGTTCAATATAATAATATTCACTTTTGGCGATATATTGACTTTACAGGTAAACTACTCAACTTACTAGTACCAGTATAGTTAGTAACAAAAATCGTAACAAAATCCTTTTTTTTTTTTAAAAAAAAAAAAGCAAACAAACAAAAATAAAATAATAATTGGACAATATAAATGATTATATTGAAAACGAACCCATGTTTTCAAGTGAAAACGAAAAACAATTTTTACAACTATTGTCATTTGCATGTTTCGCACAACTAAAGAATGGAAAACAAATCATTAAACATCGCGGTTTCAATCGTAAAACTAAATACTGTTGTCCTTATTATTCTGTTCACGACGTTTTTCTTTTTGAACGGTCAAAGCTTAGCTTGTCTTGTAACCTTTCTTTTTTTGTTTTCGAATCATTTACTAAACTTTCCCGAGATACTTGTCAGTTTTTTCGTGTGTCCGGTATGACGAGTTTTTTAATCCCAAAAAAGTTTAATCTCCGGATTTACAATGTTATGTGTCAAAACAGGTCTCGTGTCATTAATTCGCTTTCATTGTCATCGTTTACGGTTAAACAGAAAACTGTCTGGCGGTAAAACAGAAGACACATTTTCACGTTTTAAATGCAAATTTTTACTGCAACTCAATAGCTGTATTTCATTTTTTTTTATTCATTCTGTTCGGGTTTTTAGTACACACGAATAGCTACAACGCATTATACAACGAGACACGAAAATGTATTATATGAAAAGTTTAAAATAAAATAATGCGATAAAAATATAATTACAAACCCAAACATTTTAAAGAAAAGTTTTTTAATCGAATAAAAGGCACAGGCAATACAATTATTCCTTGAAAAGCTATGTAGTTTTATGTTTCAAGTAGGTATATGCCAAGAAATTTTTGGTAGGTTTCTAGTTTTTAGATACTGTGTTGTCTGAACAATATCTTATCTTATCAAAATTCTAAAAAGATAATAATTTTACTTTTTTTTGCAACTATCGTTGTAAATGTAAATGAATAAAAAACAAATTGTAAATAAATGTCTTATTTGTTGTTTTATATATAATATATACATTTTAGTAATATAGCTAATTTACCAGGCAAGAAAGTTCTAATAAAATCATAAATATTTATTTGGCTTTAAGTTATTAAATTATAAATAGACTTTTATAATATGTATATACCTATTATTACTTATAGTTTGTAACTAATCATCTACTTTATAATTTTTTTAAATTTACATTTCCATGAAAACGAAAACATGGTTTGCATTAATTAAGATTACGGTACAGTGTGTCGTTTATGTGATTAAAAATGATCTTCTTATAAATCCACTGTCTATATAAGATGATACATTTTCAATGCATATTTGACATATATATTTAGATGCCATATTAAATGAATAAAATATATCAAACGTAGTATTGTTGGCTTCAACAATTATAAAAAAATTTAATCACTGCTATGTTGAATATAATAACATTACAACACGTTTTATGTTAATTTGTAGCTAGTTAGAATTAAATATATTCACTAATAATACTAATGTAATTTAATAGCAACAAACACAGACAATGATGTTTTTGATAACGTGAATTATATACTGGTGACAAAAAAATGTAGTACTTTTTTGCCTTCAGCTTCACATTGAATTAAACATGACACATATTGTTTTACGAGTAGGTATATATATTTTTTTTTCATAAAGTCTTGACATTTTAGTTTTTGCATAACATAAAGTGACCGTCAAGTTTTAGAGTTACCGAACACACTAATTATTATAACGTAGTTTTCAACTATGTAAAATTAATTTCCACTTCAAATAATAATACTATGTAGTCCTTTATCACCATCCCGTCAATATTGTGAATTAAGCAATTTTAAGAATAGCTTTCTGCCTAATCCGATTACGTTTATAAAATGCATTTACATTGGTTACAACAAAAAAAAACTTTAAAAAACAGTAACATAAATAAATGTATTAGTGGGAAATGTATGCTAATTTATTAAACATAATTTATCAAGTGCACCGAGGATCAAAAACTTTTGTGTCTTTTAGTCATATTTAAATTTAATTTTGCCGCTGACCATATTATAGTGACCGACCACATGCAAATTACGTGCCGTTAACCCTACCTTACCTATGGTTTCCTGATTACGGCCATTATAATGTTATTTTATCGTACTTTGCGTGTGTGGTTTTTTTTTTTACTGCTAAAAATAAAACATCAGATTTTAACGAAATTACTCCTAAACACATATCACATCATATCAAGACTATAGCTTGTCCAATGTCATATTTCATGATGATCTCTTTAGTTACATTTTAACTGACAACGTTTTATTTGAACCTCTTGATGGATTTTAATAAACACTTTAGTAAGTATACAACAATCTGTTTAATCTTTTTTAAACAAAATCTTCTGAGATGAAGTTTATTGGACATTCAATAACGTTCCACTCGAATGGATAAATAATATTTAATTAAAAATGTTTGCCCTGCGATTCATCGTTTAATGTTTTTTTCCATGAAAAGTCAACATCAATATTAAATAATGTTAATTCTTATTTAATTATTTGAGTATTATTATTATTATTATTCAATTAGGTACATAACAAATTAAACATTCAAGCTTTGTGTATAATCTAGCTTTATTGATTTTCAATAACTTCTCGACATCTTTCCAATAAATTGTATATCATTTAACATTTAAATAAATTAAAATAATCCATTAGGTATGAATTAAGTACCTATCTTATATATATATCATATTACCTACTGGTATCTTAACAATTTTTACCATATACCTACCGACATTTTGACTCTATGTTAGTTGTCAATTTTAAATGCCATGCGCGTATCAATAATGGTTTTAGCCTAATAGTTAAATTAAACACAATTGTTGACATCTGCCAAACAGTTATTCAGAGAATACGTTTTATTCTCATATGTGGAAATTTAAAACGATTTTCGACGACGCAACAGTCGTTTAATATATTTCCGTTTACGTATCAAAAACCCCGAGAGCGGCCACTCCTCCAAAGAGAAATTCCTTCAACTGTATATTATTGTAATATATTCGGTGCGCAACAACAAAGTTAATAATCTATTTCGGAGGATACGTCTTGAGTGATGCACAAACTTTTGGGTTATCGACACGATTACTTCAGTTTTCAGTTTATTACATTTCTCTTTCGGCGTAATGCCGACTGGTGACTATAGGTATTATAGGGATACTCGTATGTATAATATTATGCACGTGGGCGCTCAATTGTGTGGATAAACAATACGTGTGTGGAAAAAAAAAACAATAAACCGAAAGTCAAACAAGGGGAAGGGGCAGCTGCTGCACTCGGCTGAAACACATATCGAAAACCGAAAAAAACCTATTTCGAGTTTCCACGAGACGCGCACTGATCCTGTTGACTTTGCAAATTCGCTTCCCGCCCGCCACAACTATATTATAATACAGCACCCTCACTAAACCACCGACGACTTTACGTGATGAAAACCGCTACACACACACACACACGCACGCTTGGCTGGTTGACTTATCGATCGCCTCACTCTCTTAACACTTAATACAAACGAAAACGACGACCGTCGTCGTCACTGCTGTGGAAGATTATATACATATTATAATATTACCGTGGCCGCCCGTATTAAATGCGCGTTTGGGCGCGCCGTATTATGTGCACTGCACCAGGATGTACAGGACGTATACTTTCCGTCACCACTTCTGCAGATCGTCTTTGCACAGGACCTTCGCGGTTTTCAACCCTTACCCGGACCGGACCGGACCTCGTCCATCACTAGCCGTCGTCGTCGAATCGTGAAAACGGTACGAAAACAACGCGACGTCTTACCGCAGAGAGAATGGCTTGTTGCCCGGGTTTCCGACCGTCTACAATAATATTATAACATTATTATGTCCGTCGGTCGTTCACACAAAGTGGGCGAACCGATCGTATTTCGAACGGATTTTATCAACGCGGTCAACCGGACGAGCTCATCGTGACTGAAAATTAATTTCGGGGAGGAGGAACACTTTTTTAACATAGATACCGGACACTCATAATTTTTATGTTCAAAACTAAAAAACTCGATATTCTCGAAATAATTTTTCGGCCACGAAGCCGAATACCAATAGCCGAAAACAATCTAACACCGTGTAAACGTTGTGGAGCTATCATTAAAGACGATATTATTATACCGTGTATAAGTATATCATCGAAATTATTTGAAACTTCTGTTGACGATACAGTATAACGCTTAACATAATATTATTCCGTGTTGCAATAATGTCGTGATGCCATATCATGCATTAGACACGTACAACACACGGTCACTCTGCGTTAAACTATAAAACGAGTTTAAACGGAAAAAAAAATAGTCTAAAACAACCGTCTCCGCTTGCACTGCAGTATATTGTGCCGTGTGTATAATATTATACCGTGTGCATTAACAATATAATATATTGTATATACATATTGTTACATACACTCGGTGACGGAGAATATTATGTATTAGCCGAGTGCTCTCGCGGCGAACCGTATATACATCGTTTTATCTCGACCCGTCGCGCGAAACCAATACCCTTTCGCAAATGTCACGTCGGATTTACCGCAGGGCCATCGCACACCGCTAAAATACACACAATATAGGAATATATATATATACATACAATATATATATTTATGTAAATAGCACTTATATAATATGTGTTTATGTTAATCGGTGAGAATGTAAATCGACTTCGACGTAAGCGCGATATACGGCGCACATTATGTACAGGTATAACTGTACACGTGTTTTTATTCTACGGATATCCATTATAATAATATCCATTCGATGAATTATAAGTTTCGTCGCGACGAATGTATATTATTGTTGTTTAATATTATAATACAGGGCGCTTGTGCACGTCGATGTTATACTTGCGCTAGCTTTTGACAAAAGTCGCCGGTGTACAACAATAACACCCTTAGTGTTTGATGCAGATTCGTGCCGTTTGTTGTACCGTTTTTGCCGACGAATTTATTGTTAAAAACACGTTTTGAACAATACACGATTTGTGCTCGTGAAATTTCAATGCAGACGAGTTTTGTACACGGTCGTTCGATGAAAATTAACGTTGTTGAACGCGCGCAGTTTGCGTCATAACGATGTTTATTAGCGCATTAAAACGCGACAAAACTTTATTTTAATAATTTTGTGCTGTCTGTACACAATACATGACTCGTCGATTCTATAGCACGAGTTTAAACTTTAAAGTATCTATTAATTTTAATGAACATCTCATCGATTTAATAAATAATCGTAATAATAAAAAAAAGAAATGTTTGCGTTTGTGCACGTTGCTAATTATTATAAAATATTTATTAATTGTAAATAAAACGATCGATGTTTATGATGCAGCTGAATAAAAAATAATATTTATAAACAAAAACGTACAATTATCTTATTGAATCAAACAGTTTAGTTTATAAAAAAAAATAAAGATTTAAAATTAAGGTTTTCTTTATAATTTGTACTGAGTCGTATTTATTAAGGTTTTATACAATCACAGTAGTTTTGTAGAATTTTCATTTGCATATTGCGGTATACGTTATAATCTACACTAAAATAAAATAATTTTCTCATTACACTAAGTGATATAACGAGTTGACGAAAAAATGCATGTACAATACTACAATAGGTATATAGGTATATGTTTATATAGAAACGTGGATAATATTTCGTGAGTATTAATTATAAAGCTTCTTTTGATAAAACAAAAAAAAAAAAAAAACTGGTGTAAAAATAGTTAAGTTTTGTTAGTCAACAAAAATCTTATCTATATAAAAACGACTGTTTTATTTTTTTGAATGGTACGCACGGCAAAGTTTTATTTCCCGATGGAAACAAATAAGTGAATAAAACAGAACAGAGCACTTACATATAGACATGGGGTTTATACTGCTTTTTTATATATAGATAAAAAAATAAAATAATAACCAAAACCTTACGAGTGGAAATCTAATATTTTGCTAGACGTTAGATCAATATTTGTTGGAAACTACAGTTTACGCGGTGGATTGGTTCTACTCAAAGCCCGTGCCCTCCAAATTCTGTGGAAATTGGCCGAAAGTCGTAAATCAGAAAGTTCGAGACAAATACTTTTCCAACTAAAATGGTCTTGGCCAATACGACTAACTTTGCAATCAAATAATTTTCACAAATAATGTACACACGCGCAACAGAAACTCGTTAATAAACTTTAAAATCGGTCGGTCGCCGGGGGAAATAATGTCTGCATGTTCGTAGCATTAAAAAAAAAAAAAAAAAACACCCACAAAACAAAACAAATTTGCGTGTAACGTAGGTCTACTGTGTTACCCCCTCCGAATAACCTTTCTGTCGATGGGTGTATTTGTCACACGCAGTGCTTAGTAATTTTTTTTTCTACCTCCGTGCACACAAAGGATTTTCGTGTATGAAACGAGACGGGCAATTTGTATCGTAAACAAACACATACACACACACACGGGTGATTACGTTGCAAACAAAACGGTTCGCAAAAGCGTCGGGAAATTGTTGTCGTAAAAAAAAAAATTAACGTATTACCTCGTCACGAATTCCAGAGTAGGGGTCGGTAAAAAAACACCCACACACACACATTCACCCATCCACCCAAACACCCTCACACACACATTCACCCGTCCACCCAAACACACACACACACGCTCACCCGTCCACTCAAACACGCACACACACGCATTGTTCGACAAGATAATGAACGAGCATTGATTGCAGACGGTTCTAATGAACCGGTAAAACTGCAACGTTTCGACCGTTGGCATGGATGGCGTTGCAATTATTCTACAACTGAATATCACGGGGGAAATTTTTTTATTTTATTTAGCACGACCCTCCCGAGTTAGGTTTATCATTTTGTTTTCGCTGGTTTGGCCACGAAATGACGGATGGCCACACTGCAGTAAGGCGGGGGTTTTTTTTCTACATCTACTTTATATACTTTTCTCTTTTTAATATTATTATTCAACTCCATTCCTATCCGTATACGTTTTACCGTCTATATCGTTCTCTCGACTCGGCTTATCTTGTCCCCCTCGCCCACGTTTTTTAAACCACCGTCCGTTCATCCTCTCACCGCTGCAGTCGAGCTCTAATAGCTACACCGTTGAAGCCACTGCGGAGTATAAGCCCCTTTATCATTTGATCCGCATCCTGACTAGGTTCTCTTTGAAAAATGCATTTTTGGCCAGCTATGTGTTTATTTTATTTGAATCGATAATGAACTTTTGGACCATTTAAACGGGCAGATTACTTACCGACGAGACTCTCCGTGTCCCTCTCCGATTTTTATCTGCCCTTTTTGGTGGGTACGGCCGTTACTCACCTGTCGATTAATCAAAGCTCTGATTTCTGTTTATTCATTTATTTTCTTGGAACTTTCCCTTAAAATATGTAATCTCAGCACTATACATTATAAGTTTTTTTTTGTGGATTTAAACGTAAATAAATGCTACAAAACTACCACCGCGAAAAACGCTTCTAAATATATTGGATTTCCACTTTGCCAATGCGATAAAAATGTCTGTATTAGTTCCAAAATGTCCAGTGAAAAATGTGTGAAATTTGATAAACTCTTTTGAAAGTTAACAAGGTGTGGATGACACAGTTTATCACTATTACGCCGCTTTTCACATTAAGGTTTAAAATTGATGACAACCTGAGATTTCTAAGTTTCTAACCACTCATTCTATCTTATATACGACCTATTTAAAGCCTTTTATCGATGAGTGTCAATGTGAACTTCACAAAATTGAAATCAGGAAAACAGGGTTTAGGCGAGTTTGAGTGTAAAAAAAAAAAAATATATCCAAAAGCCTTAAATTGAATAAAAGTACAGAACTGCCTATTATATATTTATCCTTTTTATGTCATTAAGTAATGATAATTAAAATAATCCGAATGCCACAAAGTTTGGATACAAAAGTTTTATTCATCCTGTTAATTTATAATATATTTTTTACTCAAAAAAATTATCATTATTATTTACAAAACCCTTTATTTTCTATTCCTCGTGCGTATACAATTTATAATTAATGTTTATTCAGCCCATATTGCTCGTTAACACACCAGTACATATTTTTATTCAATGGTTTATTTCCAAAGTCAAAGTAAAAAGAGAAATCATGTATGAATTGTTCAATTTTGTATTCAGTTATAACTCTATTAATTAAAATAAACGACGAAATAGTACATTTATGTGCTTAAAAAACATTATTTAGTTCTAATCGTTGTCAATATTGTCAAAATATCGAGATTTTTCTATTCAAACATTTAAAATCAACTACGTAGTTAACCAACCAACTTTAAAATATAAGGTAATAACGAAAAAAACTAAAAATGTATCTAAATAAAGTGAAAAAAAACTAAACAAATTAAAAATGTTTAATGTCAATAAATACACAACAAAATCAAAATTATATTATATATAATAATATAATATGATGTTTAAAAAATTATAATATTAATAACTGGTGAAATTTTCAAGTTTACGTTTATTATTGTTTTACTTTTGACAAAAAAGAAATTGATTTTGAAAAATGTATGCATTTTTATTCCTAATTTTACGCAATTCATTTTTATATTTTTTTCCCGAAAAGTATTGGATACCTACTCTTATAATTTTTATCTCACTCTACTCCCAAAATTATCAATTAAATCAAACTTTCCACTAGAAATAGACCTCAACATTGAAAATTGATGCATTTCTACTGTTTCTAAAATCATCTTATCAGTCAGAAAAAAACCCTGACATTTTAAACCCAATATCACTCTGCTCGGAATCTAAAATAATCAAATCCAAACAGAAATGTATTGAAAATATTAATTTATTCAAGTGCAACCTACTATAAAAAGTTAGTTTGCAGAGTGGAAGCAATTTAAAAATAAGAAGCAAGGGTGGCGAACTTACCAGTAAAAGGTCGATCACAAAGTTGTTTTTATTGTGACTTATTTGTTTTTAATTAAATAAGAAGAGATTTTACCGGTTCGATTTTCTTCGTATTCTTGTTGTACAGCTGAAATCGTTATTTAAATTAATATTATACGTGGAACTGATTTAATATGACGTATTTCATGAAAAATAAATAATAATAATAATAATAATATAGAACAAATTATAAAAGTGTTATAACTTATATAACCATCGCGTGTTAAATTAATAGATTTATAAATTACTACTACTACTTACTGCGAAACATATTAACCGATTTAACACATCTGATGCAAAAACGTCCGCGCTGCGTCCCTATTTATTATATTATGCACAACTGTATGGCATGCAATCAGTGAAACACTTTGCATAATGCTAATTCAATAAATGTCGTAAAAGCATTATTCGATCCGTATTACGTATGGATTAAAATTAAAAAATACAAACCATAATGTATCACGCAAACCGACTATTCAAAGAACTGGTAAAAAATGAATAAAAAAAAATGAAACTGTTAGATTATAATAATTTCGCACACAGCCAAAGGTGTGCATAGTAAAACCTTTTTAAGGTCTGTGCGTAGCGTGATTTTCTTTTATTTTCTTTTATTTCCTCTTTTTATTTTTACATCGAGTTGTTAAAACTTTACCAACTTATTTGAACAGCTGAATAAATTATCTGCATAAATAATGTAAGCTAAATGGATGTTTTCGTTGAAAAAGTAACACGCTTTTAACTTAATTCTCTGAATATTATCATAATACTTTTTTTCTCAACTTGTTAGGTCGCTGAAACTTTTATTTCGTTATGATTGGTTAAAAAACACAAATCCCTCATGAGCATGAAATACGACTGCACGTTCATTGGGAATGCAATTCCCAATTGCGTGTGCGTATTTTTATGCTAGTAAACATTTCTAAATTAATTATATTGTCCCTTATATATTGTCCATTCGTTATATTATAATTTATTGTCTTCAAGATACGTAAAATTTAATCATCTTAAAACACTCTCGTCTCTATCATGATAAGGTAATGGTTATCATTTTTTTTTTCATTTTTTTTTATAAGTATCACGTCGTTTGTACCGGCCACCAGGGAAATATGCGTAGTATATCGAGCGCACATTATAAATAAAATTAACTTTACACGCATTGCATCGTGTATAGAATCCTTTGGGATAAGATTTCTGTTGATGAGGTGTTAACGTCTCTGTATTATAATACGTATTATGTTATTATGTTGTTGCTCATAAAATTTAAACGATCGAGACCAATATTTTTCTATGGTATTGGTGTTGAAACAAATAATGGAAATTAAATGTAGATTCAGCTATTTGACGAAAATCCATAATATATGTAAATATGTACAATTTAGGGGATTAACATAAATTTTTCATTATATTATATTATTTATATATATTCAATACTAGATGGTGTTTTTTTTTTTATATATTTCTTTTCCAAAAATTTCTCATTTAATCTTTTATTGTAAGAGCTACAATGGATTTTTTTATACATTCAATAGGTTAAGGCACACAATAAAAAGAAAAAAATGTAGGTGTACGAATATTTAGCATTAATCTAAGAAAAGAAAACCGTTTAACACAAATTTCGATCCGTCAAGACGTTGTCGTATCAAAACTTCACAATGTGGACGGAAAAAAAGACCAAAGGCCATTGAGCTGGAAATGCGGTAAACTTCTTGACCGTATTGTGTACACTCAAGTTTCACAATAGGAATAATCGTTTTTGTCCGTCCTTTCCTTTGGTCATATTTTTTTTATTTACTTTTCTTTTTTCTGCCTGACATTCATTGAAATTCGTACGCGAATTGCAAAAAATCTAACAAACCGCTGGCGACAAACATATTTTATTTGTTGAATTCATAGTGGGCCTTGCTATCCTTGTTATTCCATAATCGTATTCATTAAGAAATTTTACCTGATAGTATGAAATCACTTTTACCTACTTTTTACAAGCCATTATTATTTGTTTCAGATTTATTGTATGGTGTCGTTAACGTGTACTGAATTTTAACATTTAGTCGAACAATAAACGTTTATTCAGGTGAGTGTTTACATACTTTTTTATCATACATAATATTATAATTTTTTGTTAAAGGATTTATTTTCCCATGTTTATTTTTGTTTAATGCGCCTCAATATTCAAATATTAATAACACGGTGGCTTAGTTAGGCAAAATAAATACACCACGTTTGTCTGTAATCTCATATTTATGAATTATTAAAATATTTTATTTTTCAAACGTTTCAATGTATTATTGCCACAGTTTTAAAGGAGAATAAAACCACACACGCGTATATGAGCACTATATTTTTTTCTCGAGGTTGAACTGCTATTATTTGACAACTCATATACCAATAGAATGTTTAAATCTAAATGAATTTCAGTGACCTAACCACGTAATTTGTGTACCTACAAAAAATGTATTGTACATGCTATTATTAATATGTTGTGGTTTAAGAAATACATATATTTTGAATACCTAATTATTTTTAAACATAATATTAAAACTGTTATAGATTGAAAATAATATTGTCTTAAACATCCATTTTTAATTGAGTAAATATAACCATAACTCAAAGTCTTGTAAAAACTAATTATAAAGTTTGAATTTCCTTACTCAAGATTAAGGGTGACTTTCGTATTATTTGAATAAAATTATAAAATATGTATATTTAATACATTTTATACAATAAATTTGTATCAAATATTAAATACGGTACTATCAAATCAATCGATAACAAAGAAAGATGACATAATAGAACGTAAATAATGATGCTTATCAAAAAATAAATTACAACAAGTTTGTATGCATAAAAGTCCAATAGTTTTTACTTTATACCTTATTATTAAATTATTCTGATTGAAAAAAAATCTAAATCCGATAAACGTTTGTACATTTCGAATCATTATGCTTGACACTCAGAAACGTATCATTAGGAAACGTAAAGTTTATTTTTCATTTCCTTTCAAAGGGTCTCTTTCTTGTCATTCGTCATCAGTTCACAAAAGTAAAGTGTCACGTTTTTTATTGAACTATCGACAATTGTGTCTCTGATAAAAGTTTTTATTCGTTTTTTTTCACTTTTAATTCTTTGGAACATTTATAATACATAGTAGATTGACATTAATGACATTAATCCAAAACGTTAGTTCCACCATGTATGTCAATGGTCAATTGGGGATAAAAACTTTCAATCGTCTCAAATTTACAGAACATAAAATACCCGTATATGTTTACAACCCTTTTAACAAAAACAACACGTCGTTAAAATTCTGATTGACCGCCGCCTCAGCGTCAGTCGTTATGGATATTCTAAGTAAACACGCCATGATTTTCTAGACCATTTGAAAAAGTAAACTCATAGCTCACCCGCTGTAAGTTATTTGTCTAATTCCTATAAAAACAATGTTAATGTGGATTATTTCGGTAGTTCTCTTAATTTCGATTTTATATGATACAATATTATGATATATGATATTAAATTTGGTTATCACCGCTACAAATTATTGTTCAGTAATTATCATACTGAAAATGGAAAATTGGTACAACTAATATAAACTGTCCACGGCTATATCGTTTCCATAAATAATAAGTGTCAAGAATATTAGTAATAAAAAAAATAATTAAAAATAAAAAGTCAAATTATTTATGAATAAGCGATATGTATTCTAATATGTTGGGTATAACATGAATATAATCCACCAATTTGCATAATATAATATTACATAATAAATTACACTATCAAATGTAATAGTAGTTAACGAAAGAGAGGAATTCAAAATATTTAAAACCATTGAAACCATTGTTGGTCTCTGTATTGACACAATAACGAACTAACTGAATAAACGTTTCTAAATATTATATTGTAGGTACTCAATGAAAACAAAGATAATTTATGAATTAAAAATTACAGTTTGATACTTTGGTTTCATAATGCAAATGTAAGTAAAGTGTTTAGCATTATTATTTTTCAAACTTATTTTATTTTTTTAATATTATCTTAATATTTAATTAAATAAAACGACGATACATGTAAAATTTAAATTTTACAACCAAATCGATGCATTCTATATAATTATTACGGATCGGCACAAGATTGATGTGACGTTGGCATATTATTTTGCATTTGTAAGAATCATAGTAGCGTTCTACTGGAAAAAAAATACCATACTCTCGAATCTCAAGCCCCGCGTTTTTGGTAATCGATGTTTGCGTTGGTCGTAAAAATTGTGTATACTAGCTGCAACAATAGCGGACCCCTGTACTGTTTGCGTTTTAATGTGCGTTCATCAAAGTTATTTTTAAAACAAACTTTGTTTATTTTCTATTTTATGTAAAATAAGAATGCAAAAAAAATAAAACTGTGGTTTAGGGTGAAGTGGAAAATTTAAATAAACCATAAAAGTCGTGCGGGACGAAAAACACCATTATGCGACGAATGTGATCCCCTTCGATGCTAATACTATGCAACCCACTCCGTCTCTTTTTCCATCTTTCAACAACGCAGTCTCTATCTCACTTTCTCTTTCTCTCTCGCCGAAACACTTCCTCCATCCATCTCACCCACACGCTTCGTATCTCTATACAGTAGATATTCTCTACCTCTACCTCTGCTATATATATATATATATTTCCTGTGCACCGCAATTGAATTACGATGACGAATATTTGATGTGACTCCCGACTTCAAAATGAAAATTTCACTCGGCGCTTAAAAGCCTCAGGCAGGTCCTGCAATGGAGGCCAAGGTAAATCTTAAGGAAGGAAGGATATTGATGCCGAAGACTAAACATATTAAATTTATTTCAAAACAGAAATTAGTAGGTGCAATATCAATGGGAGATCTCTCCACAGCAAGGCCTATTGGTTCTTAACTCTTAAAATATATTACTCGCCACGTGAACGTTTTAGTTGTTCGCCGTCCTCGGTCGTAACTATAATAATATATTCGGCTAGTCATTACAATATTATCACGGATAGGGTAATCACACCTATATACAAAAAAATATTATAGCTATATAATTTCACTCAAACATACATGAGTAAATATTTATACTATATACATTTGTTGGAGATTTTTAATGAAAGTCAAACTTCTCTCTCTCTCACTCCCTCTCTTCGTCACTATCTCTAACCACCCCTCTCGTCCACGGCCCGGTGTTTTTATATTATATTTTCACGAGTTTAATATTTTTCACCCCTCTTCATGCTCTCTCACTCTCTCTCTCTCTATATATATATACATATAAATATATATAGAGCTTGGCAATAGAGGACCCCGTTCCGGGTGATGGATGACCCCGCGTCTCTCTCATTCCGGTCAATCCAATAAACCGTGCACGGCCATATTTCACGGGTTTTCTCTGCTCCACTAACCTCTCCCGCCACATTCTTTTTGCATCCGAATACCATCACTACCACCACTTTCACTCCCTCTCACCAACACACACATACCACCTTCGCCCCGTCGCCACTTCTACGCCTACACCATTACCACGCAAATCTCTATGGAATTTTTTAATCTGTCCAATCTCGTTCAAGCTCCACGATTATCCCATATCGGATTTCAAGATCCATCATTTTGGATGGCTATAATTCGTATACGTCGTCGTCGACACACTTATACATATATATATATTTTTAGTTATTTTCACTAGACTAGAATGACTCGAAAGGTAATACTGATTGAGAAGCTTTTATTTATTTCGTAAGGTACCGAAATAAATAATACGTGCACCTATGTATTTTTAAACTAAATCGCATTTGAATAAAACAAATAATGATTACAGGTTGTTTGAGTATACCAAAATAATATCATTGTGTTGTGTACCTATATTATTATTCTGAATTTATTTTTTTAATCGTTAATGGTTTTACTGGAGAAGCAAAGCTATATAATATAATATGTAGGTTCCACGGTTTTAGTACAGACTTGACAAAAGAATAATCATTTTCTTTTAATTGTTGTATAAAACTAAAGTATTTAGTAGAATGTGTTTTTTTTTTATAGAACCGTCTATTTGAATAGTTTTGAGACTAGATCAGATTACCGTGTAGATTATTTTGTCAAAACTTGAAATTAATATTGTATAATTATATGCGTCCTACTCCTATATTCGTGGATCATTAAAATACATTACGGTACATTATTCATAATCAATATAAATGAAATAATACACGTTTTATAATGGTTCTTTAAAAACATAATGGGCCGTTAAAAGTAATTTATATCACGGTGTACCTATTTATTATCACCGTGCTGAGTATGGCACAATTAGTATCATATTATTATAGTATATGATATAACTTGCTTACTTGCTGACGCCATCACGAAAATCCAGTAGTAAAATTAGATTTTCTCAGTAATTACAGCTGAGAGTTAACTTAAATGTCATCTTCATTTCACAATTTTGTCGCAGAATAATCATATCATTATTACCTTTCTCAGATATTCGTTGTCAATACTGTCTATCTAATATCGTCATTAATGTTATGTGGTTTGCAGGTTGTTCTTGAATCAAATACCGTAAGTTTATTGTGATGCCAAACATTAGTAATATAATTACTATTACTATTATTGATAATAATGTAATTACAAGATTATGTGATTGAAATTATTCCAATTATGGCAAGTTATAAATCATTTTTAAAAAGTCGACTAAGACGAGTATTATATAGAAAGACGTATTGCTACATATTAAAGATAATATTTTGACGTCGGAAAATTTTTTTTTTAAACTATTTTTCTGAAACACTGATAATTGATTGATAACATTGATTGCACCGTCAAGTTTTTTAAAACACATCTATAATGTTTGGCAATCAATTTAACTTATCTGCTATTATATCCACTCCTTTAGTTAGACCTGCAGTGACCACGTCTTTCTTTTCTCGGTCCTCAAGTGTAGAAGTTCAATTATCCGACTGTAGTTGTCTGTTTGTAAACCAGATTTTCTTTTACCACCATATTTTTTTCAATACCAAGTAGTACAGTTTCTATTTTAGATGAATCATTTTTAAATTAAAGACACAATTCATTCAGCAGCATCAAATTTTAATCAAGATTAATTTAATTTTATAAGTAGGTACAAATTAATGTTTTATGCTTCAAAGAATAAATATTATTAGGTATAGTTTTATAAAAAAATTGTTTCAACTATTTTGTGGATTATCAACTGTTTAATAACAAATATTTTGAACCACCTGCCCCGTAACAACCGCATTGCGGAATAGTATATTACGTATAAAAATGTAATCAGATCTAGCAAATGCAATTTGTTTGTTAATTAATTCATATTTATATCTATAATTCATACCCACGTGACAGTAGTATGAATAGAAAATTAATAAATCATATTGAAAATTGTATAATATTATTGATTAGTTTTATCCGGATTATTGGCTTTAAGTTTTTGTTTACCTACCTGAAAACGTAATAACCTTCTTGACATCAAATTTCCTCTGCTGTCCATTAAAATGTCATTTAAATATGAGGGTAAGCGCTGTAAATGTTCAGCGATTTTTTAGAAGCCGTTTGGTACAGAATGTATATTAAATTTTCTCGATGAAACGCTTTGTGTGTCTAAACGAAAAACATTATTTGGCAACGATCCAACTACGTTCTCTTGACAGGAATAATATCCACTTCAAGTGCACTTGGTCTGGGAGATTATAATATTATATGCTAAGCTTCAAAAGAAACAGAAATCGTCCAAGGGAGCATATCAGCCAGCTAGGGTCAGCGGAAATTCGTGTTTGTGCGTTTGTCATATGCACATTCACCCCTGCTTGCCCGGGCTATTAAAATTGCAACTAATGCACTTCTCGTTTATTGTCATTGTTATATATATATATATATTCTATATATAGAATGTCATTTGTTTTTATTTTACAAGACTATATTATTATTATTATTATTTCGAACGTTTATCTATCAAAACCGTTTAGACGCATACTCTTTTTTGTTTATGGCATAATACTTTTCTGATAATCGTTGTATAGACAATGGAATTTTATTAAGACCGTGCAAAAAGCTATTTTTTTTTTTTATACCGTATTTGTTTTTGACGTGATTACTTCTGCAGTATTCTTTGAGTCTGTAAAGCAGATTGAAAAGAATTTGTTATTATTATTATTATTTTTTTTTTTTTGTTATTGTTATTATTATTTATTTCTTAATACTATGATTCCACGCTACCGAAGTCGATTGTTGGCACCACTGAAGAAAAACATTATTTCATAATCGATTGACAATTTTAAATAATAAAGTTCATTTAATATCAATCTTTACTATTGTGTGTGTATAGGTACCTAAGTATTTTAATACAAACTAAAAACCGGTATTGGTAAACAAAAACAATTGTATTTTTTACTTAAAATTAATTATAACAATACAAAAAGCAATTAAAACCTTGTGCGTAACGGTCTGTTTCAGAATGTTCGCTTTTAACAGCGCTTACATTCAAAAACATACGTATTTTTATATTCCAAACGGTGCAGTATTGAACCTCCATCTCGTGCATTATAATATTACATAGTTTTATTATGAAATATTTATTTAGAATTGTGTAGTTACTTATCACTAACAACTACAGTATGTTATACAATATAATAAGACTTGGATTTAGTTTAGTACTGACGTGGCAAATCCCTCGTATAGGACGTGAATTGCCACGACGAGTTTCAATAAACACCAACTTGTGGACATGGCAAACTATACTTTTCCGTTTTCGATTGAATAATGCAACATTCTGGAACACAGTAACATTCGTGTTCTGTCTGCGTTTGATAAAAACCAGATCACAGTAAATTATTATTGCTCCGACAATACAATATATCACATTGAACTCGATATTTTGAGAATACACTGTACACGCGGTTGATAAATGCTTGTGGACAAAAGCCTATGAAGCAGAAAGGCATATTACGATTTTATTCCACGTTTTCAAATATTAGCTACTGCGGTTATATAACAATAATTGTTTTATTGATTTTAACGGTTCATTGAGTCTCAAATTCTATGCGTTCGTGTATTTATATATTTTTTAATCGAACAAAATAATACTTCGTACCGACATAAGTTCACCGAAAACCATATTATGCCAACTGCGTGCTGTACGTTTATAAAACACTGACGGTTTTGGCATATTAAAATGTCTACATACCCACGTGGTATATTACTCCGTACCTACATTCCTATAGTAGATGTAAAATTATTATTGAAACTATATTTTATTATACCGAAGCTGTGAAGCATTAGCGCGCAAGAGCGTTTACGATAAAAATGAAAAATAAGAATATAAAGTGTTTACCACTTATATACTTTATAGTTTATACTTTATTGTCGTGTATTCAAATTCGTACTTTCGTAACGTGCATTTTGACTACATTCAAAACTTACTCAGACACAAATACACAATACATTTTGGGGTAGGCAATGCGAGAAATGGCGCGTTTGGTTGGAAGTATAATATGTGTAAAATAAAAAACGAGAATTCTATTTGCTTTGATTGATTTTTTTTTTCGTTTTTAATTCCTTTTATTTACCATAGGGATGTTTGAACTGTTATTATTATAATTATTTTAAAGGATAACTAACAAGAATGTAATTTTTATTTTTCAGGTTTTTCTGGTCAAGCCGTTTAATTAAATCTGATCAAATATAATATGTGATAAACATTTATTTTTACTCGTAATTAATATGGTTGTAATAATTATTTTCATTGATGGACTATAATATATTTTATTTTGAACTTTATATTTTATAAATATAATTTTTATTTGACCTATATTTTATTTATATTTATGTAATTTCAACATTTTTACAAAAACCAAAATCAATATTTATTTATAATTCTGGTAACTATAATATGCGTTATTATAACTTGATGGTTACGTTAAATCGTTATTCAAAAAGCGTACGTCACTATGAAGCTTATTTAGTTTGTCCAATAAAATTATACTTCAGAGTTGTAATAGTATGAAACCAATTTTGATTCATTTTGAACTTTTAAATTTCAACGTTTTTAAGGGTTAATTTCATCAATTACCTTTCAATCGATTAAAAAAAGCTACTAAACAATTATAATTTGTAACGTGTATCTGGAAAATCGAGGTTGTCGAGGTTACTCACGAATGTGAGAAATTTGATTATCGAGTAGGCATATAAATAGGTGCAAATCATATAATAATTTATAGTGAGTATTGCAGGATTTTGCCGACCGGAGTATCTTTCGAATGAGACCCCCTGTAGGAAATTCCTGTAAGTCGATCAAAACTGCGAATGGATCGCCGTTAATTTCGTTTCACCTAAAATGCTGTACCTACCAACATTTCTCATTTGCGCGACTGAGTAAATATATTTTCACGTTAGTTAATAACTAATAAGCCAAGTCAGGATAAACTTTAAATGATATTATTGGATTATCAAACGTTGTTCAATGGACGTAAATAAAAGCTAATGAATCACGAACCACTCGTATGCGAAACACAATTCAAATAGCTATTAAGTTTCGGCCTTTGCGGCATCGGTCGTCGAAGCTAATAGATTTCGTGCCACCCGGCCCTTCAACGAATTTGATGGGTTCTAAATATTGTTGTCGTATGCGTAGTTATGACGTTAGGGATGAAAAGTCTGTCGATCGGAAATAATTACCTAAGTGGTCGGACGTAAAATGAAAAAGGGAACCTAGCTATTATCGAACGAATAAGAACCGTATGGGCGATTTAGATGTAATTCAATCCCTTAAAGTTGTTAGCTTAAAGTTTTGTCAAGTGTCAGATTAAAATGGGAAAACTAGTTGGAGTAAAACCGTTGTGTCGTATATTATATATGTTCAACGTGGTTTGTGATATCTTTAGAAATTATTGACTCAATTCCGTTAGATAATACTGTTGGTTTAAAGTTTTTGTTGTCTTTGTCGTGTGTATTCATATTAAATCATACTACTCAGATTTGTTGATAGAACAAATTTTTGAAAAAAGTTCAGTAAGTGTAAATTATTTTATCACCGTGCGGCATGGCATATACAATCGATTTCACACAAGTTATAATTTTCCTTACTGGATAAACATATTATATAAAATAGAATCTTTATTGAAATTGTAATTTCATAAGTTGTAGATAATGTTTTCCATTAATTTCGCAATATCATAATCACATTTTTTTTCAAAACAGTTTAAATATATCATTCTATTTTTTCTAGTTTGTTTTAAATACTTTTTTGTTGTCCTACACGTTATTAAACGTTAAACGAAAGGTTCGACTAAAAAAACTTTTACATTCAATTTGCATGATACAACAAGAACCAAAAAAATAAAAATATCTTAATGCATTCTATTTGACGTTTTAAGAGCCAACGTTGTTTAATAAAATGCTCGACAGTTATCTGGTGATAAAATCACAGTATTCTATTAAACATAGAGATTGAAAAAATGATTTATTCATCACATTTAATACGTAATTTACTTAAACGTGTTTAACCGGTGGAAACATAAAAAGTTCTATTCGCAGCGCAGTAATAGGAAAAGAGTCGTGTGTAGTCTTTTTTTTCTGATTTATGTATACATATATACATTTTATTTTTGAAACGACACAGCGACACGCCGTTTGTGCATGTATAATAATATAATATAGAAAATACTTGTAAATAATGACTTTGCAATTTTCCGAGAACAATTCAGATGTAGACCTGCAAACACGCTTCTGTTTTTGTGAAACATTACGTGGATTGAGATGTTTTCCTTAGGTCCACAAGAGGTTTGTGAATTTTTTTTTTACGTTTCGTTATTGTGATAAAAAGCACCTACCTTTTTTTACTAACATTCGTGCGTATTCGTATTATATTGTTATATTATGCGATAGTATGTAAGTACATACACTAGGTTCTTGTAGTTTTCGTTATATTTTTGAAAATTAAATTTCGAATACACCGGTGACGACGGCAATAACAATAACAACAACATCAACATCAACAACAAACAACAATAATAATATTAAAACCGTGATTATAATATTATTGTTGTTGTACAAGCAAAATTAATATTAATATGCATAGGTAACACGCCATAATATGCCATATGTTCGTATTGTAGTATATTTTATAATTGTTTACCGGCGAATTCACCGAGCGGAGAGCGTGCAACTGACACGGAAACGCGAAATAGGTTGCTGCAAATAATAATAATATGTGACAACAGTGTTATTGTGCGGTTGTTCGTTTGGGAAAATAATAATAGTATAAATCATATTTTGTACATAATATAATAATATAAGCTTACCTCTGCTACCGACTACAACAACTGCAAATACCACCCGCCCGATATTATTATTGTTATTATCTTCGTCGTCGTCGTTGTCGTCATTACTGTTATAATATTAATATTATTATTATTATTATTATTGTCTCTGTAACCCTGTCGCTGTCGTAAAGTATTGTAGTTCTTGAACGATAAAGTTCTTACAACCCCCACCCCTCACCAAGTGATCGAGCGCACGCACACTTTATGGTCCGTTATATAGGTATATAGGTCTGTGTGTATAGGTCTCCGCGAACGAATTAACCGGGGGGTTGAAGAAAAAAAATGAATATTATTATAATAGTAATAATAATAAAAAAAACTGAAACAATTCTCGAATGACTATAATACTATTGCCGTATCCGCTAATATTTATTTCCTTCCATTGTGTGTATGTCTCCGTCCGGTTCTGTGGGTTGTACATTACGTATTATTTTTATTATTATTATGATAATGCGATCGTAAAAATAAACGAGAATACGGTAAAAAAAATATCTATTTATAACGCCCGCAGCATTGCGAATTTTGGTTCTATTGAAATGTGTACGAGTATTATTATTACTATTATTATAATCAAGTCTTGTATTATTATTATTATTATTCGTGTACAAAGGAGTTCAAATGGCAAGACAAAACACGTCCGAAGCGCAAAGTCCTTACTACGAAAAGGTGAGCGCTGAATTTAAGTCAACCACACGATATATAATGTAATGTATTTTTTACCATTATATTGGTTAACACAGCATTTTTTTAAAATTCTACGTTTACGAGCAAAAAATGTTATTTTGTTACGACGATGCTCTTTATATAGTCTATGATTACGAGAGTCAACATTAAAACTAAAAACAATATTGATAATACATCCATCAATCCCCTCAGAACCTAAAATTGTATGTTTGCGAACAGTAGACAGTGTCACCGCAGTGATCAATATAACGTGAAAAATATAACGCAATTTCTTTTGGACAAGATCGTTTCACTTTTAAAATACCTTCTCAAGAGTTACTCGTGAAGTAACTAACGCAGTTTCATAATTAACAGTCAAAATATTCAGAAACAATTAAACAAACAAACAAATTTGTAATCCGACACAGATACAACAACGATATGCAAACTGAGAATTTCAGCGACACTATTATTACGTTATGATACGTCAATTCCAAAAGCTGCAATCACAATGGAATTTCAAAAAAAGTTAAAAATACAAACTGCACTCTACACTTCGCAAAACCACACGCTGTGATCTCGATCGTCCAAGCGATAATTATTGGTTTATTTAGCGTTTTGCGAACAAAAATTTTGTTGGAACTGACATTATTATATAGGTACTTACCTACTCACTGCAGGCCATCATCGTATCCATTCATAGACCCTCATAGTATATTGCATTTACTTGGATTTACAAAGGACGCGTAATTAATGTCCGTACCGTACACGGGTAAATATTAAACGTCGAAACGTCGCTGATTATATATACCAAGTTGGCAACCGTTTATAATAAACAGAGTTCAATTTCACGTTGCTGTTAGAGCGACTTTTCCATGAAAACTAAATTAAAAAGTATTAAAATTACTATGGCCGCCGTCTGCTGCCCTGCCAAATATACCGAGTTTATAGTTGAATATTATAGTTATCCATAAATGCAATAAGTACCTTTTTAGTAATTTTTAAGCAGTGGAAATTCGTTTTGTATCTTCCAAAATAATATGTCAACGTAGTATTTTGAGTTTTTGTTCCGTTTCACCGACATAATTTTCTATTACAATATAATATATTATATCAACTACTGACGTATGTCTTATCAAGGCAGAATTTAAACAAATTAAACAGTTTTGATTTCAACGAGTTTTAAATTAAAATTATTAAATCGAATAATTATTAATCAGCGTAATTTCGTATCCACATAGGAAAGCGTCATTGACGTCAAAATTTACATAGGTACGGCAATTTGAATTTCAAGCCTCACGAGTAACTAGAGCTGAAGAGAATAAAAATAGCAAGCTTCATTTTAAGACAGCGAGAAAATAATTATCAATAAGTCAGTCGGCATCAGTGATGGTATCACCGCGTGAAAGATTTAAAACTAATAGTCTCATCTTACCCATAATAATATAATACAATAATAATATAATACCCATATTATTATCGTGTTCGTCTGAATCCTTTCACCCGTGGATCCGTGTGTGATTCGAGAGTTACCGGCCGTACGGGTTTATTCTAAGCCATATTATATAAGGGTCGAATATAACGACAATTTACCGGACGCCGGGCGGTAAAATGATTTCATTTTACGGGGCTGAGTCCGCTTATCCGTTTCCCTCTCGGCATTATCGGCAGGTGACAGGACGATATACAATATACGACGCGCGTGTGTACCTATTTTTTTTTTCACCGGCAAGGTGAATGTCGTCAAGCCGAGTTTTATCGGGTGAACGGGGACGAAATGTGGAAAAGATAGTATGGCGAACTACCGGAAAGTTTTCCGAACGACGGACGGAAAAAAAAAACGATAAAAGATTCACCTCGCAGGTAGATCGTGTATAATATATATGTATATGGGTACGCGGACCTGTGATTTATGCGCACCGTATGCGATTTTCTGCGGTTGCACGGAAGTGTTTTCGGGACGCCGAGAAAAATACTCACTGCACTGCACCCCGCCCCCCCCCTCGATTATAACAAGACGGCGGCGCGGGGGCGTGTTTGCGTCTCGATAGCGGCCCCGTGTATTTACGGTTTTTTTTCAACCACCGCCGTTAACTCTGAGTTACTGCGAACCACCGCTGAAGGAAGAACGGCGGCTAGGGCATCACGGGGTGGATTTCTCGCCAAACCTCCCCCGGTGCAGCGTAAATGCCGTTTGCTTGTCCCTGCAAAAATGAAAAACCAAATACCACAGCCTGTAATATTAATAATATTATTATTATTATTATTATTATTATATACGTGTATAGGCGATACGTGTGCAGCGGCGCTGTGTAGTGTGTGGCCCTTGTTGTTGTTATTATTATTATGGCGAATAATCCGTCGCCGAGTGTGCGGAATAGGCTTTTAAAAACAATACTCCTCTATACATTGTATGTATATATTATATATATATATAGAACACGCCCGTCGTGATGTCGGGTTGTCGTAACTGTTATTATCCGGCCGCGTCCAAAAACCACCACTGCTCCAAAATAATACAATATTAACGACCGCTATAACGAATGCGGTCCCCCAGGTATATAATATAATACACACATATATATATATATATATTTACCCACATGTAGGTATACGTATTAAATTATACACGCTTAGGTGTATGTGGGGTGCGGTGCTCGGGTGTGCGTGTAGACGAGATAACTATATAGAAATACAGAAGAAAATTCGTAGTATATGGATACTAATTTAATATATTATTATGTACACGTCTAGGGGGAGGATTCGTGGCTTGTCGAAGAGGGACGGTGGAAAAGCGGGTATATCCAAATATACCGGTGGGGGTGAAAATGGCATTTACCTCCCTCTCACTTCTTTTTTTATTCACGGCCAGTAAACGTCAATAATAATGTATAATATCATCATAGCGGGTTCGATAGATACAATAATAATAATAATATTACGATGATGCACGTACACGAATTTTTACCCGAATAAAATAATACGCCACTCGGGCCAATATATTATTATTATTTCAATGCTATGCGACTGTTTACTGCAGTTGTGTTTCCATAAGAATTATCGTTTTCAATTTTTAGCAACGCATTCGCGCATTACATAGGTAGGGGGTGCGATGTAACGCGAACAAAATGTATAATTCGTAAGACCGAAATCCCTCATAGTATCCCTCACGGCACGAATGTGCGTTAAGAATTCAAGAAACATAATATTTTATAACGTTCATGTATGTTCGCACAATAAATCACACGTCGCTTTATATATATTTTTATCGTTTAACACGATTTATTAACTGTTATATATATATACATATTTATGAGAACATGGTTATGATTTTTAAATCGAAAAAGAAATCATCCCAAAACGCGTACCCCAAAACAACTGAATGCACGTTTCGCCAATGTTACGACTGTCTGGTGCAGAATGACACTTCCGCACGGGTTCCTTTTGTCCCGCATATGTGTATAAACTGCCTACTTAATGCCCGTGACCTTTTCGTAACATAAAAATAATGAAAACCATTTTCAAAACGCAATTATAAATAAATAATTGTTGTTGTATGGTTTTGTTTTGTTTCGTTTTATCCAAACGTGATGGTAGGTACCATTGATTATAATTAATGTAAGTATTTATAACATATTTTTTAATCAATAATATGGTGGTAGTACCAACATGCTATGAAGCATTTCGCACTCGTATGGAAATTTTTTTTTTTAATTGGAAAACCTTTATGATTTAGTCCACAGCGTGTGGATGAAAAGAAGTTGGTACGTAACACCTATATACATAATAATATATACTTGAAGCTTTTAACACACAGCAAATTTAAAAGTTTGATTTGTTTTGGTTTTCTTTTGTATTTTTACCCGTACCAAATAAGCTTTAATATAGATTTCTTTGAGTAACAAAGTGTTTTAAAAAATGGTTTAAAGTTTTCACAGCAGTCACCACTTTACATAGGTCCTTAAAAGTTTGCCTCTATAAATATTGCTACCTGTTCAGATGTTATTTGCGATTTTTTTTCGATTTGATTTTCCTTCTTTCATGTAAACTTTACTAATACAGATATACTATGTTTTAGTTTTATAATTTGTATATTTAGTCTGTTCAAAAACTGGATTGTATATTTTTCCACTCTGGATGAGTGCATTAATCATTTATCATTGACCAATATTGAATAGTCTACGAGAAAAATGGTCTTTTAATTTGCACATCTGTTGTTTCTCTTTTCAGAGGATGAATGGATAAAAAAAAATAATACGAAAATAATCGTTTTTTTGTGTGTGTGCATACGTTTATAAATACGAAAAAAAATGTTAAACATACACATGAGAGAGGGACGAATATAAAAAAATGGGAAAAATGCTAATACTTATTATTTCATAAAGAGTTTTTAATTTTAAAACAAAAAATTAAAAATTTTTTTATCCTTTTAAAAAACTAAGGTTTTGTTTAAAGATTCAGTTTTTATAGTATTAAAAATTTTTCATTATTCTAATAAATCATTAAAAAACTTTACTTTTAAAGTAAATTACACTTAGGTTTAGTTCAAACTTTGTTTTAAAAAAATGTATTCTTAAGAAAAATGTTCGTTTCCCATAAAAAAAATCGTTGTAAAAGTACTTATAAAAAAATACTTAAAGAAAATGCATTAGTACATATTAAACCATAATATGTAAAATATGGTGCATATGGTGACAAATTTTTATATCATTAAAAAATGTAAACAAATAAATGAATTTGTTACACGTGAAACATTTTTTGTCCAGTATAAGTTATGTTAAATTTTCATTGTACATAAAACCATAATAAGCAAAATTATTTTAGTTTTTCTTTTATCAGTATAATATGATGAATTATGTGTTTATCATTTTTACACTGGTGTAACATGTGGTGTACGTGTTATTAGGTCTGAGTGAGTTGTATATAGACATATAGTGACACAATTAATTATCTGGGGAACTGTTTCTAGTTTTCGTTTTGCTCGTGTTGATGATGAACGTCAAACTAACTGCAATGTTGAATTTTAATAATAATTTGGATAGAGTCAAAAATCGCCAAGTGTGCAAACATTTTATGCCAATTGGTCAATCCTGTAATAGTGTGTCTAAATTATAATATACAATAATGTAGACATATTTTTACAAAACGAGTGGCTTATTTTTACTTTTTCAATAAAACCTAAATGGTATCGATATTTATATAATACACATGTACATATTTTAAGTAGGTTGCGCTAAAATTCCGCTAAAATGTCTTTAGTTTTCGACGCGATTGATCCCCGATCGAGTCGCCCGTTCGTTTTCCGAGTACTCTATAGGTACCTAATACCTACACGAAAGCAGTGCATAAAGGTATTATGTATACCTTATACTTTATTTACTAACCTAACCATTGTTCGTCGCGTGGAAGCGTATTTTATTCAGTTACGACGAATTTGATTTAAAACGGTCAGGGCTGCAGTGTACAAAGGGTATAAGAACCCGCGGCCGTTTCATACGTATATAATAATATAATACCTACTCACTCGGGCCCGACTCTGACTTTTTTTTTTACTATTTTGATTTCGATCGGTCGCTCGTGAAGGTTGTATACAATATACACGTTTCTATGGGTGAATCAGGGTCGCGTATTTTTTGGTATTTTTTTTTTCTCTCTCGCGAACAGTCGCCGAATACAACAACCTACTATCCCCGCCTCCGTACAATGCGCCGTGCGTACCGTGCGTACGTTCAAGGGTGTGCACGAGAATCGCTCGGATTTGCGTATATCCGCCTCTCGCAGGACTCGTTTGTTCAGTCTCGTCACATACGGTCCATTCGTATTGACGGCAGCTAATTTGCCGTAAAGCGCGTACCACGTGCGACCAATAAATACAAGACGTGTGTGCTGTGCAGATGAAGTGCAGCGCAGTGCGCGTGCTCGCGGTGGTTATTTTATGTCCTTTTCGCGTTTCGTCTCGTCTCGACGATCAACATATTGTACCGCCGCAAAACCAAAACGCGGAAAAAAAAATATAACCAGGAGCCACGCACTGACTGCAACGATATTATGCGAAGAATAAAAATATTAAATAATAACATGACACTATGTATATAATAATATGACGTAATACAATATTATGTTATGAGAGACATCGTGTCAAGGAAAATCTCGTGAACCACGTCGTCGTCCACGAAGAGCTCGCACTCGACATGATATATAGACTGTAGTCCGCGCGAGTCTCTGTCCCGATGACGTGCATGGCCCGTTTCAAAAGCTTTCACAGCGCTCGCGTCCTCATCGTTACAACGGCCTAGGGCGCCGCCGTTGTTTGGTCAGTATAATAATAATTGTTGATGTCTATATAACATTATATTATATATATATAGAGTGTATGTATAGCATGTAAGGCCATTATACACACATTTTTACTGTTTACTGGCGGGCTATCGACGCCGCCCGAGTTTTGCTACTGTTCCACTGCAGCAGTGGGCCCCGACGCGAGCAAATATTTAAATTCACAGTTTGAACGTCATTTCAGTCGCTCCTGCACGGTCGGACTACTACAGAAGTGACGGCGACCGGCGTATTTTAGTCGTCTCGAGTGGTTTCTCCGAAAGTTTCAGCCACTGTCGTCGCACGTTTTATATAATATAGTACAGGTATAACAGTATATGGTTGAGTACATACGCAGAGTACCTATACACCTACTACACACCGTCACCGTCTCTATTTAGTTCATCTCGACCCCTCTCGCCGACGTTTTATGGTCTATATATATATATATACGAAGCGTAATGATAATACCCCGTGAACATCACAAGTATACACAACTATATAATAATATGTACGTATAATAAGACATATATTTATTTTTGCGAGTCCTTTTATCCTCAGCCAAAGGTCCGCGACACGTTTAAACCTTAATATATTATTATGTATAACGTGATATTGTACACTCGAGGCCGCACTCGATTTTCAAAACATATTATATAAGCATACGTACGGAAACGCACTGTACGCGATCTATTTCGATACAGAATAATGTTACTGGATATTGAGCCGTGGTTTACCGGAAGTTCGTTGTTTGGATTTTTGGATCGGAAAATTATCGAGAAATGATATAACCCTCGAGCAGCGACGACGTGTGACACATCGCATCAAACAAACGTTTACGATTCAATATAACAGTATTGCATATAGATAATAATACAACACGCGATCATCGTAGGCTCGTGTGCAAAAGGCCGGAAAATGCTTGGCGGCGGGGACTACACGCGATACCAGACAGGTAACGAAGTTGCATGTGTGTCTCGCAAACGTTTCTACTTTATAATATTTAGTCCCTCGCTGAGTCACGTCGTGTATTCATACTATCCGGTGCATTGATTTCCCCGGTCACTGCTTATATTAGAGGCGTACGTGTCCTTTTATATAGGCTTGCGCGTATATCGGTCAATGTTTACACATTATAAATTGCAACGTTTGGCGCGTAATCGTAACGGTTATAGAATCAACAATCACGATAATATTATTCCGCACAGAGAATATATTAGTAATCCTATTAATTGTTATTATACAACTATTATATTATTATACGCGCGGTCGTCGTAGTAGGCGTATATTATAATATGTAATATTATTTCTTCTCAGTCGTCAGACCTCTCAGACGGAGCTTTCGCGTCCTTAATAGTTTTATAACACTATGATATCACACGAATGGTTTTCGCTCTCCAGCGGTCGGACAACATATTATTTTTACCGGATCCTAGCGGCATACGCAGCGGGCGCAAAATATATAAATTTCCAGTCCGTGTATTTATTTTTATTTTTTTTCTCATTCTTTTTAATGTTTTGCCTGACGGCAAGCTGTGAAAAACAATTAAAAGATAAACTCCAACGACGAAACTTTGCCCGTTTATGTGTTTTTGAACGGATGCCAGGGATTTTCCGGGTGAACGGCACGGGTCCCGTGGACAGATGGTGCGGGAGACAAGTCGCCGCCGTAAGATTTTGCTGCTACAAAAATTGTATTCTATACGATGAAAGAATATATATACCCTAGCCGGGCGGAGGAATGGCAAACGGGATGGGAAAAATGAACGGCTAAAAAAAAAGGGTTCGCGGGAAAAAAATACGAAAAAAAAGAACCTCGGAGAGAAATTGTGTACGTCGGTATTTTGATTTGATTTGCCTGTCGCGAGACGTGTCCTGAAACGGTAAATTCGCGGACGTTGCGGTGGAAAATTGTTTCCGAAACTTACTCCGCGAATAAAATCACTCGAGGCTGACAGTGACGTGCCCCAATCACGTGGTATACATATATTATATATATATATATTAGATAGGTACCTACCTATATATTATACGTCTAAAGTAAAAAATAAAATTTTGTACTCGTGATTTTACTATCAATTGCCGTGGAACCATCGTTGCTCTGTCACCGTCGATTTTTAATAATAATAATAATAACTTGATACTTTGCTAGTCAGGTATAACACAAATAAATTTTTTTCGTGGGGGTATAATTGATAATCATACTCCTACTACCTATGCATACCGCACGGAGATAACTGATAGTTTTGTCAATGACTTTTTGTGAAGGTTTTGTACGTGAATTTGATTTGAGTTTTTCTTCAATTCCTTCTCATACGTTTCATCGTAAAATAATTGGTCTTCAATATGGCTAATTTAAATTATGTCGATCCAAGAAATAAACTCCGGTTTGTGGGGGAGTGATTTAAACTTCAGCTTGTTGATATTGTATTGTAAATGGCACTCAGAGGGATAAATTACTTGGAAGTTAACAGTTATAAGTTCTAACTTGTGGCAGTGCATCACCCGAATATAAAAACGTTCAGCTATTATATATTTAATAGGGTCGTTAAATAACTGATAGTCTTTTATATACTGTTGGTTGACTCAAAAATACATATTGTTTGATCACAGTTTTTATTATTTGATTTTTATAGGATAAGTCGTGTGTTTATTTCATATTTACGCACTTTTGCGATTTTATATATTATATCATTGTGATATTGAAAATCAATTACTCAAGTTATACAAACAGATTAATATTTTATATCTGATTTACTGTTTCGGTCGTTTTTTATTTTGTTACATCATTTTGTCTTGATCATGCCAAATATTTTAACAAAATTTAGATATTTAATTTTATTTGTATCGAATAGACATAATAGTATTGTGCTATACAATACAAGTTAATACCTATATATATTATGCATTGATAATTTGAATTCTACTATACATATTTAAATATTTTATACTACGTCTATTTCAATCATACATTTACTTTCAAATGTCTGAGTGCATAATATAATAAAATAATATGATAGGCATAAATCACGTGAACTGCATACTCATACTTATGCAACATAGTTGAGCGTTTAAATGGATGAATGACACTGCGAGTGTCGACATGGAAAGTAATATATTTTATGCATGGAATTTCAGTTTACTTTCATGGCAGCTATTTTCTCTCACTTAAACGGGTTAGCTACAGCGCCGAAAATGTTATACATTTACCCACCCATTGTTCAAAATTGGCAGGGACACCGAGTAAAGAGCTTAGCACCAAAATAATACAGTATTCAATAATATGAACCTATTGTATGTAATTTCTATGTACACACCAAATTTCCTCTGCAATAAAAAAATAAAAATAAATATACAAATATTATTTATTTTTATCAATTATCATTTATTAATATTAACGTTTACGAGTATTAAATTAAAAACAAAATCAATAACTTGAATAACAATACAATAAAATGTACGAATGTTTGGTCCATTAAATAATTATATGTTTAAACTTCCGATGAAAAAAATTAATTTAATTTATCTTATTCATTGGTAAATTATTTGTCAAACTGAAGCCGGCTTCTGCGAAACGTCCATTAGAGTTGAACGGAATTTAAATATTTAATAGGTCCTCGAATATCAAATAGTTACCGATGATCCATTAATCAAATAGTTACCGATGATCCATTAAATTTTAATGATACATCGAAATCATTAGTACTATAAATGGTGCAGTCCGTTGCCTATGTTGTGATGATAATTTTACTTCAATAATCCTTTTGCATTTTTAAGATTTTTTTTTTTAAAAATATTTTGACATATTATTATATTATTGAATGTCTGAATTTTATGTACGATGTGTTCTGTTCATCCTCCATAACTCGCAATTGATAATCGACACACAAATTGTAATAAAATATTACAAGTTTGACACAGGTGAAATAAAATATAAATGTATCCTATAACTAGCTAAAATAGGACATACCTATTATGTGCACTGTACATCCGTGCATGATGAAATATGTTTTTCAGATATTTGCATGATTGTATTATGTATAGTGCATGTACAATATATTTTCAATAGACAGTCCATAATTCTACAATATTTTTATCGTTTAAAAAAAAAAAATATGATCGAATGGTTATTACTTATTAGTTATTATTCAAATCACTTAAAACTTATTTGTGTATTGTTACTTATTTGTATTGTTTTATTTTTGTCATATTACCTATGAAATGTAGGTACAATATGGCTTGATTTTAAAATGGTCGTTCATTTCCATATTGAGTGTTATTTATTTCTATTCTATTGAAATAATAATTAATATTATTGATATTTTATTTTTGATTTTATTCTCGAGTGACGGTTTTTGTGTTTTTCCAATGCTTAATGACTGTGGTACCATACGAAACACAGATATTTATAAAATATAAGTCATGAATTTCAAGTATAAGCTTAAAAAATCAATTGTACAATTTGAGATTATCCGACGTCTATTAAAGAAATAACTTGGAAATGTCTACACTCTGATATTTTTATTATTAACCTATACGTTTGTGACGTAACATAACATAGTTTAACACTTGATTGTGGATAATGTAAGTCATAAATGTATTGTTTTTAGAAAGTATCTAGAAAATAATTAAATATGTTTTTCTCGGGAGACTGAGGAGTATCTACCTATATTTTATTAACTATCTAATAAACCAAAAACGTTTCGACTATATAAGATGTAATATTGCTAAGAATTAATTTACATCATGGAAACATTTTGGCGTTGGATAAGTATATTCCATGATATATGTAAATTATACATCAATAAACATTTGTACAATTGCATCATGCTGCGCATATATTAAATAAGTGTACACATAATAATGTTACGGTGGATGGAAGAAATGATAATATATATTTTGTTTGGGACTATGACTTACTTTGAAATCAATACCATCGAAATTGTTAAAAGTGTGAAATTTTTCGACAACCTGTAATATTTTGGAATATTTTATGTTTTATTAGGTAGGTAGTTTATGAATAAAAATTTGCATTGCTTGTAATATTTTACTAATATTGTCATGACGTTATTATAATGTTTATTATTGTTGCGCATTTTCTTGTAACCAATGTTTTGTTTGAGTTATGTATATTTTTATTTGAATTATATTTGTTTAACAATTTAAATCACAAAGTACCTTCATAAAGTAATTAAATAGAATTAAAACATTTGTACACAAACAACAAATAAATATTATATTTTAATAATAATATATAAATTCGCATTTCATTAGTGATGTTTACTTACTACAGATTTTAAAAGTTAGCATCAAACTTCACAATGTTAACTAAAATATATAGGTAATGTACCAATATTTTAAAATTAAGTAGTTTCAAAAAGTATATTTGAACATTACCCGGTGTTTACAGAATAATACAATGTACGTGTTCAACATAAAATTATAATTTTTAGTTCTAAACTATAGAAGCACTATGAATACCTCTAACGTCCGATAGCATTTTAGAACTAATTAAAACAAACAGTTTAATTTATTTTTAAAGTATTTGTGACTATAGTTTTGTGTGTTTTCGTAATTTCATTACGAAAAGTGCACGTAACTTAAAAACTTTAAAAAGTCTAAATATTAGTGAGAGAGAAGGATAGTAAAAGCAAGCGAGATAAAGCGAGTGTAATATATTTCCCCTTTTTCTCATAAATTAATAAAGTAAAAGATATAATTTTATTCGCGCATTTTCCCCTTGATAAAATACTATATGCTTTTTATATTATTTGATTATAAACTAATGATAACGATATAATTTATCAGAAGGACTTTACGGCATCCATATTTATGCGCTTAAACTTTTAGATATTCGATAGTGAAACTTTTTAAAAACCATTAAATTTGTCTGTCCGTTTCATGAATTATTGTGATATATTTTACAAGTTTGATACAATGCCTACACACCTATAATGTTACACTGTCGTTTGCATCTATACTATTTTATATTATTATTATTAAGATATACGACGTGGTTGAAAAAAAATCCTTTCACACCGTTCGAATTTAATGTCACCGGTAAATTATATTTTTTGATAACTTTAGTATATTCAGTACCTATGTCCTATATAGTACATGACATTATAATATAAAGAGTAAATTATATTTTATATAGGTTTTATTTATTTTTATTGAACGCCAAACTGTTTCGTACTCCGCTATCACCACATTAACTTAATTTCGTGGCAAGCACAGCTAAACTAAGCACGTTGCACATGTGTACCTATACAATATATATGTATAATATAAGAAAGATACACGCCGAAGGCTTGCCACAAATTTACACACGTTACAGCACGTGTGTGTGTGTGTGTTTGAGGAGCGCTTTCTTGCTGTAACGCTCTGTCGGTTTATTATTTATTTATTCTCGTTTTGAAATTCACTTTATTTCGTCACTCGGTCGATTTAAAAATAAATTGTGCCCCTTAACGTGTTATGTAAATCGCAGCGCAGATATACACACATAAAACAACCCGTGTTCGACCAACCGTGTTACACAATTTTGTGTGACCTACGCGGTGGCATTCGCTTGGGGTTAAGCCTTTGCAGAAAAGCCGGTTAACTATGTGATCGGCCTATGTCCTTGCCATTATATTATTATTATTATTATTATTAGCATTTTCGTCCGTATCTTCGGCCTATAGTAATTTAATCGGAAACGTGTTCTGAATATAATATAATATATACGCGTACTATTGTTGCCTATAATCTATATAATACGATAATAATTACGCAATATTATTACAAAAATCAATTCGCAAATCCCCGTTGTACTGCTCTGATGATATTGTATAGAAAAGAACGGATCGCCGTATACTCTATTATATGTTGTGCGACACGCGTCTAAAAATAACGAAGGCCGAAACGGAGCTTGTACCACGAAGTTCGTTCGTTGACTACATTACCTATTTATAATAATATAATGATGTAAGTAATTATATAATAATAATATTATGTACATTACTGTAAAATATAATAAAATAGCCTACCCACCTACCTATTTTGGTAGCTCGCGGCAAACCTCAACTGTGTTTCACCGTGTTTGGCTGGATACCTAGCTGCCGAAAAGTCCCCGGAAAATCGAAAAATAATCATCGTCCATTTGCTTCGCGTTAATAGTATGTCATCGGAATATTATACTGTTATTGCGTTGAGGCGTCGACGAAATTGAATCACAGAGTTAATTTTACGATCCTCCGTGGTCATAGGAACAGTCGGCGTTGGGTACTGTGAAGCCAACGGTTAAACGAAAAGTATAGACTTTGCCTAGATAGTAGGAATTTTTTGGGTAAGATCGTTTTCGATTCTCAATCGTGGTGTGTAGTAAAATACTATAGCGTGCTAGAAATAGTCAATGGTCAGCACAGAAAAAGTTGAACATTTTCACTAGGTACCTATAACAAATACAGCCTTAATATTGCACTGCAAATGACGAAATATATTAATTATTAGGTATGTCAAAAGTTTATAGTTAATAGTGTTTTAAAACTCGTCGAGCAACTAAACATTTTTTGTAATCCACTCACAAGTCTCATACCGTTCAGTGAATCAATACCAATTTTCAAACCACGTTTTTTAAGTTGTTTTTTTATAAAACATACATGAGATGACTACATACACAAGATTGCTGTTTTAAAATACGATAAGAAAGTGATGAGCATAATTATTATAAGAATTATAAGTAAATATTTAATAAATAAATTGGAAAGATAAAAAATAATAATCATATTCAATATTATTTGAATTAGTCAAGTGGCACGTTAAATTAAAAAAAAATTGTCAATAACGCGTTACTTTTTTTAGGAAGTAAAGCGCTGTAAAGAAAACAGTTTCGTCCCGACCAATGTACCTATGGCCTATTATGTGGCCACCGCAGATTAACTCGGATATCCTCTAAGCGTAAAATACCGAAGTAAATACCTGAAACGAAGTCATTGACACGACTTTCTTTTAAGTTAAATTACAATTAACTTTACCAAAGGTTTCGTGGAAATGGAGTTTCGATAGAGCGTCGTCCCAACTAATTAAAATATAATAATAATAACAACAATAATATAATACTGCGCACAATTACCGCGCAGTGATATTTTAGGCACGAGCATATGTTTATTTTAACTCGCGAAAACAATTATTAATTGACACGGCGAGATCCGTCGGATGTCGAAAGTTTGAATTGAAAAATAATAAAAGCTCGAACCTTGCGCTCGCCTTGAACGACGGATGATTAGTGAATGTACTGCGAACCCCACCCGCCTCTCGCCGTCACATCCAACACACGATTCCGCAACCTCTCGGGGACCTGGTGGTGTTAATCTCTCTTTATTCTCATCGTATCGGTCTTTTGATCCTATCCTCGTTGCGTCCTTATCGGCATTAAGATTGATGGCATTCACTGTAAATAATAATACGAGCACATCCCGGAACATCGAGCGCCGCGGGTTGAAAGCGATGGGTTAGGTGCCCTCGCTCGCCCTCCGTCGCAACTACCACTCACGATCCCTCCGAGTCCCTGCATGTATCAAAGTCAAAGTGAATAATAATGAAATCAATGTAACTAGAAATGGTTTGTCAAAGCGGGTGTGCTTTGTTATGCATATAATTATATTTTCCACGGGACACAATGGTGGCGTTGATATTTCACCACGGCCCACTGCGCCCCACAGCTATAATAATGATAACAATTTATGCTAATACATAGGTACTTCTAAATTTCGTCGTGCAATCCGTTTCAATATTATCGTACAATAATCAGATAATAATAATATATACTATACACTCTCCGGAGTCCGGACTCGTTGTGGTCTCAGGTAGGTAATACGTCGTCTGATGGCGCTGAATTTTGACATTTTGGTTTATCTGTTTATAAACAACCCAATTTGATTAACGAGTAAATCGTTTCCAAATCATTATGTTTATGCGTATATATGTATATAGTGGTTTGTGACCAAATTTTCGGTATCTCACTTTGGGGAAAACTTAAACTCGTATCCACTATCATAATAATAATAATAATAATAATAATAACAATAACAATACGTATCCTTTTGTACATAAAGCAAGACGACTGCAGGCGAATGATTTGTGTATTATCTAGAAATAAAACAAACAAATAATAAACAATTATAATGCAAAAAAAGTTCTACTCGCTCAATCAATTCGTTTTCTTTGTTATTCGAATCAAGCATTAAAATCATAAAAAAATAAAATAAAAACCAAGTGAGCGTTTTAATAGTAATTCGTGTAGGTTATATTTTCAATATTTCACTACACGTCTATTTAAATACA
The DNA here is from genome assembly GCA_027563435.1 of Nasonovia ribisnigri. Taxonomy (NCBI): domain Eukaryota; kingdom Metazoa; phylum Arthropoda; class Insecta; order Hemiptera; family Aphididae; genus Nasonovia; species Nasonovia ribisnigri. Next base: position 203,331 of record JANEHU010005119.1, read on the forward strand.
AGTACGACCGCTTTCAATTATTTCACTTAACAGACATGAGTATTTCGTAAAACGATTTCCTGATTAAAAGTACCACGAGAAAACTACCTTATTAATACAGAATAAGAGAAAACTTATTTCGATTCTAACGATTTTATATGTGAAACATGGCAATATTGTTCTGTTAAAATTAAATTCCTCAACTTTCTACGTACCTAGTACACAATTTAATTATGTAAAATTTGTTTTAAATTATATTTGTGGGATTCAAGATAAAATTTAATAAAAACCTTGAAATAACTCAAGCATAATATATCCATGAAAGTAGTTCTAGTCGATCTAAAAGTTAGCGATTTTTCGAAGTCATTAATATTTATTTTTATCACACAACATGTACAATTTAATACTGATTGCTCTATACAGTTTTACATAAAAACTGGGTACCTATTAGAAGTAAAAATTTAGTTATAGGTATCTTATAATAATTCAATACTTTTATATGGAGCTACTTTAAAAAAAATGTATTGGTCTTGTAAAAAAAAAGGCATAAAAAACGTGGTTAAACTCTAACTGAGAGTAGTTTGACATCTCAAAAGCTTAACCATAGTTATGTGACAAAAATTGTTTTATGAAATAAATTTTTTTCAAAAAGAGAAGGATAGTATTTTCTAACGGAAACATTATAATTAACAATTTATAAGTTTGATTAAAATATTAAATCCAACACAAAAAGTGAAATTTAACGAAAATTACTTTTATAACAAGTTTAAAAACAGTTTAAATCGCGTAAATAAGGTCGTTAGTATTTGAAATAAAATTAAGTCATAACCGATAACAATATCAAAGTAGTTACAATGTATCACGTTATATAAAAAAGTTTTTTTCCTCATTTTTCAATGAGAGGTAAATTACGTTAACCTACTACCCAAAAATGATACGAAATATACTAAATCCACATGGCTAAATGACGTCGTCGAACCGCCTTATCTTGTGACAACCTATTTCATATTATATAAAAGTAAGTTGCTCGCTTTGAACAATGACTTAAATGGCTTTAGAGTTTAGATATAACTTTTAAGTTAGTAAATATAATTTTTTTTAATCTCATAACATGGTATAAAATTAGTAGAGACATTTACGTGCTTAAATCAATGGTAGCAAGAGCATGCTTATGGGGGATGAAGATGTTATACACCCCCTCCTTATTGACTTATTTTTGTCATATAAAATATAATATGAAAAAGCAATGAAAGTGTATTTACTGATATAGTAATACGTGGTCTGAGAAAAGTCAAAAATTCATATCACCTCCCTTTCAAAAAATCTGAGCAACTCCACTGATGGTCAGACTAAAAATATGTTTTTGTAGGTAAAGTGATAAGTTTGTTGATGTACTAAGTATTTAAAATACTCGGGTCTCGGAGAGTAACAAAGTAAGTAATTATCTTGCTTAAAAACGTTGTTGATTCGACCACCGTTTTGTTAACCACGCGCAGCGTTAATTTTTAATGTGATATCGTAAATAGTTTTATATGTAGGTTAAGTACAACATATAAAAATACAAATACCGCTGATTTTACGGCTATTTTTGAATAAAACTGATTTACTACAAATAAGTAAAAATCATTGTATAGGAATGGAGTAAGCAGAATCATTATCCACGCTGATAGATGGGTACATGGTTAGGACATGCGTGGCAGATGGGGGTTTATTATTTTTTAATTTTTACATAAATGGTATATTTCATCGAATAATTATGTTTTTTTTTTTCATAAGCTTGACTAAAATAATAAGACCATGGTTTGAAGAAACCAAGTCTTGTGTCGTATGATTCCTTATTATATTATGATACAATAGTTGTATATTTTAAAATTACCAATAAAACGACGTTTACATATAATATTTATTAATTCTGTATAATATTATAATACTTAATACTCATTTAATCTCATCAGCCAAGTAACAATGTTATACGAACCCCAAGATGGTATATTATCCCTAGTAATATATTTTATATTTATATTTATAATTTATAGCAACGGAAACTTTATTATTTAACGTATAATACGAGTGCATTGTAATTTGTGATGTATGTTTGCACGTAATGATATTATCTAACCTCGTTCGTGAAGTCGGTGGTTGGTGTACCTACTAGGGTCCAGAGGTACCCATAATATGTTTGCAGTACAGATACATCACCGAACTGCTGTAAATAAAAATTAGTTCATCGAACCGTCTACGACCACGGTTATGTACAAATGTTATTTTTTTATTTACCAGTATAATATAGGACCAGCTGGTGGACGCGTACCTACTACGCACGATGATTGAGCGAACGATGGGCACAGAGTGAATCGTTGGACGTCACTGTTTGTTATAGGCAATATTATAATGTTTATAATGTGGGCTCGAGGGTCTATAATACAGTTTTTGGCGAGGCGGTGGGGGGAGGGGTGGCGACGCACGCTATTCGCTGAACGATGCATATTATAATAATAATATTAATAATAGCATAATATGTAGTACCCTGAAAACGATTTCAGCACAGCGGTTAAGAGGATTTAGTTCGGTCGACTTTCATTAAACTCGGCGGCGTGTACCATGTGTAGTAGGTGCATGTATTATATCATTATAATAATCAGTCGGTGCAAGACGCGAGCGGTGATTAGACGTGATAACATGCGAGAGGAAAACCGGGTTTAAGTGGGCGAGGCGGTGAAACTTCAGATGTTGGGAATGAGATCCAACGTCGTGGAAAACGGAGAAACTGTACAATAATAATAATAATAATAATAATATATAGGTACGCCGTAAAGCAGTAATAATATGATATTATTATATAGGTAACTGCGATCGATATTTCCAGCTAGACGTTGACGCGGACCGTATACGATGCAGACTGCGACGGATACGGTAATATAGGTATCTCGTAGAGTATACCTATTACCTATATATAATGGTTCGGTCATAAAAGTATATATTATAATCTCATCTGGGTATCATCCCTCTCGCAACCTCCATCCCTCGTCACCGTCACTAACCTCTTGCCGGTGTACCACGGTCGACCGGACGTCCGACTGTATTCTATTTCTTCCCCGAAAATTCAGTCTGACCTTATAATACTATCAAATCACTGTTGTCCACGAATTATATACATTATACATATAATGTATATATATATATTATCATATGTCTTCAATAATATATAATGTATATATATATATATTATAATATATTGTACAGTATTACGGCGGTCGCACGGACGTGACGGATTGATGGACACGGGTGAAGGGGAAAAATCGTTTGCCGTTTTCGTGAACGGATACGATGTTATCTGGTTTTAAACTGAATCGACGAGAACGTTCCGGGCTCGATTCGTTCGGTGAGCGTATACTCGTGCTTATTGTTTAGATTTCGAATATAAATAACGCTCGTCTTATCGTAATGCGCCTCTATTTGCGTACTGTTATTTTGATTGGTTTCGTTTTCGGCTTTTGTCGTACTCCAACGTGACATATTCGATCTAAGATCATTGTAGTACGATACTATATTATTATATTATTTCGGGTAGGTAATTCTTACACGCGTTGGTGTTGCACTGTATTTTATACGAGGGCTTATGTCAAGAGAGGCCTATGTAAGATGTCAATGAATGCAGACTTTTAAGGAAAAAAATAAATTATAAAACACGGTATAATCATAATATCATGTAGATACCAACGCGGCTACGTAGCATCATAATTAAAACGGGACTTGTTGTACGATTTAATATAACTCGTAATACCATGATATAATGAATTAAAAGTTATCACCTAGTTAACTGTTTTTCCCAAAATTTAAATTACGGATTACTTATAAGTTACTTATAAGCATACTAATACACAATTTACTTGAATATTTTACAAAATCACAAAGATTTAGCTTTTTTAGCAGTTATCTTAAATCTCCACATTTTTTAACACTATACGATGTTATATTATGTTTATTTAAAAAAAAATAAAATCTTTGTGATTTTAAATCCATTTTGAATTTAAGTATAAAATTAATATTGTACTAATAATTGTTTTTTAATTGGCAATTAAATTTCAGTATTGAAATGGTAATAGGTAGCAGTTATCGGAAAACGGATAAGACTCTTTTATCACCAAAAATATGAAAATGTACCTTCAGATCATTCAAAGTAGTAACTGACAAATATTTTCATGCACTATTTTATTTTCTTAAAACAAGATAACATAAGTTAACTTATTACGGGAATTCACTATAGAATGCAAAAAAAGTGACTTTAACTAACATAATACTTAACTGAATATAAATACATAATACATAGAATATGTACCATGCGTATCACTATAAAGTATAAATAATATATAGGTACTTAAAACATGTGATTTCAACTTGCATTTAATAGGTATAACTCATAACGTTCAAGAAATCGATTTAACCAATTTTTTAACATCTTTATTCGATATAATATAATAATGATTAAAGGTGATATTGGGAATTTTTTCAAGATTTCCGTTGTGTAATTGTCGATTAACCGTTAGTTATAATGGTGCAGTTTTCTACCTGTGAGTTATAGTGTTGCTATAATATTTACACATTAATATCAGTTAAATTAGGTTTAAAGGGTACTTTTTATTAGATATATATGAGAATAACTATGATTTGTTAATGGATCTTTATTTCGTTACCTACATATTTAATAAGTTTATTACCTTTTGTTATTGTGTAAATCTGAATTAAACGAAACACATATTCATGGTTAGTATAAAATGGAAACATCAATTATATTTTGATAATACATTTTATACGAATAAAAAAGGTAAAATAGGTTTTGAATTTAAAATTCAATAATTTATTTGTTAAGTATTAGATGACCTAATTAAAAAAAATTACTCCATAACTTTAAATAATACTCTATTATAATTCTATAGACTTAAATATAATGTCAGTATAACTTGTTTTATAATTGCATTACAATTTATTTATTATATAAAACTTATTGCGTTTTAAAATAAATATAGTTGCAATAAAAACATGGAATAAGTAGAAACATTTTGAATTTATTGATACAAAAATGAGTCGATTTAATAGTGACACATATTTAACATTGAACGAGTAAAATTATAGTATTATTTAAATAAACCCATTTTGCACGTCATAATACCTATTGCAGTTCTTAGACTTTAACACGTTGCGAAACGTTGTTCGGAATAGCTTATATTTAGATTTTTAACTTCGTCTATGAGATGAGCTGTTATTTATTCAGAAATAAGTTTTCCGCTTTAAACTGCTTTGAACGGATTGTGTATAATACACTCATGGTTAACAAGTTCGGAAAACACTCGATTCAACGCGTTTTCTGTTTAAATCAACTTACGATTTATTCACGAGCACCGGTGTTGTTACTCCAAAATTTACATTTAGTCGAGCGATGTGGAAAGTTATGAACAAACTTCGTGTTGCTGGTAATTGAAAATAACTTAGGTGGTCTTGTAAGTTCTGTTATCTGATATGCGTGGAATATTAGACATGTGCAGGATTCGATTTAAAATATGTAAATTCTTGGAAATGATGATTCCTTGCATGGAAAAACATTAATTGTTTCAAGACGTTGGTGTTTCAATACGTTGATTATTTCTGAATGTAGATATTTAAATCAATTTTGGTTCAGCGGTGCGCCAATAATTTAAACAGCAAACATGGATAATTTATTATAATAACCATTACAATTTCGTATAAACGTATGTGGAATATAACAACAATTGACGGAGGGTATACGATGTTGAAAAACGGATTTTTTTTTTTGTCTTCTTACTCACGATTCAGTAAACACGGCGAACACTTATTTTCATACAATTTTTTTTTGTTCTACTCAATGACGTTCGCTATTTATTGTACTATAGTGACAATAAATAAATAAAAAAAAAAACAGCTCTGGCAATGTACATCATGTTCAGAAGAATAGAACATTCGTTTCTCGACACAGATTTTATAGGGAAATTGTGCCAGTAACATGTGGACTGCACACGCGTTCAGAGGAGCTGTAACGGAAAAGTGGTGGTGGAAACACTGTTGACAGAGGGGGGCGACTGCATCGTGTGTGTGTGGTGAGTGAATAAGAACCCTTCGGGAGAAAAAAAACTCTAAGTGCAAATGATGTGTTAAAAAAAGGAGGGTCGTAATGACGAGGACAAAACAGCAGATGCATATATATATACATCTTTATATAAGTATATATATTATAGTGTATTATAGCATAGCGTATAATCGGAATTTCAGAGATTTCTCTATGGTGTATGGACTTTATATAATCTCTCTCTCTCTGTCCCTGTAAGTTCTCTAAGTTCTATCTATCTATATATATATATGCATGTGTATACGATATACGATTTGCTGTACACAATAATACAATGAAAGTGCCACGAGAAAATTTAGGTAGGTATAATATGTGTAGCGTATCCATTCGGTAGTTCGATGCGAATAGTTGTGAATAAGTGTGTGGAATCATGACGAGCGTTGTTTAAGACGCTAAACCAGACAAATAGTTCGCTGGCAAACGGGCGTATACTTCTCACACACTCACCAACAATTTAATTAATATATAGACGTACTAAACTCTGAAACATAAGTAAACAAGAGCCCAGATTGTCCCTAGTTCAGATTAAAGTATAAAGCATTGAATAAAATCCAAGACGGAGAAATAACTCGACGTGAAGCCGCTGGTCACCGGGGTCCAGGAATTTAAAAGACGTAATTGCAAAACTGGGTGTGACTAGCTATGGGTTATGACTAACTATAATATAAAATATGTTAATTTGATATTGCGTCTCTGCAGCGTATTATAATAATATTGGCCATCGGACGAGATGACGATTTAGATTGCAAAGAATTCGCGTCACCAGGTCGGCGCTCGGAAGTTTTCGCAGGAACTATAGTATAAGTTATCGAAAACTTGAAATCATAAACAGGAATCTTCACGAACTCATAAAAAGAAATTCTTACGGTGTACAGTAAAATATACAATATAGGTACTGTGATAATGTAGCCGCGTGTGTGCGACATCTTATTGAAATATAGCGTTTGCGAGAAGAGCAGTCTTGCAAAATTTTCGATTTTTTTTCTACAAAATAAACAGCTTGCGTACGAGCAATATACGCGTTATATATATGTGCTTACGCTTAAAATTACTGTATATAAGCTGAGTGTATATTTTGATGTATTAGTCACGTGCTATTTTGACGGCTCACTCGATACGAGAACGGTGATTTGGCGGGGTAGAGAATGAAAAAAAACACGCGTGTCGTCCCGCGATAAATACGAGTAGTATTACATATTTCGCGTTTTACTTTTTATTAACAGCACGTTTCGTCTGTTTCTTTTGCTCTCGACCATTTAACGATTTGTCGTTTTACTCTACTACCTATACATTATATACATATAAATGTGCGTGTGTATGTATGTGTATGTGTGTATGTGTGCGTCTGGTGTGTGTGTTTGTGTGCTGACATTCAACACGCTCGATCGATTCCACACGTAATAACACTGTAGCAGATGCAGTATATTATTAGGTATGATTTATTTTTGCATAGTATAATTAAGCGCCGAAAATAGGAATACAGTTGACAGTCGTACATGAGCTGACCGAGGACAGAGTGAACTGTCAAAACTAAATTTTCAGGCACTTTGCACGATAAAATGACGAGACTGGTGAATGTAATATTTTAATTTATATTATTATTATTTTAAATAACACGAATATGCGGACAGGGGATTAGCTATACTCGGGGGTGGATATTAGGTATACGAATATTGTGTACACGCACGTTAAGCATAATATTTTAATATAATGTGACGTGGTAATGAATGAAACACGTTACGCAAGGCGTCGGGTACCTATATACACGGGTACACGTGAAACGCTAAAAGGCACTGCTGAAAGTCAATTTTGACGCAGATTCATGGGCGAACTACGGATGAGTTTTATAGTCGGGATCGGTGTTGTGCGATTGTGCGTAGCATGGGCAGGGTTGTTCTAATTGATGGCATGTGCAGTTTTAAACCATTATCGAGTAAATTGTTATTGCGATGCATGCGTGCACCGCAGAAGGAGATAATCATACACATATTTTTATAATATACATGGAAGGAATGCGAGTATGAGGTTGCTAACAAATCATGGTTATTTCGTCATCGTTGTCGTATGTGTTACAGCAGAAGTGGTATATAGTATATGTAATATGTATAAATGTATAATACTTGTATGTATATATATATTGAAGGGTAGCGACTGCGGTAGTCCTGCAACACATAAGCTCGTAAACACGTAGATAAATCATATATATGTATATAGTTTGTCGTATTCGTACAGAAATTGTTACGAGAGAGCTGTGATGTTTAATTACACTCGACGAACTGAAGCTCCTGCACGACAGACCGGGATAAGGTGGCGCCCACGAGAGACGGGTGAAGAGTTGTCGTATAACGACTGCAGCTGCAGCAACAGAAGGACAATCCTGGTGGCGGCGTGGTGTGACGGCGGCGGTAAGGTATTTGTGTGTGAAAAGGTAAAAAGAGGACCGCCGCAACTGCCGCCGCACTGACACAGGATGAGGGATGGCAGGGAAGACGCGCGCTGCTAAGGGTTTTTGGCGTTGGCGCGCCAAGGTCCATTAATTATTTAAAGCGGACGGGCAAACAAGAGACAGAAACACACAGAGAATGGATGTACACGCGTCCGCGAAACACGGGCCAACGCTAAATAAACTACCTAGGTGGAGTGTGGTTGGAGGTGCGATGGAGGAGTAACGGTGTGAAGTGTGTTTGGGCGGGCGGGGGTTGTCGGGGAGGAATGGTGTAGGCCTACACCGCCGCTGTTCAATCCTTCATTGCGTCTGACGGGGGGGGGGGAGAGGGTTGGAAGACTTTGGAAAGTTCACCGCCGTGCAGTTCGTTGAAATATATTATCGATTTAACAAGTAACCGGGTATAGAGTGCCATCGCCTACGGAGATTTCACAACATCCACTGATGCAGACGTTAGTTAATTTTTTTCTTTTTCACTTTTTTATGGTGAAAAAAATAACAAATCGATTAATCGGGCTTTTGAAGAGTGTACGACGGTCATCCGCGGTGGTGCCTTTCGAGGTTTTTGATGTCTTTGTCGGTGTCGGTATTATTTACTCTTTAAACCTGCAGTAGTTGCCGTGTTTTCCATTATCAATGTCTATTTGAATGCCGTTTACAAGTTGAATATATTTATTTAACGACTAACGATGTTAATGATATCGAGTATTTTAAATAAGATTAATGCTTATGATGTTGTCCTATAATATTAATTATTCTACAATCCTATGATCGTATAACATGGTACTGGTGGAAAACACATTATCGTCGTGAAAATAAAATCAAAATAACAGTATTGCCATTAGTATTTGTATTTAAAGTGCCTACTTATAGAGAATAGTGTACTCAGTGTTATTACTTATTGCTGTTGTTTTAAACAAATATTATTTTCCCTCATATTTAGTATAATATTTTATCTTCAAACAGGCTTGCATATTAGTTTAACACGAATGCTTTCTTTTGTTTTTTTTTTATTATTAATAAATTTGATTGTTGGTAATCGTTTAGCATAATATCGGTAAAACGTTCATATTATGGAAGTATAAACAATTTCATTTTGAAAACAATTCAAAATATCAGTTCTTAGTTTTTAATAAAACGTTTTGACCAAATAACCAGTACCTATAATATCTATTTACATCAACAGTTCAACACGATTTGTCCAAAGTAACTGTATGACCATTAACCAGTAACGTAACGATATTATTCCATATTATACTCATAACGTGAATATAATAATATAATAAATAACAATATCTAATCGAAAATACAATAAATTATACTAATCATATCGATATCAATCTTGTGTGCAATCAAAAATTAAAAGTCATAATAATATCGATTTCTATTTAAGTGTCATGTACCATAATACTTTAAAGTACCTATATTGCCTTTTGGATAGTCATTATTTAAATTATAAGTTTTAAATAAATAAAGGTCAGTGATATGCGATTTAACTGTCATCAAGCACATAATACATCGACACTAACATTTTTCTCGCTCTTTACTTATTCGTATAATGTCAACATTAATTTTACCACATTGAAAAAAATTATTATTATTTTAACCCTTTATTGTAATTCTTCCAAGCTGTAATTAATTGTTTGACGTTTTTATAAGCTAAAATAATATACCACGCAAAGTGCATTAAAGCGACGCTATTAACACTTTATGTTTAGTCGTTTTGTTTTATAAATTATAGGCATGCGCTGACTTCTAGCTGCTGAATAGTTTCATTAAACGTCGTAAAGTCGCAATGGATTTAAACGCAGTTAAACATTTGCAAGTGGTTTAACAACTAAATAATTAAATCCCACTACGAATCTCCCCGAAATAATTTTTTTTTAGGGGGGTGTTGAGGGGGAAGGGAAGGGTGAGATTGCTTTTCAAATAGGTACGCGACTGAGTGCGAGATAATAAAATCCACTCAAAATAACAATTGATTTAATTAACCAAAATTCCCACCGATGTTTTGTGCAAAAAATGTTCTTACAGCTGGTTAAACGACTGATGGTGAAAAACTCTACTATGCTTACCTAACCCACCAAGCACTTAATTAACGTTATTAATCTAGTAAATTAGTGTTGGAAAAACAATGTTATACGAACTTCTTAACCGTCGTCGACCGTGTAATTAATTTTGTCCACGCTAATTATTTACTCGTTGAAATATAATAATAATAAGCATGATGCACCATCAGCTACCAACACATATGTATTAGAACAGTAGGTATATGTTTATTGGAACTTTCGAAAGTCGAATCCTATCGAATAGTCAAAATTTGTTGTGTGCGTGTCTATTCTTTTTGAAACGCTATACACATTATTATTACCCGCTTTCGGTTCTATGTCGGGTACTTTTCGGTACATTAAATATTCTGAGTGGCTCGCGCGTTTAAGATAATGACATATAATCATGACAAAAACACTAGGTAGTGCACTTTGAGATAATACACACCGATTTTCACGGGACGGGCTCATATATTTCCCCCGCAGAGCGATTATAATTTACGGCACTGAGCTGTACCTACCGATTTTCGTCAGTAATTTAAGATACTGAACCCAATGGAAATGTACATAATATAGACTTTGAGTAGGGCGCATTTACAGCATTACAATATAATGTAAAGGCGTGTATAAATTTTAATTTGTCATACTATACTATTTTCATTACTTTTCACCATGTAATATACCTACTTCGTGCGAATAATAATAAATTAACGGTAGAATATTATTATTTTTTTAAAATGGAAAATATTCCGATGAGTTTTAATTTCTTTTAATACTATTACGTTTTCAGTTTGGCTCTCAAAAATCCGTGGATTCCAGTACTTTTCACCGAATAAAATATTAACGATAGCTACGCTTGTACGTGACATTATCTACCTTTTTTTTGTCTACCGAACGGAATGTATCCTCCTATAATTATTATTTTACTGGTATAATGTACAGAAAAACCATTCATTTTTAATCGTTCTATTGTCATTTTGGCGAGCAGTTTCACAAATTGTAAACTCGCTAAATTGTTATAATGCCAGGTAAACACACGATGTATGTAATAAATAATAATATATAGTAAGAACTATTTTGGTATAATATCATAATTATTATTATTTATTATAATTGTATGCATTTTGTGCATAGTTGTATGTATCTTTGGAGCAATTAGGAGGCTACGTAGTGCATAATACTCCAAAATACTTTTTTTGCCCCTCCAAATAGAATACTTGCCTAGTTATACTGTATAATATCATTCATTATAGTGTGTAAGTTTATTAATTTATTTGCGGTTTGTGATTATTGGTTCCTAATGATTTATAATTTTATCAGTTTACGAAAAAAACTTTGGTGTACTGCAATAGTAGATGTTTAAATTTATTAAACCTGATGTGCAATCTTTATATTATAAGTTATAACATTATGTCCATGCACTACTATCCTGCTAATACCATTAAATTAAATATTGAAAATAGTATTATCAAATTTGCCACTGAATATAGAACTTAAATATATTAATATAAAATATGTATCTAAATAATTTATAAAACCATTAAAAGCATAATAATTATTATAATATATGTAATAAATTATGGATTACTGTATCGTAAAACATTTTTTTGCGTGCGTATAATAATATTTAGTTTGAGTTCAATACATTTTAAAGTATGTTGTATGATTTAACCACCTCAGAGTTTAGTTGAATTTACTATATAGATTATAGGTATATTGATAAATAGTTACAATTTTTCAACTTAAATATTAAAATCGGCACTTACAATGCATTAAATCTGTCAAAAGTATAAAAAATGAACAATACGAATTAAACATTTAATAATGATGTTGGAGGAAACTATTATTTAAATAAATAATTTAAATTAACTTGCTGAATTTAAAATATTCAAATGTAGTAAACCTGATTGAAACAAAATGTTTTAATTGTATAATATGTGTGGGTATACGTATATGTATCATGTATCATATTATATCATGTATGATTCATGTAACTACGTTTGATATGAATTATTTCAACGATACCATTTAATTCGTATATTTATTTTTAATCACTGTTCTCGGTAGTAGGTACGTACAAATAAAATACTCATCGATTTGGGGATTAAAAATATATTGAGTTCTGAAAACAATAAATGTGTAACATCAATTGCAACATCTACCAGCTACCTACATAATATGATATTTAAATTTTGCATGTCTATAATTTGTCTAAAAAACGTAACGTGTATGTAGTCTGTATATATAAATACAGTATAGTACTATTAGTACTGTATATAATATGCACTGTTTCATATTTTCAGAAGTTAAAATCGCAAACAAGTTTGAAATTGTTTTGTGAAAAAGTAATTTTAAAATGATTAATGACTCGGATCTACTAGATATCCAATTGCAAATACGTGACTCGAGGATTATCCAAATTCATATATATATTTATATATTGTTGTCAACTACACCGTAAAATTAATAGCATTAATAATCAAGATTTATGTCTAACTGTGACAATAAAATAAATGAAAACTCGTTAATTTCACTTTTATTTATCGCGGTTTCGACCTTTTCCGTGTACATATTATACATTATACTGTACTATATTATGTTGAAAACGACTACTGTTGATTCTTGTTCGATTATAAATCATTAAAGATACACATAGATGAACGGTTAAATAGTTTATTATAACTCGTAAAATAAACGAATTAACGTAGCGTTAGTGTATATAATTATACTATATTATAACTGCATTAACGCAATACAAACCAAACATTATTATTTTCCGAGAGCATTTTACGTTTCAGCCCCATATAATAATAGTGCAACGAGTTTAATTCCACCGATTTAGATTTTTTCATTATACTGCCGTTGCAGTCGCTCCAACGACCAAAATATAATATAATAATACAATAATGTAATATGCAACATAGTAATATAATAATGTAATATATAATATAATAATAGCAGTGCACCCATACAAAGAATAATATGGTAATATGCATATTAATATGAAGCACACGTACATTCGTTATGCGCGAGCCAATAATCATTATTTCATTGTTACGTATTTATTACATATTATATTTATAATACAAATATACACACATATATATATATGTGTGTATTAAACTCGATTTTTACAGTCTCTTAAGTTTTTTGATACCCCGTCGTGTCAGTACCATACGCAGCACCACCGCCACCACCGCAGCAGCAGTATTTATTAATTTCAACCGTGACTGGTAAAAAAATAGACACACACACACCCGTTACGATGCTTTTTTTCTAATGAATTTTGCGGGAGTCGAACTGACGCAATATGTGTGTGTATATAAAGTGTACATAAACGATGTGTATAAAAATATAAATATCGTCCCACGTGGCGTCGAGAGACCGTTTGGAGTCCCTTTCGCACGCGCTCACCCGCTAGTCCGTGATATGTACGATTAAACGCACACGCTCACCCCGTAGAAGTACCGTATACAATAGGAACGGTTAAACTCAAGTCATATTAAGATGATTTTTGAGGTTAGTACGACAAGGTGACGGAGGGATAGGCTCATAACACTGTATAACGGGTGCCCGGATATGTGCCCTCTACCATCTGCCGACTGTACATCACACGTTTTCTTGTAGCCTTTGTAAAAAAGGAGGCGCAAGGAGAACACACATAAAAAAGAAGCAATAGATACTCGTATAGGATATTTTTGGGGATTAGAGTGAGAAACAGAGTTCATTATTAAATTTTTACTAGGTACTTTGTGGTTTTATGCGAGTTTTTAGACTTTTAACGGTGGCGATATCGTCTTTTTCACCAGACGATTTTCTTTTGTTTTTCCCTATCGGCCACCCCCCTCTCCCTCAACCTTTGCCACCATTGCCAATTGCGATTCCATACGTATTTTATTGTGCGGAAAACGGCTTGTTTTCAGACTCTCCCTTTTTTCTTTCCTTTTTTTATTATTAAACTTTAATTCGTTTTCATTCGTTTTTCCCCCAGACCGTGAATATACGCGGACAAAAGGGGAAAAATAAAACGTTAAAAAAGAACAGACACAGGCCCATCCCCGTTGCGTACCGTATAACAATGTCACTAAGCGATTTCTCTCCTTTGCGATAGGAACTAAAAAAAATAATACTAGCGTGGTTTCCAATACATAGCTATATATACTGCTACAACAATATGTCGTAGATATTATATTATCCGTAACTAAATTAACCTTCGCTATGTGTATGTGACGTTTTTAAATCAATTATGGAAGAAGTCGATCGCCATCACCACTACTACAAGTGAAGTTGGTTGTATAACGCGGGGGACATGCGTTTTCCTTTCGGAAATTAAAGTTGAAATGAAACGCGTTGGACATTCGTGTCCAAATTGACTTTTGCAAAAAATAAATGAATCTAATGACACATAAACTAAATTATATTACTTCATATAATATAGTTTTATTAATATTTTATTGATAGGTACCTAAATTGCATGCTTCCTTAAATTCAATTTACACTTAAAAATGTCGAGACGCTTATATAGTGAACCGGGGCAATGGTTTATAATTTATGTTAAAAAACCTAATTAAATTAAAAGTTAAATTTGAAATGAAATAGACGGACTACAGAAGAACGTTTCTATATAATATATATAAGTACATAAACATTGTCTGTAAAAGTTCAAACCCATAACTCAACATATATAGCATTCAATATTGATTTAAAGCGGTTAAGCTTTTTACTGGGATCGAATAAATTTGGTATTTTTTATCGTAAAGCATTTTAATTGAAAATTCTAACCAGGCACAAGTTGTGGTAAAACTAAAGATTTATACATAACGAGAAGGCGAAAACAATACAATATGTGTATAATAATATTATAATTATCAACATTTTCTAGTTGCAATTTTTTTACTGCTATCATTGCATGAAGAGAATAATCCGTTTATTATTATGTTGGAAATTTATCTGAATTTATGTAAATTCTGTGTAAATAGAAATCAATATAAATGCTTAACATTTTTATGAAAATATAATTGAAATTGAAATTAATATTTGGGATTTTTAGTTCAATGGTGTATTGAGATTATAATATTATCATTTAATTATTGTTATTTACCTAGATTAGTCGTTCATAAGTCTAAAGTTAGAATTAAATTATAATATATTACGACTTAACGAGTATCATGGCTACGATAAATTAATAACAATTGAATTTTATAATAAATATAGGAACTTAAATAAACATGTAATTGAATTAGTTTGAATGTAAAATTAAATGATGAAATATCAAGTAAAAATGTTTGAAAATGTTGACCAATGACACACAATATGGTTTTCAATTAACTAATGATAGTTTATTGGCTTATTTTATTTTTCAGATTATTTCAAGTGGATTTGAAAACATACAATTTAAATAAATCAATAAGGTAAGACATATTTTGTGTATTATTAATTATATCTGTATATACCTAGTTCGTTTAAGATTTCGAAGGAATTAATATGGTGTGCTCAGATATTGGTATGTAACTGTCACGCTGTTACAGCAGTGACTAATTAGTTACAGTAATTTTGAATTGATTGTAAAATAATATGATACGAAGTTACTCGAGAAAAATCTATGGCCAAAACACGATTAAAAATTTAATAAAATATTTGTATTTATTTTTAATATAAATAAGTAAAGCGAATGAGGGAGATAAATGTTACTGCAAATATTATACCATTCTGGAAAATGCAGAAGTTGTATCCATTGTTGTATGATACCATTTTTACTGTACTTAGAAACTGAACCTTCTAATATATTGTAAGTCCTTAATACAAATACTATCAGTAAGTTAAGAGAACATTATTTGAATAAGATATTTTTATTAAACTGTCGGTACTAATCCAATACAAATGTGTTTATTTATGTATTCAATTCAAATATGAGTCGTACATTTAAAATTATATTCACACAACAACTGTATAACTTATACTTTGGACTAATAACAATGAGCAACGTGATTAAAAATTAATTTAAAACATTTTATAAATGTTTTGTAATACATTTTAATGACTCTTAAACGTCCCTAACGTATATAGTTACTTATGACTATGAATACATATAAATCGTACATTGGACTACACGAGTTCAACTTTTTTATTAACTATGTGAAATTTATAATCAAAAACAAATTTTTAAACATACTTGAAACTTATATATAGGTATTAAAATTTAGTTTTTTCCATACTTCATATTATTAATTTATTTTATAACGTACGTTAAATGCATGTATTATTTAAAATTTACTCATGTGAAATGTTAAAAATGTAGTGTACACACATTTGGTGGCAACATGAAGTATAGAGTGGGTACCGGCTATGCCACTCAATCTGTTTTTAGTCTGCATACGCATATTTTATTAGATTGAACTTAAATTGAATATATATATAAAAAGTAATTTAATTAAAAATTAAAGATAAAACTGCTAAAATATTATAATGAGCATAAACATAAATAATGGCTAATAATCTTGAAAAATTATTTTTGCTCTATTAAAAAGTAACCTGCAAATCCAATTGTATAACGGAGTATTCACTAAAGTCACCACTCATGAGAGTTATTCACATATTTTGTTGTTGTTTATCTAATACTTCAACGCAGATTATAAAAGCATTTAGGTACCTAACTTGAAAAATACTCGTATATTATAAGCGTATTCTCGATTTTTATGTACCTACTCGTATATTGAATATTTATTTTTTATTGCCCAGCGCGGTTTTGTGCACCCAAAGGTTTAGTGTTCACTTGTAATATGGCAGTTGTAGTTATATATATATATATAAATATTTATTTTATTTTATTATATTTATATATTTATGTATATAAATATATGCACGCGGATACAGAGAGAGAAAGAGATAGAGAGAGCTGCATTAAGTCACACAACAAAGTGGTCCATGGTCAAATAAAATGGACAGGAAACTTTGTTGGGCACCCCAACAAGAAAGCCCTTTTGCTCCTATTCCATATAATATACCTATACTAATATTCTTTCACTCTCTCACTCATTCTCAAAAACCACAGAAAATCCCAGCACCTTTAATCCAGTCAGATATTTGACCCCGAACGTTTGAGTTTGCACAGTGGACCTCGCTAAACAAACATACCACTTTGGCTGGGACTTGATTTTCTTATATATAATATATATTATATTCTCGATTCTTGTAAGATAAACACACCGGGTCTACTAATGCACTGCCAGCTCTTATCCGGTTAAAGGAACCCACAGTCCCAAAGTCGTGGTCTGTTTTACAATCAACGAAACTTTTCCTTTCGCAACGAAGCTATTATAGAGAAAATGTGTGTTACAGTAACGTTAGGTTTATTCAATTCATCAGAAAAAATAATTCATGTTCGGTTTTCTTATTTCAAATGTTAGATGAATAAAAAACTTTCAGAACTACTGTTAAACTTTTTGTGTATTGTCTTAATGTTTTTAATATCCAAATTAAAATTTTAAACTCAAAATTAGTAAGTTACATATTATGTACCTACCTATGCTTTTATTTAAGCATAAATTAACAGTAATATTTTGTTGTAGGTAGGTACTTATTTTTGAAACAATAATTGTTGATATATTATTTTATCATAAGAAATAGCATTTTATTTTAGAGTGGTTTTTATATAATAAATAACATATTGATGTATACAACAGTTATATCAAGAACTCATAATCTACCTAATAATTTTATTTTGGTTGGAATCATATTCCTGGTTAGATCCCCGTCGAATTTATTTTATTTTATTATGTCCACCACTTTTCATTGGTTCGTGCCTATATTATAAAAGTGAGATTAGTGTCTAACACTCAGTCGCAATTCCTGACCTCGTTTTTTTTTATTATTATTTCTTGTAATAAAAACAAAATGTTTCAACTTTTCGACATTTGTTCATAATATTTAACGATAGCGTTATGGTATTATGATTTACAGCTGCTTTAAGAGTGTAACTACCACTAGCTGGTGACATATTATCTTCCCGGTTGAACGTTTAGGTCGATATATGGTTTTGCCGAGTCGGGTGGTTTGAACCATTCTCGCGGATACTATCATAGTTTTCTGTTGTTGTGCGTGAAGAAAAAAGCAATTCCGAAAACTTTAGCCGTTCGAAAAATATCATTGTAAGTTTTGGCGGCCGTTTAATCCACCTTAATTGGAACAGCGGTTCGCGCCGGACTCAATAAATAACATAGAGAGGGATGGAATGAAACTTAAAGCCTCGTTTTGTGTAATGGGAAAAAGTTTTTGGCCACCACCACTACCACCCCGTGAGCCCTGGGCGTTTTTATGAAACCAGCCATAAATATGAACGGTTTTCGGCCCCGGAGTGATGTTACGAACGCGAGCCCGGTGAGGGAGATGATGGTGTCAAGGGGTTTGATATATTGTTCAGCACCGCCGTTTTCTCACACATCGGGAAATCACAGTTTTTTTGAATTATAAGGGGTGTTATACTCGGGTCAAATCTTTTCGGATACCCACCAAATACTTCATGACGATCACATAGCACCACCCCAGTAGTCGGTTGTCTGTTTTTAAGGTGATAATCTGTATTCTTTATCAAGGGGATGCAGAAATAACAGTCGCACTAGCTGGAGAAGATGAAAGAGAGGTAGATAGAGACAGAGACACAAAGACAGACAGAGAGAAACAGAGGCCAACAGAGAGTAACAGAGACAGACATAAATAAATATATATATATATATATATATTTATAAAGAACGTGCATGTAGAGCAACTGTAAAAGAGACAGATAGAGTGGGAGCCAGTAAGAGAGACTTAAAAAAACACGATAAGTCGGCTTTTCTCGAGCTCTTATCGTCGTCACCGCTGCACCGTTTCCTTTAAATATTTAAAACATTTTAAAAGAGCTCAAAATGCATTACACGCCCGACTTGTGCAAAACTTGCATTCGCTTTGCAATAGTTTTTTGAGAATTCTGATTTCCGTCCTTTGAACTTTTTATTTAGTAATATTTTAATATTTATCTTATGCTCTAAGTTTTGATTATTCAATTAAACTGAAAACAGCGTTCCACTTCTTCTTTTCCGCCTGAACTATCAATATTTGTTCACAAGTATAGAGGTTCGTTGACTGAGTTTTATTAAAATATAATAAAACATTTATACGTGAATTTATGAAAAAAAATACAAGAAAGTCGACGATTGTAGGTACACTTCTAAAAGACGAATAGTATAATTTGATGTTTATACTTTTAAAAGGTATAAATTCAAGATACATTTTAGGTTGAATATAGGACCTATTGCTTCTAAAGTTATAAGTTGTAACTTGTGTATATCTCATAGTTAAGTTGGGTCTCGATGTTTATTTAATTTAACGAACATAATAATATTGCATTTATG
The DNA here is from genome assembly GCA_027563435.1 of Nasonovia ribisnigri. Lineage (NCBI taxonomy): Eukaryota > Metazoa > Arthropoda > Insecta > Hemiptera > Aphididae > Nasonovia > Nasonovia ribisnigri. The sequence goes on from JANEHU010005119.1 coordinate 223,335, forward strand.
ATATTATACATATTGTATAAAGGACATTAAAGTATATATTCTAAAATGTCTAGAAAATGCTGTATAATAACAGTATAAATAGTATTCTAGTTTTATTTTTGACTTTTATCCAGTATCATTTTAATGTTACCAATAAAGAATTTTAACTTAATACAATTTTTTTAAGATACATAAAAAGCATATTATAATCGATTTAAATAAACCCAAGTAATACCTATAAAATATCCATTATAGGTTTTTACATTGTTTGCAAATATTTAAGTTTTATATTCATGAATAATGTGTGCTTCACTGATATTACTATTTTCATTATTTTTCAATATGTTGAAAAGGGTTTCTCTTTGATATTTGAGACTACTTGCAATTTTTTTATTTACGTGTTTTTCGTAAAAAATGTAAGCCCTATGTATAAAGTGATTATTTCTCAAAGAAAATCGTATTTTTATTTAAATTTGTATTTCATTAACGTCTTTGTGCGCATAATATTATTTTTACAAACGATACGATATTATCCTGCGATAGTTTGCTGTGAATAAAATTAGATTATTAAACGATTTTCAAATAAATTACTTTAATTCAGCTTTCACCAAGAGCTTGGGTAAAAAAAAAATATTATAAATTATTTATATATTACACGTGGTACCATAAATATACCGCGGAAATTGAGTCTTTGCCAAACATTGATTTTTTTCCATAGGATCCTGTTCGTATACTCCGCGGTCCCTCCAGTCGATTTATCACGTTGGTCTGTCCAAGCTTTTCGGGAATAAAATATATAATATTAAAATAATCCTTTACGCCCGTTGTAGGTCCATGTCCCCCCCCCTCCCCATAATAATATCATCAGGAAATGAGCTGCTGACCGCAGATCACGCGCGAAATCATGGGCCATCATGATTTTAATACTATAATAAAATATAGCGTATTGATAAGAGCACACGGCCGAACGGAAAATGCCACTGGCGATATTATAGAGGACACAGAAAACATATAATATTATTATAGTTACACGTTTATATAAATAATATTATTATTGACACATAGTTGTACCTACATAATACATATACGACTACAATACATTAATACGTATAGGTTGCCGCGATCAGAATTCTTCCGTTCAATGATTTACCGTCGGTTTAATGCATTTTATTTTATGCCCTGTCGCACCAAATAATATAATATATTAGTATTATATACAACGGAGCAACCGACAATCGGCCAACGCCACGTTTATAATAATCGTATTAATGTGTGATGTACACTCTCAGATATATATTATATATATAATATATGTACATCGGTTGAATCATAATTTCTGAAATTCGTCGATTGTTGTTTCTGTTGTGTATGTTTTTGTACTTGTTTTTTTTTAAGCTCTAGCAACGACAAAAACATTATCAAACTCGCTGTCGTTTGCGAAATATTGATCGACCGTGTGTAATTAGACGTGAATACGACGAGCGGATGATATAATGTAACGACTTTTGAAGGAAAACTTGCTCACATAAAAAAAAATTAAAATGAAATAATAATATTCATATTATACCCTATAATATATTATAGGGAAACGACCTTTTAGGGTTGGAAAAATTAAAATTAAAAAAAAAAAAATCGAAAAAAAAAAGGTCCATGTATTTTTAAATCTCACGGAGTATACCATGCTATTTTTTGTTGACATATTATTACGAGTGAGCTTTGAAATATATGTATGGAATGGCTGAGTACGAAAGAAATTGTAATATACAAATAAATAATAGTGCATGCAAATGGTACATGATAAATCTTATTCTAAATATATTGCTACGTTATAAGCGCTTGCATTTACATTTTGGACGTAGATGCGGTTTAACTCGAGCACACTCAGTAAACGGATTTCATCAAAATAAGTAAAACTCCGTACGGTATTACTGATAATATTAATAGTGTTGTTTCGATATTATCAATACCAATAACACTTGATTTTTATAAAAAAATAAAAAATGTACAAAATCTTAATTGTATTATTATTATTATTATTATTTTATAATTTCAGTTTTGAAATTTATCGTGTTTACGAGTCATAAGATAATTTTAATTTAGACTTAAAACATGAAATGAATCTAATTTTTCAGAAATGGCATAATGCTATTATACTATATAATATAGTGTGCACTTTTTTGATTATTTTTCAAAATAGTGTTTTTTTTTTTTTTTAAACATACAATTTAAATTAAGTTATTCTGCTGTGTATAAAATTGAATTTCATTCTTAAGTACCTATATCTTAATGAGATCATCTCAAACTAGGTATAACAATTGCTATAATACAACCGTCTCAAGTACTTAATCCCAAGGGCAATGATATACTATGTTTATATTATAATATTATACAAATACATAGATTATATAATTTTGACCTAAGTGCGACTGTCTGGCTGTGCGCTCTATCTAAATTTCGCATTTACGCAGATTACGCGAATAATACTGTACTCTCACTAGAACTAACTAATACTATACTGACTACAGCTGCGTAGTATATACTTCCAGTTCGAATGTTTTATTCTATGACTAAATATTTAATGTACTCTACTTCCGAAATATTTGCAAAGTGTTACTTTTGAATTTAATTAAGAGCAAACATGAATTTGACATGGGCAAGGGTGAGCGGGGGCTTGATGAATAAACGTTGAGCTTTGAATAATAACTAATGTAAAATGCGTCGTCTCGTTTAGTAGTAAGTAATTTTTTATTATTTCAAAATGGCGAAATCCTATTTAATAAAACATCTATCCTACTAGCCCTTTACCGGGATCAGTCGCGTGCTGCAGTGCACTATAAGGACTCCACGAAGCACGCAGCTTAGTTCTCGTGTACAAGAAGAAAGTTTTCTTCTTTTATTATTATTATTATTACAAAGCCCCGTGTTTACGGTAAAAAAATAACCATAATCCACAAACAGCTTATACGGTAACGCGTAATAAATAACAATGTATTGTTCAAAATTTATGTATTTTTCAACGAGCGGCAAAGTTCAAAAAATATTGTTTGCAACCGTCGTCTCCGCTGGTTTTACATTTTAAGACGTGCAAAGTTTGAGCTCTGTTGTATACTTACTTTCTTTTGTAGGTATACTTGATCCGATGTACAAACTACGGAATGATAACTTATATTTACTATTTTGCATGCACGACAAATACGATTTTAAACCATTTGTTTGGAATATATATTCTTAAATCTCATTCTTATATAACATATATAGCATTTCTCGAGAATTCAATATTCGTTTTATCATCGTTTCTTCGCCGGGGAGATTATTTTTCGAATTGTTTGTACAATTATTATACATATTTTGTCTGACATCGATGATTTCATCGTATATTTATAAATAAATAAAATATTGTTGATTCAACGTATAGCATATTATATTCATTTATTTGAATGGTTACACATTAAGTTAACACAACATTTGTTTATGATAGATATAGGAAATTCTTAATTTAACTGTAATATTGTATGTTTGTTTTTTATTACAATTATTTGTCATTTTATAAATGTATCATAGACATTCATAGTTATATTCTTATATAGTAAAGTTATATAGTTATCATAGTTATATTATCTAAGGTTATATTATTATTATCGATAGGTAACGATATTAATAAGTTAGTATTAATTACATTTTTATTTACTATACCGACAAAATCTAAAGAAAGGGCTCGCTAACTTTACGGTTGCTAACACAATTGTATTAGACTAGAATGAATTATACGCCATGCGTAAATTAAATCTACTTTCCAACCGATATTAAATAAATAATCTAATAATAAATCTAATCATATACCAATATTAACTGGAATCTGTATGCTAAACAGATGTCTGAAATTATATTGGAATAATTTGTTGATTTTAGAATTAAAATATTATATGATCACACATAAATAATAATACATCTTTAAATGTAGCCATATACACCTGTCGTAAATAAAGAAACTTAATCGACGTATTGGTATAAATGTATAACCAAGGAAAGCACAATAATAATAATAATAATATATACTATTATATTAGGTTTATTGAAATCTAAAACTAACATAAAGGATTTTCGAGCTATGAATTAATATATTTTATACTAATGCATTAACCGTGCGTGTATAACATTATTATGTTTATATGAATAGACCGTATGATATTATATAATACGCAGTTGTAGGTAGGTATACTTATTTGAGTAATTCAAATATTTAATATTATAATCCTTCAAATGCTTGGAATTGGAGTTCACCATTCGTGTAAAACTACTGCTTCGAGTAATGAGTAATACGATTTTTATTCGCTGGTCACGTTGAATAATAATTTACAAGCTCGTATAATAATATGTTATGCGTGGTACTGAGAAGGTATTAACGTTAAAAGTAGGTGCTCGAAAAAACTCGATTTAAATTAAAAAACCAAATAAAGCATTTCCGCAGTTATTTTATTTATATTACATTTAAATTCGATGACGTAAAACAGCAGTATCATAATATTATTATTATTATATTGTTATCATCGCTCGTAGTGGTACCTATTAATATTGTGATATAATAACGTCATTATGTTATTATATTATTATAAGATAGCGTGTACAACAATAGGCGTACCTACCCTAAATGTTATAATATGTGTGCAGTATATTATGACACTGCAGCGACAACCACCACCGTCGATAAGTCTCCTTTCTCGCGCGACGAAAGAGGTGGGGCTCGTTGGCCGTACAAAAGAACTGTTTTAGAAAACGGCGGCGGCTGCTTGGTCCTGGTGGGAGAGGGTGAAGTTTCCGACGCGTTTTATTCGGTTCGCCGGGTCTGGCGACAACAACATAATAATATATATAAATGCATCGCCGCTTCCGCAGTTATACCTACTACACATAATATTGCAAAGACTGCAGCGAGGACGGTGGTTGAACCAAGTGGGGAGGATGACGCTGCGAGGAGGCGTCGAGAACACGCGCGCATACAAACGCCGGATAGCTGCTGGCAGGGTGTTGTGCACCGCGAGGGTGTGAGACAAAAGGCGCGCTATCGGGCAATTAGTGGTGAAGTTCGGGGATAATGTGTATGTATATATATATACACACACACACACACACACTATACGCACGTATATATTATACGTTATAATGCATATGTGTGTGTGTGTGTACTGTGTGTGGTGTGTGTTTATATTATATTATGCATATAGGTGTCGCGCCTACCAAAGCGACGGCACAAGGCGAAAGTGTACGTATGAAAAAAAAAAAAAAAAAAAGCGCACACAGCGAGGGAGAGACTCCGGCGGCGCTCGGGTATTGAAATCTTTGAAAAGGGTCCAGGATAAGAGCTGCTAGAGCTGCTGCGGAGCGCGCGCGCGCGCGCATATACCTGTTTGTATATTATTATTATTGTGACCGAGGGGGGAAAAGAGAACCGAATAATAATGATTGTGGAGCCGGTAGCCTTAGACTAGTCGTATGTATATAACAATGATAATAATATGTTGGTTCGTAGTTTTACGCGAGGACAATGGATCGTAGACGAACGAATTTAATGTTAATAATTAATACCCGGTCGAAGGTGCTGTACGTTATATAACCTTTATATATATATATATCACAGTAGTATATACGATCTGCACATAAATATATATATGTACATTTATATACTATACATATACCGGTGGGATGATCCCGTTCGTCGTCCGAATACGTGAGATGAATTCGAGAAAATGTTCCGTTTTATCCGGGCGTTATTATTTTTATTTTTTTTAATCAGCATCTCTGACACGTATAATAATATAATATATATACATTGAGCGGCTTTATAAAATGACGATGATTCCGGCTCGTGGGATTCGCATGTGCCCCCGAAATATTTTAATATCCCTACCAAACTCTCTGAACGAGTGGTTGTGGTGGCGGGGATGGCGGTGGTTTTCGATATGGCATTTTTCGTCGAATAAAAATGTTAATGAGAGAGAGATACCGGAGACTCGTGTATAAAATATATATATATATTGCCTCATAGTTCCGCAAGACCACGACCACGGTATATTATAGTCACGTGCGAACGACAAAAGCTCCACTACGTCGATATATTATACATATTAGATTCGTGAAATGCATGCGAAAAACGGTCGTCCGTTGTCGCACTTATAATTACTATATCAGCATTATTATTTTAATCATCATTATTGAGTTCATTGAGTCATTACAAAAGTCCAGTGTGTGAGTACTTTTATTGTAATTCGTATGTAATTAGGTCGGGTATTTAAACATTAACATAGTGCCCTGCACTGCCGATGCATTATAATTTACAATACGATCGTATATTATACTAATGTAAATACTAAATATGTTTCTGGGTTGGATACACGATTAAATGTTTCTGGCCAATTTTTCATAAGGTTTTCGTTGTCATGGTTACTTACTAACAACAACATATTTATGATTCATAGATTTTCCTTGTAGAAAAGAATATCGATAACCATGCTATGTTTTTTTTTTTTTATTGGTCTAAAACATCGGCAACTATGGACATAACAATTTTGTGGGGGGTTATACGATTGGGTTTGAGTAACAAGTGTGCATGTGATTCGTAGCTAAGACCCGGGTGGTCACCCATCCGAGAGCTAGCGACGTTGAACGATGATCGACCGCAGTCGCCAGCACATATTAGCGACTGCGGCCAACCACCGCGCTACGCTAGGCCTCTGTTTTATGTTTATAAATCGAAAAACAAACCTTCTGTGGTCGACATAATATTATTAAAACGTTCCTGTACTTAAGAATGTATCATTACCCCGGTGCACAACAACACGTCAAAATCTGCTGCTGAATAAAGTCGTGGATTAATGTTTTGTTGATAATTTAAAAAGACTCAAAACTGAGCACTTATGGACAATTTTTGTGTAGAACATTTTTACCAACAATCTATATAGTATTATTAAACCATGAAGCTATCCTGGAATGGGTTTTGGTGAATACTAACCAGTGAAGTGGCGGTTTGTTCACGCGTTTCCGGTACAGTTGTAGTTGAAATTACGAAATCTGGTACCATTGCAGTGTCGCCGGTGAATTATTTATAAAATTCCTAACGTCGCGCCTGCCTGCAGCCGATAGGCTTACAAAAATATCATTATTGAACTCCATAAAAACAATGATACCCTGGACCCCGAGAACGGATATCACCAGATCATCAGTTTTCACGTCACAACAATATTGTCATTATCGCAGATGGCCATGACCACTACTGCGATTGCGGCACGTCTGCGGCGATGAGGGAGAAGTGGAGCCAGCCAACCTACACCTTGAATCGGGTCCCAACAATGCGGAGATTTGCAACATCGAAGAAAAAATCATCAAAAAAACAGTATGTTTTATGGACCGCATATAATATTATGATAGAATTATTGTTAACCGCGTGTATCGATTAAAATATTATTGATGAGGTGTATTCGATATTGAAAATATTCTAAAAACCGTTTCGCTGTTTACTGACGGACAATATTATTATTATTATTGATGCAATGAAATTGATCGTGTATTTTGTGTGTATTGTTATTACTATTATGACTATTATGTAATATACCTACGTGTTACCCCTTTAACGTCTTTATCGATTTTTACGCGGCCGTGCAGCAAGTCTCGCGTATTATTAAACTTTATTGTAACGATATGCGTACCGATGTACCGTAACGGAAGCTTTCGACCACCGCGCGTCTCGTCGGAAATCAAATGTTCGTATTGTATGTAGTGTTCTCTAGAGAGACTTACGATTTGTTAACGACGACGTACCATGTAATGGTGGCAAGTTTATTATTTTCGATAGCAATATACACGGTTTCAGAGAAATAATATTATAACATAAAGAAATATAATACGAACGATTTCTATTAAATTATACGATTTTTAAATTTGTATTGAACACGAAAATAATAAAAACGGTAATTGGGTTACGTTTGCGATTTGAATAAAGAGAATTTTTTTGATTTTTTGAGATGTACTACTTAAAAATCAAAACTTCTAACTGAGAACGGACATGTGATGAACTGCGGCAATTTGATGACTGGCACAACCTAAGTGCTGCAATACAGTAAGTTGTAATACTGTTATCGTATATGATCGTCGAACCGCCATACTCGTATCTATACGGAGGAACCTACCTAGTCGGCCAGCGGCGTGTGACTTGAATATTTGGGGGTAAACATTGATGAATCATCTATAGTTCATACCCCATGTGTTACTCTATATAATGCTTTCAATTATAACAAAATATACATGATATAATATGCTTATACTATACAACACTAAATCGATCAATAATCATGTACAGGCATCATGTGTGGGTACAGGCGGTATAATACTATTGACGGTGGCGACTACAATATCACCAGCACAGACGCTTACAATAATTTATTCTTGTACTGGTATAATAGTCCGAGTATCTGCAGTTGCCGTTGTGATTTTAGACACGAGTTTGTATTGTAAAATGAAGAACAAATTAATATTATCACGATGATACCTAATTATCACGATCGTATCAATCTTGAGTACTGGAAAAATGTAGATCCATTATGTAGACTTGGATGTCTGGTTAAATTATTTATTATTATTTAAGTACGTACGACGTTCCTTTTAGGTATCGATATTTTTTTATTTATTTATTGATAATTTAACATGTTTATTTTCCAGTAATTTAATTATAAGGCATATTGTAACGGTACACCACCAACTAAAACAGTCCTTTTCAGGACTACACAATAACAACCAATCACAGCACGCCATATTAGAAATCACGGTAACCAGAGCTTTACTACTAAATATGAGTGATTTCAAAGTGTTTAACGACTTAACAAAATACAGCCATGGATAGGGGGGATTAGGACACATCTAATGAAACCCTCCCCATGGCTGTAACCAAAAAACCCAATGAATAAATCACAAATCCGTACCGACAGAAAACACAAGCATTACGGCGGCACACACGCTGGTTTACTAGTCGGTACGGCGCACGGGTTATATACCGGTCGTTTTCCGACCACAATTATCTTCAGTCTTCAATCAACATTACCTCTTCTACCAGAACACACCAGTATCTCAGTAAGAAGAAAAGAAGACAAGAAGACCACCGAAGCGAAAGACGATTAGCTGCAACCGGCGGCTGGAAGCCACATCGACGGAGACGCCGAACGATCATTCCTCGTACGGACTGTGCGCACCCCGTACGGGCACCGCCACATTCTCACCGTACGGAACGAAACCGCAGTCAGTAACTGCCAGAAGGAGCAGCGACGGAGAGCGACGAGCATCCGTAGTCTAACGGCAGCACCGACGACCGGAGCCAGACCAAGACACCGGACGAGCCGGCAACGGAACACGTAGTTACGTCCCCGACCTCCCTCGGCCGCTTTTGAGAGCCTGCCTACCCGGGTCTGATTCACCGTAGCAGTCGCTTCATAGCTAGACACTACCCGTGGTCGACCTCCCATCCCTCGCTATATGCCATACAACCATTCCTACAGCCCATATTGTAAATAGGACGGAGCTTATTGCCCGTCGTGACGAAACGCCCTACCGGCAGCTCGCTATTCAGCCCGGCTGTCGTATTAGCGAACCGACCCCCCCCACTACCATATTAACTGTACATATATATTTGCATAGAAATAAACAGAAGAAGTGATACCGATAACTTTAGTGTTATTATTTCACTTCCCACGAAACAAGCCAGAAGGCTACTGTTTCAGCTGGCGCCCAACCCGTGACTCGGAAACTACATCGACCACAAAATCAACACAATATACAAGTACGACGTTTACTAGTCGGTACGGCGAAATAGTATACCCGCCAACAAACCGATAAGAACGTCTATTAGTCAATACAGTAACACCGCAATCGATATTTTGGAAGTTTGAATAACCAACCCGTGCCTCGGAAACTACATCGACCACGAAATCAACACAATATACAAGTACGACGTTTACTAGTCGGTACGGCGAAATAGTATACCCGCCAACAAACCGATAAGAACGTCTATTAGTCAATACAGTAACACCGCAATCGATATTTTGGAAGTTTGAATAACCAACCCGTGCCTCGGAAACTACATCGACCACAAAATCAACACAATATACAAGTACGACGTTTACTAGTCGGTACGGCGAAATAGTATACCCGCCAACAAACCGATAAGAACGTTTATTAGTCGATACAGTAACACCGCAATCGATTTTTGGAAGTCTGAATAACCAACCCGTGCCTCGGAAACTACATCGACCACGAAATCAACACAATATACAAGTACGACGTTTACTAGTCGGCACAGCGAAATAGTATACCCGCCAACAAACCGATAAGAACGTTACTAGTCGACGCGGTAATACCGCAGAACAATTTTCTTGGAAGTCTAGTAACGGATTCAACAGAAATGACCAACAGAAGAACCAACAAAAACACTTCACGCAACGTCGAGAACAGTCCGGTCATTGAAACCTCAGCCGAAAGAATTGTACGACTTGAAGCAACTATTGACCAATTATCGAAGAAAATACAAACAATGCAAGATGATTTTAATAATCGCATCGAGTTATTACATCAACTCGTAAACGAAAATGATACCAAATCATTTGTTACAGCGACAAAAATCAAACAAGACGTTGAACCGATTAACGAAAAAGTAAGGAATAAAGTTTCAACAGAAAACTCACCAATAAAACCTAACTCAGTCGATCTACCACTACCCACCTTCGAAGGAACAAACGAAAATGACCACCCGAAAAAATTTTTAAAGGCAATCGACACATACTTAAGCCATAAGAGAGTAGTCGAAGAAGAAAAAATGCTCTTAATTGAAAGTTGCTTAAAAGGCAACGCAGCAAAATGGTACACTATGATAAAAGATGCATCATTAAACACAGATAACTTTAAACAGCTATTCCTGAAATATTTTTTCTCGGAAACCAAACAATGGGGAATCTTCATGAAATGCACTGAAGCTGGGAAAACACCGACAAAAGAAAATTACCAAGAACACTTTCACAGATGGATGGACGAGCTTAAATACTTAGATTCGCCAAAAATCACGGAAGAACAAGCCATCAACTTAATCGTAAAACATTTCCCTATATCCATACAGGCATTCCTACAAACAACAGAAAAAAGGTTCTTGTCAATTTGGGAAAAGTTAGGAGAAGTAAACAACCCAAGACAACCAGATGCAAAAAACTCACATGATGTTCAAACACAAAAACACAGCCCGGCGAGCACTAAAGAGGGCAGCTGCCAGGCATGGGGGATTTCTACGGATTGAGATCCCAGGTGCAACATTCTCACCCGGTCACTAATCCGGGGGGGGAGTTGTAACGGTACACCACCAACTAAAACAGTCCTTTTCAGGACTACACAATAACAACCAATCACAGCACGCCATATTAGAAATCACGGTAACCAGAGCTTTACTACTAAATATGAGTGATTTCAAAGTGTTTAACGACTTAACAAAATACAGCCATGGATAGGGGGGATTAGGACACATCTAATGAAACCCTCCCCATGGCTGTAACCAAAAAACCCAATGAATAAATCACAAATCCGTACCGACAGAAAACACAAGCATTACGGCGGCACACACGCTGGTTTACTAGTCGGTACGGCGCACGGGTTATATACCGGTCGTTTTCCGACCACAATTATCTTCAGTCTTCAATCAACATTACCTCTTCTACCAGAACACACCAGTATCTCAGTAAGAAGAAAAGAAGACAAGAAGACCACCGAAGCGAAAGACGATTAGCTGCAACCGGCGGCTGGAAGCCACATCGACGGAGACGCCGAACGATCATTCCTCGTACGGACTGTGCGCACCCCGTACGGGCACCGCCACATTCTCACCGTACGGAACGAAACCGCAGTCAGTAACTGCCAGAAGGAGCAGCGACGGAGAGCGACGAGCATCCGTAGTCTAACGGCAGCACCGACGACCGGAGCCAGACCAAGACACCGGACGAGCCGGCAACGGAACACGTAGTTACGTCCCCGACCTCCCTCGGCCGCTTTTGAGAGCCTGCCTACCCGGGTCTGATTCACCGTAGCAGTCGCTTCATAGCTAGACACTACCCGTGGTCGACCTCCCATCCCTCGCTATATGCCATACAACCATTCCTACAGCCCATATTGTAAATAGGACGGAGCTTATTGCCCGTCGTGACGAAACGCCCTACCGGCAGCTCGCTATTCAGCCCGGCTGTCGTATTAGCGAACCGACCTCCCCCCACTACCATATTAACTGTACATATATATTTGCATAGAAATAAACAGAAGAAGTGATACCGATAACTTTAGTGTTATTATTTCACTTCCCACGAAACAAGCCAGAAGGCTACTGTTTCAATATTATGTAAGCAATACGAAATATTGTTAACAATATTTATTAAAGCTCAAATTTAATATTGAAACGTTCGTGGTTTGTTTGTCAATTCTTATAAATGCTTGTTGACAGTTAAGCCGTTCGTTCGACAAACATTTTACGTGCCAATATAATAGTTTCATAGCAAAGACACGGCAATTGATTATTTTGTAGTACCTGTATAGATAAATACGTGTTACGTAATAACTTGAATACAATTGTTTTAAAAAAATGTCATGTATTCAAATAATCTACAACGAAAGTAGGTATTACGGAAGACTTTTAAATAATAATATTTTACAGATCTTATTGAAAGTAACCCGTTAAGGAGAACATACCTAGCTATAATAATATGTTCAATTTTTGTAACATAATATACGTCGTCTGCTATTATATACGTACTTATAATACCTAATATTACATGATATTGTAAGTTGTTGGAATTTTGGACACACCGCACTCTAAATGCATTTGTCACATGTGTCCTAACGCATCCCTATATATAGCAATCGTACCTTTATGTCTGTCTTACACAATTAATACCTATATTTTAGCTGTATATTATAATACTTCTGCACATTTTAACACTGTTCCATTTGATTTATAGCCATGTTTTTCTAATTAAAAGCAAAATGTAAAATATATTTTTGGTCAACTAATCAGGAGACAATAATAATTCCCACGTTTTTTTTTTTTACTTTTGGACTTGTTGTCCATATCTCCGTTACATTGTGTGTATCATATAAATTATAATGAGTTGAACACACAACATTCATGTTTTCTTGTGATTTCATCAATTTCCTCACTATCATAAGTAGTGCGGTGTACAACACAAGGATAGAGTATCTGAGTATACATGACGCAAAAACGTTAAAGCATGATTTATTATACGAACAGTAGACTTTATATTTTGGTCCCTCTTCGTAAACAACATGAATAGTCTAAGTCACTGCCTCACCCCAACCGTCATATCTTACGGATTATATACCTACCACCCCCAAATTAATTATGAAGATTTGTGGTATTTTAAATAATTAATACGTGATTAAAACCAACAAACGTGAAACAAATACGTTGCGTTTTCATAATTGTGATTTAATATGAAATGTCAAAAGCATTGATCAAATCGTATTTGTTTTAATTGAAAATTTGTGAAGTGATTATAGTGAACTATAAATCGATAATTGAATAAAGTTGGTCTTTTCTTCTGTAGTTACCTAATTGTTATTATTCGTAAAATCGTAAACATTATAATTCATTACAGATCTGACTATAATGACTATGGTTTTAACAAATTATATTAATTACTTATGATTTATTATTATATCTTACCTATTCTTTATAGTACGTAGATATCCATTAATTGGTTAAATAAATAAATGATTCGCCATTTTTCTATGTACCTATCGGATAGGACAGTAGGACACAAATCAGATGTAAGATTATGTCTATACCATACAACGTAGTATCATATTGTTAAATAAATACACAAAATAAAAATACTAAAAGAACACTACACGGTACACACAAGACCAGTGGTTTTTAACCTTATTAATAATATGGCACACTTAAATCTCCTAAAAAATGTTCGCAGCACACCAATCCATTGAAAACGTGAAGCATATTTTATATTTTATATATTATATATATTATATATAGGTACACTGTTTACAATCTACTTTATTAGAGGGTTAATTATAGTGAATACAATGATGACAAAATGTGTTAGCAGAAATGATTATTTTATATGATAATTATGTTATTGTACAATTAAATAAAAATATATCTATTAATGAGACATTTGTGCTTGACGTGTAGTGCACAAGTGTTTTAATCGAAAACGAACTGTCGACAAGTTCACTCTCAGTTCTTCTTCTACGGATCGAAGTCGTTCTCTTTTTTTAATTTTTACTGTTGTGACTGCTGGGAATTCTTGTTCGCATAGATACGATGTGGAGAATGGTAGTAAAATTGTTAGGTATGGTAGGGATTAGACGATCATGATCTAACCACTATAACTGCAAATCTTTCCACTGCGGGGAACACGTATATTTTATCAACCTATCGTGATCAATTGAAAATGCTTCACCAAGTAAACGTCATAATGGATAATATCATTTGAATAGGTATGATGTTTAGAAGTTTTTATAATTGAAATATTATACATTATTGCACACAGTCATAATCAGGGCTCATGTACTAAAAAAACGATTGAATTTATTATTTTATACATCTGCATTCCTCAAATATAATACTTAAATATTATTATGTAAGTAAAAACCTTTAATAATACAAATAAAACTCATAAATATGAAGGAAAAACATTTTTAATTTATTTTTTAATTTAAAAACAATACTTTACCCTAGTATTTAAAAAATAATAAAATAATAAAATAAAAGTGAAATAAGATTTCAAACTTGTATGAATGAATACAATCTTCTTTCATCATGCATTTGTTTATAATCGTTTTTATTTGACTTAACATTATTTTAGATAATTTAGCATCTACGTATTGGTTGTATATTTTTAAAATATAGATGGTATATTTTCGATGTTTTCAAATAGATTTCGTATTTGAAAGGCATCAAAAAATTGGTACCTCATACATAAAAATTAAAGAAAATGTGTATCTGAAATAACTTGAATGAATTGTAGATGCTTCTTAAATGTGAAAAATGCATGATAATACCAAATATACCGAAAACCTTCAAATATGCAAATACAAATACCAAATATTGAATCCTGTCACTTTGATTAGAATTCGTATGTTACCAGCATTTGTATGACCTGGAAAGATTGATATGATAATTGTACATGCCCTTACGAGCCCTATAGTCATTACTACTAATAAGGTATTACTCTGAGTGTTTTAATTATTTAAACTTTTTATCAGACCTCAGTATGGTATTATAAATGCACCGTTGTACTAGATATTTACTTCATATTACAGTATTATATTAAACATCGGCATACAGCGAGTTCCGTCGTCGCTACGTGATTATTTTACCAAAGTTTTCCCAGGATTTTCCAAATTTCCACACAATAATTACAATAAAATATACAAAAAATATCATACATAGTGGCAGTTGAATAGGTTGAAACCAAATAGGCGTATGTTTCATACTGGCTATAATCATACAAGGAACCTGTGAATAATATAGACGAAATTGTTCATTTTACGCCTCGTGTCTTGTGTCACTAGTCACTACTATTGCACAACATTAATATAGGTATGAAATATGAATGATATGATATTGTGTACTTGAGAGCGGTGACGCAAACAAGGTTTCATAACTTATAAAACGAAATTCACGGCTGGAGTATTGTCGCACTGCTCAAATTGTAAATACCACACCATACAGCATGGGTACGCACAAAAAAACAAAGTCGGAAAACGCAAAAACGTTTAGACTGAGAATCAGACAGCTATGGTCGTTACAAGACTTCAGATGACTAACGAAAAATATCTTGGTTACCCGCTTGCTGCGAGTTTACCAACGAAGGTAATACGGTCGGTGGTCGCACCGATTTTATTTGCCAAAGCTCGTCACCATTCGTGACGATTTTCGATTGTCGTGAGTCCGTGTACTAAGCCATATTTTCATTACACTGTATTGTGTAGAATGTAGATTATTGAATACATAATTCAACTTGTAGTTTAGAGGTGGTAACCTCTTACCAAAATTATATGTAGGTTATATTAGGCCGATTTGATGTACGGAACACACACGAAACGGGGTAGCAGAAATCTAGCTTAATTGTATGTATATAATATAGTATTAGTGCCGCAGTATTTTGGGGAAACTCGAGTCTTGAACGAGTATCCATTTCTCCTCCAGCTGAAAGTATAGGTTTCCTGAGGATTACGTTTCGGGCCGCTCGCAAAAGTACCTATATAATATGGTGCACATCAGGTACCTCTAATATAGGTTTCTTGTACGAATAACTATACAATAAGTGCAGCATACACCTACGACACTCATTTAGAATTTATTGTATTTATACATTTAATGTGTGTTGTACGTATATGTTGTATATTGATTTGGAAAATTCAAGTAAATTCTTGGTAAAATTGTAGTGTGGTACATATGATTATTAGATATAAATATTAAGTAGGCATTAAATCTCGAATTTTCGTAGCTTCATAATATTCACATATTTATATTTATATTATATAGTATTTTAGTACATGAATATAGACATTACTTCTATAGTTAAATTATTATTACAGTATTATTATACAGGTAGACTATATAGGCATATAATATGTAGATGTGCACCGTTATCGAATTATTGTGGTTTGTGGCTGACATATTTTACGGTGCGAGACGTAGGATGCGAATTTGGCAGGACGAAAGACAAAAGCGCCGC
Source organism: Nasonovia ribisnigri (assembly GCA_027563435.1). Taxonomy (NCBI): domain Eukaryota; kingdom Metazoa; phylum Arthropoda; class Insecta; order Hemiptera; family Aphididae; genus Nasonovia; species Nasonovia ribisnigri. The sequence continues at coordinate 240,104 of JANEHU010005119.1, forward strand.
CAGTATAGGACGTGTTAAGTCTTTAGATGACGGTAAGTGCATGTAAACCACCTGGTAATTTAATAAATAGATACCTACTTTGATGAACGCCTGATCAAGATATTATGCACAATGCACATGGCTATTTTTCTTACATATTAATTAGGCGTTAGTGTTTACTGGATTCAAAAGATACCGCGTATTCATTTATTATTCTATTTTATGACAATGATTAATTACAAAATATATATATTATATTAACTAAGTATTATAATTAATAAATCTTATAAAAAAATAGAAATTTTAAATAATTGGTTCGAATTGTTCATGTACCTATCTACATAATAATCATATTATGAACGCCTGATTGTCTTTGTACCTATCGGACCTTGGTAACCGTATTAATTTATACTTTTTTATGTAAAATTGCCGTTTGGTATTATACCTTGTGTCATAGTTCTAGTTCAATATTGAATATTATATTTATATATTATGGTACATTTAATAATAATTATTAAAATTAACTATAAAAAGTTATAAAAAGTATATTGATAATTATTTAAATGCAACAAAAATTATTAAACTATTATTATTTATATCTATTTGATAATTACATTGTGTATAATAGTACTCAACAATGAGTTTTTGTAGTTAACTTTCATCTTACGGATACTTTTGAAGTCGTATACGGTCCACACAAATGGAAATATCAGTTTAAAATACGGGAAACAGTAAACCACGAGTGGACGGAGGAACAATCTACAATAAGCGTCGTCGATAAGTTAAGATAGCCACTTCCGTTATCCGCGTCGTACGCCATTCCGCGTGACCATCACGCTCACGCTGACATCAATATTTGAAATCGAACAACATCGTTTGAAATCGAACAGCATAATATTTTGAAATCGAACGGCGTGGTTGGTCCGACCGGAAAAAAAATACGACTATAATTATAATTATTTTGTTATTATTATTTAGTATTATTATTGTTTTGTATTTTTATTATACTCTGGTGGAGTAACATCGATCGATAATTATTAATGTGCACGACATGGTTTTTGTTTTTTTATTTTGCATTTATAGTAAAATAATATTCGTCGTTTGAACTTTACTACGCTTTCCTAACACTGTGTGACAATAATTTTATATTTATTAGATTACAAGAATATTGTACATAATATATTATGCGAAAAATAAAACCCTAATAGGTAATATGTTATGAATAATTAACGAACAGTTAAACAAAGGGTTAAATAATGTTAGTGATTAACGATTTTATGAAATCTATGGTGGATTTCCTATATCCGGTCAAAACGGGTCGTAATAATATTTTCAACATAATATGACTTTTCCAATGGGTCTAAACGTGTTTTGCCCCTTTCGGTGATTACTCTTTTAAAACTTTTTGGACATTTCGAATACCATGCTGATATAAATATTATTATTTTTATATTATTTTACAACCACTGACCTTTCGGGTTTATTTTATTTTATGGTTGGATGGGTGGTTCCCCGACCTGTACATTTACTACGACTACCACTATGCCGGTTGTTTCATCATCGTCATCATGTACTACGTGAATTCTTTATTAATGCTATTGTACTAAGCTTATTTTAGCTGTGTAAACACGCATACAATATTTATGTAATTTGTACGTATATACCTACCTACCATTATAATATGTATATATTTATTATTATTTGTACATCCATAATAATGTATATTTTGGTTTTTGATCGGTTTTTATCACAGTTTTTCCCATAAAGCAGCTTGCGCTCGAGAATAGAGATTATATGAAAGATTAATGACTTAGTTGTAAAAATATTTTCACAGAAATAATTGACAGTACCCAGTTACGTACATTTTTTTATTTGTTAGTTTACTATGTTGAAATCACAACTAAAATGTATGTATGATAATATTACTATTGTATATTGAAATGCTAGGAACCCGATGATTTTAGTTAAGTATTTTTTTCCTCCTAGTGACCGCTTTAGTATATACTGCCATTTAAAATCAAATTATAAAATGGACAATATAGCTAAAGTATACTTTTAGACTGTAGTGCACGTATTGCATTGAAAAACGACGCTATACTGATTGTGTTCCCGTTTATCGGCTTTTATGAGATTTTTTTTAAATCCACCATATTTTTTTTTACCTTGCGTGTCTCCAATGCATAATAGCCCCGCGTATCTCGAGGGCTGGTGACCTCGATATTATAATATTACATATTCCGCTGAAACCATTAACCGCCCGTGGTGATTTTGATCTCCCCCGAGGTATGAGAGGACAAAAAAAACGTTTTACATGAAAAGGATAGCATAATAAAGAGTTGTGGAGCAAAACCATGTTCTATAGTTTTTGAACGTTAAACAGAGTCTGACAAAACTCGAACTAGTGAACAGATTTGACCCTATTTTGTTCTATATTGTCGAAGAACTTAAAAAAATATGTATACATAGGTATTTAAAAATTATTGTTTGCAATACAAATTAATATTAAAAAATAGGGTTGAATATAGTATATTTTGTATAGTTGTAGTTTCTCTGTTTTAAAAATATTAACTCGAATGTATTGTCTTCATGAAATCGAATATATTTATGTACATTTTTAGTTTTATAAATAACAAAAAATATGTACCTAAGTGTGTCCCATGACATACACTAAAGACTAAACCCTCCATGTAAAAACATACACCAAAGTTATTATCTTTGTTATTATCTTAATTACGTAAATAAACATACCTTATACTAGAATTTAAAAAAAATAAAAATAAAATACCTTTATAACTATAAATATTAATAGCTCGGTTAATATTTATTTTGAAATTTAAATGTACCTGACTCTGAGCGTATTTCGTTTTTGTATGTTTACTGTTTGTGAAATATTCTATTAACATGATGTTAAAGATTTTTAGACACGTGTAGATAACATATGTTATACAATATCCTATATTATAATGCACAAACGACTTTGTTCTTATCTTTGCTCAATAAACCAGTATGATTTTCAAATCGTATTTTTCCATGCACATAATAGGCAATTTTCTGGAACGTAACATGCCGAGAATTCGCAGGAATAAACAGTGGTATCGAACAACTCACGAGAATCAATTACTTTCAATTATTTTACTTTCAAATGAGTAATCTATCTATTTTATTGTTGTATTTATTAATTATTAATTATAACAATATATTGTCGTAGTGTTTGTTGGATATCTCAAAAGTAATAATGAAAATGATTTAAACTAAAAACTAAATAAATACGAAACCCGTTCCGGTTAATCCAATGACTATGTTATACAGTCATATTTACTCATATATTTACACCATACGATACTATACTGTGGTATATCCTACTTTTGAAAGTTCTTCATTTGTGAGTTCAATATTTCTTTTGTTTTGTTTACTATTATTAATTCATTGACATAATTGTTTTATATAACTAAGTTGATTTGTTCGGTTCATTTTCTTATTTGGTAAGGAATCGAACGTTTATGAATCTTTGTGAATTACATTTATATAATTTGTATTTTTTGTATTATATAGTAAAATCAAGCACCTAAGGCATTGTACGAGATAAGCCTTTTTCTATCTTACATTATATTTTCATTATTATAAGTCTTTACTCTTTTGTAGTTGTCTTATGGAAAGTACAATATAAAAGTAGGCACCTAGCGACTTTTGTGATTACTTTTTAATTAAATAATTACGATAGTTATCTTTCAATAACCTCCTGAGGCCCTATTAATTTGGTAATGGTTTAGTACTATAAGCTCAATATCCATTTCAATAGACAAATTTTATAACCGCATTAGCGCACAATGTCATTTTTACTTTTGTTATGTTGTAGGCCATTGCCCATTATAACGAACATTTTTTGAATTCATTATTTTTAAATATTATGTAATATTATCATCCCAATGTTCATTTCAATTCAATTTTTGAATACGTAATGGTATCTGATAAAAATTATCACACACATATTTTAACCCCCTGCAAATGATCACTTTAATGTCATATCGGTTTTATGTGGGCCTTAGTGGAGATAAGAAAAATTGTCCACTATATAGTTGACATAGAATCGACCACTACACTCTACAAAAATAAAAATGAACTCTGACACTAATGCAGTTATACCTTATAATTATAAACAAAGTCTTATTTAACTAAAAAAAGTGATGATATTAATTTTCAGTGCTTTACAATAAATCAATCATTTCAAATTATTTTATTGAACTTGATATTAAAGGATTTGTACGTGAATAATCTAAAATAAAACTTTTCTATTTCATAAAGTGACATTATGAAGTGCTTATAAATATTAAACCTTATTTTTATCTGTAACATTATTTAAAAATGACGGGGTTGTCAAGTAAATTTAAGAGTTACCTTAATCACAATGTCACACAGGCAAAATGTTGTTTGGAGACGATAAGTGAAAACACTTTTGAAGAAAGATGGCATTATTTAAATTGAATGTCAAATATTTTTGTATATATTGTCGTACTACAATACGTGACTTAAAGTATATAATATGATTATCATTTTGTCAGTAGTTCTACCCATCTCAGAATATACCTAGAAGATATTTTATTCCCACGACTTCTGGCCTCTGGGAATTGACTTAGGTAAGTGTTTTGTGGAGTACCGCAATCTGGAATTCGGCACTGGTGTTGGCTGACTAGTATTTATTAAAGGATTTTTCTCATGGGTTTTTAAATTTTAAATGACCGTATTATTTAATGGATCAACGGGAAAGTTTTTTGTTGGGTCCTAATTGAATCTGAAGAAATCGTCTACGACTTGTGATGGGTGGAAGGAAAAATGAAATCACTCAAGACCATCGCTGCTAGGGGATTTAATATTTTCCTAATATACCGGTGGTGGGTCTATACAATAACTGTGAGTAAAGGAAAAATAAATCCACGGGTTTATCGCTATAAACAAATATTTTTTTTTTTTGAAATATACTGTTTACTCGAGTTTTTCTTCCTTATGCTTTGTTTTTATGACAATGAATAAATAAAGTAATTTCCCGTCTTGCCTGGTTCGAGATAAAAAATAAAATTCGATAAAACCTTATTTTAAATAACTCCCTTGGCCTTTATAAGCTTATACAAGCGACGTGCATCAAGTGCTTTTGAAAAGAGAACCTACTCTTCGAAGAAGAAAAGAGGATACCACTGTAAAAAAGTCTTACTTTCATTTTAATAACAATAACAACAACAACAGAAGCAACAACATCGTTGATACTCGTTATTCTGCCAATCTTCACTACAATGCGGTCAACAAACGATTGGAATACCGTCATATAAGTTCAAATACCTACAACTACAGTTCAATTAATATTTAAAAGAAACAGTCTATAGAAATCATAATAAAATTAAACTCATATTTAGCTCAATGCCAAGCTTAACAGGGTGTTAAAATAGTGGGCAAAATAATAACACACAAAAAAAAAAAAAACGAAAAAAAGTCGAACGTCTTTATATTTTACACTGGTATAATAGTTATATGATTGTAAATTACAACCTGTGACAGGTCGGCTGACAGCTGTGCCTCATTACCGGGTTGGCAGTGTTGAAGCTATATATTTCAGCACCCCCTCCCCCCGCTGAGCCACATGAGTTATTGTAAAATATTGTTGTCGAGGGGCCAAACATAGATATTATTGCATTCTAAACTGTTGTGTGCGCACCCGGCTGGTTGTAAATAGGGGAAAGGAGGTGACGATTCCACTGCGTCATTCGCGTATACACACGTATACACAAAAACAATATCGTAAGCGTACACCTTATATTCAGTCATTATTTTGCGCACGTTCGGTAGTGCAGTCGAATGTTTTGAAATGACATGTGTGCTCAAAATGCCTTTGCTATTCGGAAAAATTATTTAATAAAATATGAAACATTTCGATTTTACTGCAGAAAGCACACACACACACAATATATACTTATGATAATATTACGATGCATTTATATGCAGAAGACAGTGTCACGCGTTGTTTTGACATATTGTATATCAGTAATTTCGATTTAAATGTATTTTATTATTTAACTTTACCGAATAATTTAGAGCCCTGTAATTATTTTGCAAACACTGTTATTGAACCAATTGATAAAATAAAATACCTTAAAATAATCATGATGAATCTTTAAAGTTGAATAATCTATACATTATCTCACTAAAATTTTTTTTAAAAAAAATCTAAACTATTATAAGTATATATTTATTGATATAAAATTGCTTCGAATTATATTTATAATTATAATTGGCAGTAATCCAGTCAATTATTTCATTTGGTATAGCATTTGTGGATTTAAGGGCTTTAATTACTACCTTGAATAGTGCTGTAAAGTTAATTATATGCAAGCCAAGCTATTTATCCTTCTCGTTTTTTACTTTCTGTGCTTAATGTATTTACCATACATAAATTAGGTATACTATAAAAAGTAAGTAACAGGCTAACTACAAGTATAAAATAGATAAACATATATTAATATACTATCTAAATATCTTAAAAAATGAACCTATAAATATCTATCTTAAATTTATAGGAGCTATATTTTATGTTTTCTTAAAAAAAGTATATAACTACGATTTTAGAGTACTATTAAAAAGTATTTTTATGTCAAGGGCTCTTCTTTGTTTTAAATTTCTTGGTATGTTATATTTGAGTTCTATGATAAATAATAAATAAAATATTTTAAGATTGTGTTGTTCACAATGTATTTTAAATACTAATACTTTAAAACATTCAGACATAAATCTATTCATTGTAGGTAGTTTTTTTTATGATCAAGTTGTTACCTTATACTCACATTTTTGTACTATAACATATTTCAAATTTATCTATTTATTATTATTATAGGATTTTTGTATGGTGTAAAAACATGAAAAAATATTGAAAAGGTGTAAATATAATGCAATGAAATTGAAGGAGTTGAATAAATGGTTGGCTGTTCAGAAAAAAAAAACATCACATCATCGCTTATTTATTTGGGAGAATGTAGAGGCAGCTTTTACATTGTATACAGATGGACAGATAGTTGAAAAATGTGTACTCATATAAATATAGTAAACATTTTTAAATAACCTTGGAAATATGTATTTGAAAAATGTTAGTGATTTGTATCTGAATAGGATGATAAAGTTGAATATTATAAACATAAATACAAATTGGATGGTTAATACTACTCGTATATGTATTTGAAAAAAACAATTTAATCAAGAATTTAATCACATATATAATTCCATAATTACAAAAAGAAAACCAGGGAATTTAATTGTAATTTAACTAATTAAATTAATGTACATAGTTCACTTTTTAATTAATAATTAATAATTTATCACATCATATTCAATCGGTATAAATATGGTATACAACTCTAATATGTAATTAAAATATACTTTAATTGTACATGTAAACATATGTTAATAATTATAATAGGAGGGTATGTTATAATAATATGCAATAAAATAACACCATCACACATTTTACTATCGCTACTTAATGTAATTGGGTGTAATAACACTTTGTAATGAATTACTTTTATAAGTTTTTATGGCTCAACGGCAATATGCTGAGAACTTTGCGTGTTAAATACCATTCGTGGAGATATTTTAGAATAATGTTTCCTCCTTGAAATAGCGTTCATAAGCTGACCATAATTGATAATTACACACCATTTGATTCAACACACTTGTTCGGTGAATTGGAGTGTATAAATTATTATTAAACTGCAAGCGCCCCATCCTAGTTTTAACCCTTACAAACCGAAGAATAATGTTTGTAGAACGGTTAACATTCCGCTTAAACTTTGTAGCCCTTTGACTATTTATTTTGATTATGGATACTTTGTGACTATTGAAAATTTAATAGAAAGGCAATATTGCGCTGTAATACTTGTTGAAACAGTTTTTTTTTGCTAAAACCTAAAAAAAAAAAATAGACCGATAATATGGATGGGTTTTTATTCTCTTTAAACGATTTAAATTTCCACAGTAAATAAATAAATAAAAATACATTTGATAATAATTTCTGATTTCTGATATGAGTATTACTAATATTCTGTTTTAAATTCGTATTCTTGATTTTACAAAATAAAAACCAATGATAATACTTTAAGTATACCCAGCAATGTTTATAATTTTGGTATTGAAGTTTAACGGTGTAATTATTATTATTATTCCCAAGGTAAATTTGTTTGGATGGATCTTTTTAAAACAAATATTTGTTTAGTATCTGATAATAATATATTCTAAAGTTTAGCTTATTTTGAATTGATTAAGAACTTCGATAGTCCGAAGAATAATATGTTTGATGAAGAAATCCAATCATGTTTCAAAGAATACAATATGATTATTACCTATAGTTGTATTTTACTATAGTCGAAATGTATATAATTCGGTACAAAAGTATACATCGTATAGAATTTCATTATTGTAACTTGTTTCATTTATTAAAAATTTTGAGAATTTTAGGACAAAATTGCTCATGCTGCATAATATTTGATATATATCTGGGATCCAGTTTTATTCATAACTCTGAAATGTCGTTATTGTGAATCTACATGTTTTTGACAGAAGTTATATAAATATAAGCAAAACGTTTGAAGTGTCGCGGCGCACGTGCTTTTCCCTATTTTTTCATTCACCCTTGTACCATACTCATTCTTTCTTATGAACATTTGGCCATCACTATCGCCGTGTGAACTTCACACTACATCCCCATGGATTTTGTTTGACAAAACAGGCGAATATGCGAGGGTGAAAAATATTTTCGACCACAATAGGTATTCACTATTCACGTCGTTGCCACTGGTTTCCGCAGGTACCTATACATATTATATTATGAACCATTCATTTAATTCTCAAAATATAATACATTAAGTACATAATATATTGTTAAGTGGTAGTAACTATAAAACGTTGTGCCAGGGATGTCTATACCAACAGTGTGTCGACGACATATTAATAACAGACGGGGAATACGAAAAGATTGCAATGTTTATAATATTATTAGACAAGACATTATTATTTGTACCCTGTACAATTTAAAGTAATTTAAATAAAATGTCAATATAATATATTTTACTTTACGGATGACGAGAAGGCAATTCACATAAAAAACGATGAAACGAGACTATTTGGCATACGTACCTAAGCTATATAGTTTATAGCAGGTCAAGTGATTATTATTATACATTTTGGAAAGTATAATCGAAAATAGTAAGACCTTTATATGACGGGACTTCGAGATAATACAGAAAATTCGTAATATGACACACGTGGCTGGGATATTATATTTATATATGTATACAAACTTCGTATAATATGTCGTGTTTATTCAAATAATAAAATATAAATTATACGATTTACACACGGACTTAAGTATGTGAATTCCAATTTCCAGACTTTTAACTTATTTAATATGTTACTTCATATTCTTGATGATTCGAAACAATAAATTAATATCAAATATGACACCTTCGCACAAGCATTGCTTAATACATTCTGTATCAATTAATTTTGAGGGTACAATGTTTTTAAAATTCTGATTAGATTATTATGAGAAACTTTGTAATGATAAATAATATTTTTAAGGGTGTGTTTTTTTAAAATTTGATTCCGTAGGTTATAATGACAAAACATATTTGTTAAATATTCTCTATTTTAGTTTAATGTTGATTTTATTAATACCTACAAATATGATATTATATGATATCTATAATATATTAAGTGATAATGTCATTGACATAATATAGCACAAGTATATAATATATATTTTTAACAGAATTATTAAATATATAACTGTTGGGAATAAAGGAATACGGTTAAAATGTAAATAATTTATAGCAAAAGAATCGTTAGTTAATTTTGTTCTGCGTTTTACCGAAAATTATTGTGAGTGGGATACCACAAAAATTGTTTGTATTATTATTACTACTATTGTATTTATTTATCCCCTCATAATGAATGTGGAGTTGGCATATGGCACACACGCACACACTGGCACGTTAGCTATGGTCTAGGGGTGTACCATGTACGGACATAAGGCATTATATCGAAATTAATTTTGGCGTCAACATGGTTTTTGGATTAATTTCAGACAACCTCCTTGGATTATTTACGACCAGCTGTTTTGCTAGGAATTCCAATAATATCCAGTGTATGATTTAAGTGAATCAACGACGGCACCGTCTGCATCACCACTGTATGTGGTTTTGTACAAAGCTATAACCCAGATATTTCTAACAGCCACGAACACAAAATCGCGTTCAAGTTGCATCCGTGAAATCCACTCTCTGACTAATCTTGAAATCATGGGCAATGTGTCATCCTGTTTTTTTAATAAAAAATGATAATAAAACTTCTTTAGTATTATTTCCTTATAAACGAAACGGTCATTGTCGTTACGGTTTTAGAGTATGAATCAAATACCACTGTCAATATGAACATTCTCTTTGTTTGTTGTCGTTAAAACATAATAATTATATTTTATATCAAAATAAATAATACTATAAGTAAATAAAAAACAGTTAAAAATTTAAATAAAATTTAATCAAGGCTAATCTGTAAACTGTAAATGGCATGAATCATTGAATTCGCAAACGATCAATGTGTTAAGGTAAAATACATTAACATCTAATATAATAGAAAATAATTGTATAAATTATATTTAAAAACTCAATAGAATATTTAATAGAAACCATCTACAAATGTACATATTTTGAGTTCCTCTATATTTATTAGAGTTATGAGTTATGACAGCACAGTCTTTGTATTTGTCATATTTGTCATATTTATTTAAGTGTCATCATAAAAATAATGAATATTGCAAAAGTGTGTTGTGACTTTATGGCTAAAATTCTAGAAACAATTAAGGTAGGCATCCTAAATGTTATTAAAAATAATTGTGAATAATTATGTGTATAATTTGTTAAGAGCTTTTTTTTTAAGTATAAATTATGCTTGGGAATAAAATATATTAAGATTAAGAATTATTATTTATAACAAGTAATAACACTCAAAAAACTCAAATTTTTAAAATATTAAAAAAAATTCTGAGATTACAAAGCAGGTTATTGAATTGTGATAAAAACAATGTTCTTAAATCTACCTTAATTGTATATTGTTACATATTTATACTTAGTTACTGAGATGAAGAACGAAAATCTTTCTACATTGTACATCCCCTTAATTTCGTACAGTGGTAAGACATTGTAAAATAATTATTTACAATAATTATAAAGAAACAAAATTAAGTTGAAAATCAAAAATTTCACATCTAATTTTACCTATATTCTGCGTTGTATATTTATCTGTTATTTAGTACTACTTATCTATAATATGTTATATTTAATGATTTAATACAGTTCACCGCGAGATATACCGATATAAACAACATTTGGATTAGATTTTAGTGGCATAGATAATAATTACTTAATTAGATTATTATTTTTTCATTCAATATTTATCTGACTAAATTTATTAAAACATAATATCTCACTTTTTTATCGTATAGACTTTTTTTTTTATATTTAGTGTTTTTAATTTATTCCGTTGGGCTTAATTGTGTTTCCCCTGGGACAACTCACCTTTTGGATAATATCACCCTGGGGACAAAGGTTTTATGTATAACTGACATTCGTTCCGAACCGCAGCGCTTAAATGATCGTTATTATATTATTATATGCACTAAACAGATAAATGTATCATAAAATAGAATGGAATAGAGAGCAAATTAAAAACAAATCAATTTCATTCGTTACAAAAAACTTTGTTTTCTATACTGTTATAATGATTTATAATGGGATCCTATCAATAATTGATGTTTTATCAAAATTAAAGTATGTAATTAAGTGTAGGTAATTTGGTTAGAAAATGAAATAAAATAATACAAACTTGAAATAACATAATCTGCTGAGGTTGTAAAAGTGATTACGATAAAGATCACCATGAAAATATAATGGCCACTATTTTAAAATATTTATGTGCAATTTATTTTTCAAGAACAACCGGATATAAGATAATAAAAATGTGCGACAGGCCAAACAGAAAAAAAGAAAGGGATTATTCTTAAATCGTTTTGTTTTCTTAGGTGTTTAACTTAGGACCTGGGGGGAGGGGGGATTTATTATACACACATTGCCAATGTTCATTGTGAGTTTATACGTAAAAATAAAATTTTACTATTATAGGTTTGGCATACACCCTATCATAAATATTAGCGTCCCGTTTACAATACATTATCTTTGATCTTGGACTAACGCGTTATTATAATGTACATCCCCCACCGCAAAATACTCCCATACGAGCATAGCGAAGAATGCATTTTGGGAATATATCGTAAATCATGTTTAGGTAAAACTTATTTGTGAATATTTTATCTTAATTTTTATTGTAACATATAAGATATTAAACATTTTATGATTTAAAGTGGATAATAGAATTCATAGATTTTTTGATTTTAAATAAAATATTGGTAAATAAATAATTGTATAGATTTGTTAAAACTATCAAACAAAATTATAATATTTATTATTCGGGTTTAATGTAGATAAGAATTTTATCATTTAAATTCTATATATATATATATAGATATTAACAACGTCCACTACTAATATTATTCAATGTATAAAATATTAAGTAACTGGATCAAACAAGTTGTTATGGCATTTATTGCCATTATATGTATATTATGAACAAAAAAAGTTGTTCTTCATATTTTAATTTTCTCTGAAAAAAAGTGCTTAACTGAAAACATTTTGTTAATTTTTTTTTTAATGATATTATATGAGTCATAGTTGAAATTATGTTGAAGATTATTAGTAAAGCGTCTTAAAATATAAGAGTATAATAAAGTAGAAAATTATTTTATATACCTCTTAAAAAGAAATTTTTTTTGAAACTCAGAATTTTGCTTTCGCTTTTAATTAATAATTAAACCATTGTCAAAATATATAATGTGTACCCACCTGAGATAATAATATCAGTAAATATATTTTTCAGTCGCTTCAAGTCTGAGAGACAATAGTTAGTAGAAACCTATTATTACGCCCCCTATTGTGACAACATCTGATAATGTATAAGACAATCTTAAAGCCTTTTAAATTTTCTTCAGATAAATGTACTCCTAAACACTTCTAAAATCAATGAATAAAACTTAGGATACAACTTTCAATTTGTTTAAGTTAAAACAAACCTGATTTTGTTTTTCTAGTAGCAAGAAAGTTATTGTTAATCAAAATACATTACTAAAATTGTGTATGTCACTTTAACAACTGCTTTTAAAATGTAATTAATAAATATCAATTAACACTACAAGTCATGAATAATTTTGAGTTCAATCTGCTAAGGTGATATATTTAACTTTTTATAAATTATTATTACTTCCTAAAGTATATATCTAGAAGAAAATATTCACTACAATAAAATAAATAGCTGTTTCATCAGACCCTACATTGAAAATGCTTACACAAAGCACCTGTAACCTTAACGATGTGTAAAATTATTCAATAGTTATTTTTTTCAATTCAAAAATAAATGGTAATTTTATACATGGTTTTCAATTATTTTTTCAATAAGCAAAAAGATTCTTCGTATATTGCAATTTATAACTAATTATTTTTAACATCGAAATGTTTCGTAAAGATATTAAACAGTATGTTTATTTATAGATCCGTTTAAAAACAACAACGCGAGGAAATTACCATAATCTTTTTGGATCCACTACAGTGATTTGTTGTAATAGCAATAATATCACGTAATTATAACACCGCTAATGGGAATAGAATTTCCATTAATGGTGTCGCGATTAGCCCGTTAGTATCGTGAAAAGTTATGTGTAAAATACAAGCATACACACATACATACGTACATATATATATATATGTGTGTATATAGATTATATATGTATAAACTGCTGTGAAGTTCTCAAACCGCTAAACGGAAATTACAGCGAAACGTTTTAACTTTTGCGCAAATAACGGCGTCGTCGTAGCTGGAGGATAAAGTATGTTTAAATACGTGGCCATTTCCATCCATTAGTCGGATGCTCGGGAAATCTACGAGTCATTGAAACGCACACCCACGCTCACACCTATACGACACACACGCGCGCACACACAGTGCAAGTCAGATACGCACACCGCGGCACACGGAAAACACTTTAAGGACCACTGCGTGTGCGGTGTATAAATGTATAATATACCATAATATACATCACACGCAATCCCTTCGCGAAATCCGACGACTCCGACGACGGGGAGACGCGTTAATCTCATCCCGCGGTGCCGTCGCCGCCGCCGCACGTCCCCTTCGTCGAGTTCAACAACACCTACTATACCGACTCTATAATATCCACTGCGTACCACCGCCCCCCACCCCCACCACCACCACCACCACCACCACCACCACCACCACTGCATTATATTAACCACCTCTGGTTCGTCGTGACTTGCTGCGCCGATCGTCGTAATAATCGTCGCCGCTGTATTGTTTTGCATATTATACAATTAACGCGATTAAAATATCACTAATATCGTAGTGTTGCGACGCTGCCACCACAGAATATATAATAGTAATAATAGTAATAATAACTGACACGATATAATATCATAGTTTTATAGATACGGAGAGCAGGGCGCTGTTGTAATGCAATTACGTATGTTGTGCCTTGGTCAAAATTGTTTAGAAAGAAATGATCTAAATTAATATCTACGTCGTATCTTAAGTAAAACGTATTATTCCCGAACTGTTCCACTGACTATGTTTTATAAAAATAACCAAAAATTATTTTTTTGTCTTGAAGAGATGACAGAACCTATTATCCATAACTACACGAGACCTCTTTTTATGGATATAATATCATTTGTTATTTTGAATAAACTATTGTGGTCGTGGGTATATACATTGTATGGTGGATACTTACTAAATAATTTAGTTACCTTTCGGTATGATCGATCTAGGAACAGTTTAATGTGTAGTGTGTACCATTATATTATATATACCTACATGGTTTCTAGTCAAACAAAAATAATACAACGAGACAAAAACTACTGTTATATCGTATACTTTATCCAAAGCCGGCGGTATGAGATACTCAATTACGTT
The DNA here is from genome assembly GCA_027563435.1 of Nasonovia ribisnigri. Classification (NCBI taxonomy): domain Eukaryota; kingdom Metazoa; phylum Arthropoda; class Insecta; order Hemiptera; family Aphididae; genus Nasonovia; species Nasonovia ribisnigri. The sequence goes on from JANEHU010005119.1 coordinate 255,206, forward strand.
TTTCCTTGAATTTACTGAGTTGGTTGCCGTGTATGCGTTACATACTATTATTTTTACTAATATTATAGCAAATAATCAATGCTATAATATTCTTTGCTTTATGATCTAATACCACTAGGTATTTAGGAAGTACATGTACTGTACTACAGTAGAGGGTGAAAACATATTTGAATTATGGTAAATTTACTTTAAATGGTACGGGTAGGTATTGAATAACATATAATGATTATTATAGTATGTTAATGTACTCAGTACTTTTATTTTTATTACTATATTTTATTATAGTTTGTAATAATTATTAATATTACAATAAAGCAATTGCACTGCATAGTCATTAGAGTATTAATTGTTCTACTATAATACCTCTCTCAAATGAAAATATGAAAGTAAAAATGATGATACAACTTTGTAATCTCGAAGCCGATAATAAATTTAAATTTACATAATTAGATAAAACTTAAAGGCCGACCGTCTTAAATTAATTGTTTTATTTAATTTAACGTTTATTTTGCCGCTCTAATATCTCTGGCTACAACGACGTGGCAATTAACGACGCCCGTGTCTGTTCTTGAAATTAACGGCCTTTCTGTTACAGACTTCATTCTGGCTGAACTGCAAACAGGGTGAAAAGAAAGTGCATGTGGACGACGATGAAGGAGAGAAAAATGTAAATTGCAAAAAGTGCATTTTTGGAATCAAATCAGCATATTGATTGATATTATTTTCTCTCTTCTAAAATTGGTTTACATAATGTAGACACCATTATAATTAGTGTTACTGCAGTGATTACTTAAATACAAACGACTGTAACATTTGAACATATATTTAAAAAACTTAGTTTTTTTGAATAATATTTATTCATATGTATTTTTATGACAATGATGCAACCAAAATATTGTATCAAACAAAAAAAATTACTGAATAAATCGGATAAAATGAGCCAAATCCACTTTAAGCCATGTTTAATATGTCTGCAAATGTATCTCAAGTACATACCTATTTAAATCACAAATGCACATTGTAAGTTTTTATATTATGTGTTTTATCACTTCATACTATAATAATATAACTGAATAGCTATATTTGTATTATACACAGTCATATCATATTATTTCTCATCGTATCAATCTGTAACGGATCTTTTTATATTTTCAGTCACGTACGATTAGAATAAAAAAATCTGGTCGATTTTAAATTTCACTATTCAGCGAAACGGTCGCGAACAAATGTATCTTAGATATTTGTGTCTTGTATTATAATAGCGTCTCATTATATTTCCAATTGTATTTGAAGCAAAATACATATTATTTACTTTCTGGTTTATTTAGACAGTTTGTGTACATTTTTGACATCTAGTTTCGCTTGAATATAATTACGCGTTTGCTTGGTAATAACGAATCTTATATTTTAATAACTAATGCAATTGAGTTTTTTGGCTAATAATAGTATGTGCAATATTTCACACGGATTTTTAATTGATAATACAAACGTGTTCACTAAATTGCATCCAAATTCATCTTAAGGATAAAAAAAGAAAGAAAGCTATTTACGTGTAGACTGAAAAAAGCTCTTCTAGATTATTTTTGACTGAGTCTACGAAATTCTGATGGTTCTAACGTATTAAAATTCAGTTCACATAAAATCTTGATTTGTAGACTAAAACCGACATACTGTTTAAGCGAAATGAGTTGCGGATAAACGAAGTCAGCCTGAGGGTGATTTTACAGTAATAACATGTAGTCGTAAATAATGTAACGCATAGTGCAAGTCACAAATTATGTTTTCATTGTTTTGACTGAAACAATATTTTGCTGTTGTATTCACATAAGTATTATGTATTGATAACAATTTTAGTGAGATTATTTAATTCAAAATTAAATGTATTCGAGAAAAGTTTATCAGTCACTGCGATTAATATTTTCCTTACAAAATAATGTAATATTTTTATAATTATCTTTGCAAATACCGTAATCTACATATACTATAACTAACTGTATATTTGTATACGGACTTAATGATTATGTACTATGCAACTAGTATACCTACAATCTACATTCATTAATTATTTAATCGATGTTAAACACTGTTAAAACTCATTAGTTTGATTAAAAAAGACAAACAATTTTCCCTACAGCTATTCTATCGTTTAAGTAAATTGAAGTTTTTAAATATATACGATATGGTATATCCACCGAGCATGCACAGTTTTTTACTTCAATAATGAAGGATTTTTGGAATTTATTAAATAAAATTAAGGAATTTTCAAATTATTAAGATTTTTTATCCTGTTATACAAATAATAATTAAATCCTGTTACAAACTTCTGCCTTCCAAATAAAAACTCTATTTCTTCACTTTAAATTTTAAAAAGTATATTTTTTTGATAATATCGTTGTCACTGGTTCAAAATCCAAACGAACAGTTTACCAGTTATCAAAAAAATATGATTTCAAGTAGGTATATTTAATAATTTAAAAATTATATTTTGATTTTTTGCATTATTAAAGAAAAAATAGGGTTAGCAATCTTGTACAATGTACCAAAAACCAAAATATCTCATACATAATATTTATTAAACAATTAAAAAAAATTGAATATGGATCTTTAAATTAATGTAATTTTTATGAATTGATATAATCAAATCGTTTGAATTTAATTTTTATAAATATTATTAGATAAACAAATGTTAATACATTCTATCTATTCTATTTTAGACTTTCGTTGTTGTAAGAATATATATATTTAATACAAGGAAATGGAAATAGCTATTTGAAACATATAGTACTGTGTACTAAGAATTATAATATATTAATCAATCAAAATAATTGTATTTTCCTTTAATAATTTAAATGATTATAAAATGTATCAACTTAAAATTAAGATTAAATAACAATATTTAAACATCAATAAATTAATTTGATTGTGTAAACAATCCGTTTTCTTTTAAGGTATATTTTTTTTGGCGGTGTATTTTATTATTTTATAAACTTAATAAGAAAGTGATTACATTTTTAGTTGAGTGGATCGAAATATATTATATGTAATAGTTTCAAAATTATATATATATATATATTTGTTTTTATTTTTGGAAGAAGCTATTTTCGGAAAAAAGTACTCTAAAGTTATTTATATAGATTAGAAATTGAACACAGATGGTTCTTGAAATAGATCATTATTAGTATTGTTCAGAGTTTTCTAGAAAGTTTAAAAAAAAAATACGAAAAATACGAAAAATACGATAACATTTACTTTACACCTGTTTTTAATAAAATTAACTTTGTTGAGTGAATTTTTTTTCAAATAATTATTATACTCATGCCTATTTGTCAATTTTTAATTTTAAAATGTTGACACTTGAAATGACTATAAGTAATTACCTAATTTTATCATATTATATTGTAGTATGTAATTTATATTCAACCAATCATCAAATTCAATAACCATAATTTATTTTCTATGTGCAGTTAAATGCATTTTAAGAACGTCTTATAACAAATTTAATATACCTTCCTAGTGTCATTTAAAATGTATTATAGAATCTTGTTTACCATTTAATTAAAATGATTATTATTTATAACACAACGTTGAGAAAAGCTAAAACTTAACCACCCACCTTATATACTTTGTAAGTAAACGTAATTTTTAATGATGTTCACTTAACCAAATGCATAAGATTAAGTTAATAGTATAATATTGTAGAGTGTAAGTCATTTGAGTAATACTAAAGTTCTACAGATTAAAATCACTATTAAATAATATTCATAGTGTGTGTACCTACTTTTATCTTACATAATATGAATTAATTCTTAAATTATGTTACTTATAATTATTAAATTCAATTAAATACAAATTAATATTTGCATAATTTACTTTTACAGTAATTGAGAGGCAAACACAAGTTACAAGTTTCTCTTTGAATTGGATTTTATACGATTATTTGTATTTCTGTAAATATATGGAAACACTTGGAAACAGCAGCTTACATAAATTACACAATATACATATAGTACCTATCTATAAATAATTAACATATTATAATCAATAAAAATGATGTCGCTATCGTTATTTTACCTCTTAAAACAAAAAACGTGTAGGTAGTAACTAGTTATAATAAATGAATCATTAGAACTTGGTAGTTATTGTAACGATTGTCATAAATAATTTTTGTTTGAAATTCGTTTTGAAATTATTTGAAAACAGTCAGAAAAATATGATCACGTCGCCTATTGCTATGAAAATTTGGCTTTAATATTAAATTCACTGGTATATATAGAATACATCATAATTCTTTATGTGTGTACACAATCTGATTACTTTAAAATTTTCCATTCAATCCCTGATTAGCGTTTCGCCGATATCATACTCACCAAACAAGAACCCAAGTGACTTATTACTTGTGGGCACTATGAATAAACTCACACACATATTATTATATAATAGATATATCATATATTATAATTTATTTGTATACCTAAATGTTTTGTTATGTATTGTTTGTTGTTGAGTTATTAAATTACTATTACAGGGATTATAATATTGACGAACATTTTTTTTTTCTAAACAATTTTATGTACTTTTTTTTTTTTTAAATAATACTATATTTAAATGTTTGATTTTTGATTAAAAATAAAATAAATACCTACAAGAAAATGAAATATATTTAACTATGACTTGAAAAAAAAAATTGAAACACAAATAATATAATATAGGTAGGTAGGTACAATTAGTAGGATAAAAACGATAATCAGTCATAATATGTATGCATTATTATATGAATTATTTAGTTTGCAATGTATTTTAATGCATATATAACATTTTATTCACTAGGCACGTTTTTCCAAAGGATAATACCATTTTATAAAACGCTAACATTTTTAAATAAAATATAGAGAAGTTGAAGAGTTATTGAAAATAAAAACTATAAAATAAAACTAATAGTTAGGTTATCCACAAATAAATGATTATTGACGTTATCTATTAGTCGTTAAAATAGCTGTAAAGTTTAAACTTTTATAGACAGTATGGTTACGGGGCTGTGAATTACATTTAATGTATTTATATACATTTATATATATTATATAGGTATACATGTCCAAAACTTTCCAATTCCCTTGTCGGCGCAACACCAGACGGTCGTTTAGAGACTTTGTTTTTGGGCAATTTGTAATTACACCACGTGATGCATAGAGATTGATCGATTTGAGTTAAATATTTGTTCAAAGGGAGGGATAAAAAATAAAAACAAAAATACCAACCCTTTTGAGCTTAATTACTGGACATTTGTAATGTACACAACACACGCGCACACGCACGCACACACACACACACACACACACACACACACACACACACACGCGTGTACATAGGTCACAAGCCACATACAAGTACCTACTACAGTGACATCAAGACAAAAACAATGTCTATTTTATTATATTATAAAAGTCATTACGACGCCTGTTGGTTTAATTAAACGGTAGCTATACGTGGGCGCTGTCATGGTCTGCGGAGGGTCTGCGGTGCGTTTTATTGGTCGTTTTGTGTAATAACGAAGAAAAAGGGAACCCATGTAATCGTGCCGTATTAATATAGAAACCCTGACATTTGGTCACACTTTTCACCCTCAAATTGTGTTGTTGGGTGAAAAAAAAATCTGAAGCAAATAATAATAATAAATAATAACGTTCAAACAATAACTCCTGATTTCATAAAACATTGTTAAGATTCATGAGGTATTTATGGGAAAAAACAAGATTTCTTTTTCACATTATTAGCACATATAATAAAATATAAAAACAAGTGACTGCAATACAACACAGTTCTGTAATTTACGTGGTTTGAATTTTCTAAAACGACATATAATATACGACCCCGAGTTGAATATGAGAAAAAGTAAAATAATTTGGATAGAATTAAATTATATGCGTCATACAACAACTGAAGGGTGAGTAAACGTGAGTAGATTGATTGAGCAAAAAAAAACTCGGTACGTGTTTATCCAAAGATCTCATCGAGTGTGTAGATGTATATACTGGTATGATAGTGGTTTGGAATATAAAAACCATGAGTATAGGAACACACAATTTTTTGCAAATTCGTAAATTATGGAATTTTTTTTTTTCATTTTTTTGTTTGCAAGGAATCATGTTTAATATTTATGACAAAGCTTAACATGGCAACGCATATTGCGTACCACTGACCAAGTACGAATTACCACGTTTGCACCGTATTGCTTTTACATTATTTATTTACAAAATTTTAAAAAACAAATAATTTGATACATTAATTTTAATGAATATATAATTGAGTGCAAATATAGGAACTATTTGATTTTTTGTATTATTTTTTTATTCCATATTAAAATAATATATTGTTTTATCTGACAGAGATATTAATATATAGCATTGATATAAATAAATATAATGCATAACTAAACTATAATTATGTTGTTAATCAAGTAAATTTTTTAAGATAAAAAATGATAGTTAATATTAACGCTTTGTTTATAATATAGCTATGTATATTATGTAATACCAATAAACAGTAAACACCCTTAAATTAATAATTCTATATTTTTTTTTCTACTCACAATAGGTATTTTCTTATAAAAGTAAAATTATGTTTATACGACAAAATAATTTATAAATCCTTAAAAAAAAACCAATCTACCAATGACAGTCCTGTATACCAACGCAAATGGTTGATTACTATTATGAATATGTGATATTTTATATAATATATAGGTACAATCATGTGTGAATGTGAGTGTGTGTTAAATATCGTAAAAGTGATACTTGTTAGCCTCTCACCAGATGAATGAATTATATGCGATTTGTATTATTAGTGTTAGTATAATAGTATCCTGCCTGCATTTTTTTTAGAGTCAATTTTATACAATTATTTCAGTTCTCTTTCGATCAAATTCTCATTTAGTCGTATTTAGGGTCTGAACGAGTTCAATATGAATCATACTATATTTTTAATTACTTCGGGTCTCTGGGGTTGGCCCTACTACAACGGTTTCGGATAAATCGCATATTTCTTTCGAGGTGTCGTTTCTCCCAGTTAATCAATATTATTTACCCTTCGGGTTTAAAATAAAAAAATCATCCATTTTTATTTGAACTTAATGATAACGACATTTTACAACGAAATTATAATGTAATATTATTTACTTTAAAAATTCTAATCATTGCTAAAAAAAATTTTAAATTATATTTACATAAAGATACATTTCTATAACAATAAAATATTTTTAAAAGTTTTGGTTGTTTTTTTAAATAATAAACGCCAAAAATACCATAACTAGGTACTCAATAATAATAATTATTGAAGCTTTCTTAAGCATCACAATTTTGAAATTATAAAACTAGTTGGTTATTGTTTATAATAAATTATAATCTGTGATACTGGTGTCTGGTAATGTAAACACAATATACCAACAATATTTCAATTGCAAATAGAACGTTAGAGTCCATAAAGTGTCTAAATCTAATAATATTGTAAAACGTATCAAAAATGTTGAAGCATTTGCAGAAATCAAGTCCCGAGTTTCTTTAATAAGTAATGTTTCGCAAGAGCAGAGCACACACGTTAGGGTTGGTATGAAGAAATATAATAAAATGTACGCGCATACCTGAACAACGACAAAACTCTAAAAAATCTGATATACTATTATGATTATTATTATACGTAGCTGGTACACAACATGCAATTTTATTGTAACAATATTGTCAAACAGCGGAAACCGGCGTAGGAGACTTGCTCGTATGCAGTTTCAGTCGCCCGTGTGACACAATCTCACGATGTGTTGGCCACCGACGACTGCAATAACGACGACGAGGAACGGTGAAAAGGGTGCAGGAGGGTTTACGGGAAACAACTTTCTCTAGTCTCTCGTATCTTTTGAAAATAAATATAAATACAAATATACTTGTCTGCCGTGATAATAATAATAATAATATGAACTACGGGTGTTGTACCGCACCGAGATGTAAGGGTTGGCCGAGTGCAAAAACTCGTAATATTCGACCGGGTATCCTATGTAGGTGTGTATATATATTATATATATATTGTTGGACGGCTGCTAAAAGAGTAAATATTATACACACATTATATTATACACGTTGTAACAATCTCCGGAAAGGATTTTCCGCTTTATTTATTTCTCTTTTTACTGTCGTTGAATAACATATATGACCCGTAACGAAATTGTACTCACACATTCCCGAACTCAGACGCTGCCGCAGTGTGCGTGTATAAATTATATATTATTATTATCATTGTTATTATTATTTTCATAGGTGTGTGTGTGTAGCAAGTGTCGTTTTTTTTAAGCCTTTACCATCCGTATATAAATTATTCATGTCCTCGCTTGTGAGGTGTATGAGTGTGGCGTAGTATAATATGGAAAAAAAAACCTTTGTGGGCTCCATCAATATTCGATGTGGTATTATTCAGTGCGCTACAACCACGTCGGTAATAAGAATACCTGTACCGCGTTGTGCTCTGATGTTATGACGGTTTCTCGTTATTGTCGTAAATATAAAATAATAATGACAATATAATATTATTATAATATGATGGCGTTGCCGACGGAACGGTTGGCGCCATCGGGCGGGCGATTTCGGGAGCCATTGTGAACGTGCTGCGCTCTGTCTACGGACGGACGTCGCATTTTCGATCGGCTGGCTGAGCTTTTCACAGCTTGGACGCGTTATGTGTACCTGTTGTATGAATAATTTTCGTCCGTTGCTCCTCGACAACTTCTCATCAAGTGCCTCAAACACATAGTCATAGTAATATTGCCGTCAGACTAAGTGGAAAAGACCGGACTTAGTCGTTAGGTACATTGGAGATACGACGATTTATAATCATAAATTTCGTTGTGGATAAAATTATAAAATTGTGGTTACGAATTTATCATACGATGCGTTTTTTTTCATCATTTCAATCGTGAATAATCCCAAAATCGAAAAAAATTGAGTTACGACCTTTTCGAACTAGGCCGACGATAATATAATTTTTCATGTCGATTATGATCATGAAAAGTTTTTGACAAAGCCCTTTGAAAATGTACTAAAATATTATTATTTTACAAATACCTAATTTTGTTGTAATTTTGTATAGCAGCCTGCAGGTACCTACATAATATATTACATCTAATAATTGTACACGATTTTTATCATTGTTTTCATCCAATAATTCTTTCAATTTTGCTTTTAAATATTACAAAGTTTGATGAATTAAGTACAAATTTAGTAAAAGCTAACCTCATATAATAATGATGTTATATTCTCATATTTCTATATCCTTCATAAATGAAACATTAAAATCACTAGTTTATTGGTCCTACTTTTTCGTAATATTTTCAATAAAAACCAAAAACTACATATTTAAAAGAAGCACCATATTATACAATTATTATCTGTTTAGATTCCGGTCTATTTAATAAAATATACGGTATTATTTGGATCACTTACTTTACCTAGGTACCTATGTTTAAAATAACCATTATTGTGACACCATGTTTCTAAAATAAACTAATAGCGTTTATTGTTATTGTTAAGCTATAATAATTTTATACTAATAGCTTTTAAAATAATAATAAATAAAACAAATATTATAGTAGAAAATTACCAAAATATATAAAATTGTAAATTTAACAAAGAGCAAAGATTTAACAGATCATTATTTTATTACCGAATTTCATTTGGAAACGGATGAAATATCATACCTCAAATCATACCTGCAGTGATCACCCTAATCATCATACTGTATTAAATCTCACTAGAAATGAAGTGTAGAAAAAGGTAAAAAAGATATCGAACCCTCCATCATCGATAATGGTGAAAACTGAATTGTTGATTTTAGCACCGTTTGTTTTTGTTTTTATACTAAATCAATACCTACCAAGAAAATACCTCTTTGCCATTAAATTGTCGAGAATATTTCAAATTATCGCTTTATGACAATACACTAAATGGTCATAAAATATTCTTTCATATTACGGTACGTAACAAATTATTTGAATTATGGTTCACAAAAGGCCAATATGGTATGCTTACAAAAAAAATATGTGTTTTAAAATAAATTCTTTTCACATAAAATCGATATTGATAAATTTAATGGTGCCTTTGAGATTATAGCATAATATTCTGTCAAGTTTATGAAACAAGACTATTTCAACACAAATAAATATAAAATAACCAACTATAAAAACTGCAGGTTATATGGTGAAATAATTGTTAAGGTAGTTACTTAAATGGGTTTTGTTCTATTTATTAGTTTTTATGAACGAAATTATATATATTTTTATTATCGGTACAACGGTTTTAAAACTAAAATTCCAAATTTACAGTTTTACATAATAACATATTATTATAAAAGTGTAGCAACCTCCCCCCCCTCCTTTGAATATAATTGCGTTAATTTTTCAACGGTGCAGCAGACGAATGAATGGGTAGTATAAACTGATGATACTTTATTTAATTTTAGCCCCGCCATGTTATTTTCTTAGCAGTGAAAATTCAGGAACATTTGCATAGGGGTGGTGTTTGTGCAAAAGGGCACAAGTAAATTTTTTTAAATGTATATTTAATTTTTTAAAATTAAAAATAAAATTTTTGTTTTGTAGATAGTTTTACGTCGTATCGACTGATGGCACTGAAATCAGGCTACCTCCATAGATAATAATATTATTATGTAACTGACACGTGAGATCATCATTCTATCAGTTTGGTGTTCATCAAAGCAAGCAATTATAACTGTTAGGTTATAACTGAATAAATCTATTTTATCTTTATTGATTTATATTTTGAACATTTTATTTTTTCTTGATTAAATATTTGAAAAAACTTAAATAATATAGGTATATTATACTATTTATACATATATCATATATGTACATTCTCACACAAGCCATTGTCGTATAAATACAATATAGGTAGGTACGTATATACACAGTTATACAATTGTTATTTCCCACAGACTGATGGTCTTAAGCTTCTATTGCGTTCAATCCTTTACGGGGATTTATCTTTATTATTATTATTATTATATATATACTTTTTTTTATCGATATGATTAAAACCGTCGTCGCATTTGATTGGATTATATAGGGCATAGGGGGACTAACCGCTGCAGAGAATATAAAATACTTCACACGGTTTTTTACCCTGTCATAGCAAATTTTTTATCGCTCACATTTGAAAAACGAGGGTTTCAAATCCCTCCATTGAAGGGATTTTATGCACTGTAAAATATGTTGTTAGTGTACGTTCACAATATTATTTATTGATAATTAGTGATGAAATAATAATAATTGTAAAATATTAAAATAAAAGTGGAATTAAAATATATTTCTACGGAATCAGTTCATTAAAATACTATACCAAATGTAGATACATATTTATATATCAAATAAATTACACTATATTTATTTCAAATGACGTATAAAATATATATGTATTATATTATGCATAGAAATTAGGAATTAATTTAGTATTATATAGGTAAATATTTTTCAAAATTATTAAGACTATTAACCACAGGTATATTATTCCATTTTATTTATTTACTTAAACATTGAGTCTCGTAATTGAGTGGTATTGCTTATTTGAATTTAAAACGTCAAACGTTTATTACGTATGGATTTGTATAAAAAGCTTTTATAACTGTGATTAAAAATTCCAATTAAATTATTTTTCATTGACCGTTATTTATAGTTCCAACGAAAATCAACATTTGAATTTATTTTAAAATTGTCATCGTACTGCGTTTTAAATATATATAAAATAACGAAAAATATTTTTTTTTTAAACGTCTGTCTGGTGATAATATTTGCACATTGACAGTTTGTTCAACAATATTTAAAAATGGTAAAAAGTACCTAACCTAAATGAGGTTAGGTTTGAACATATCTACCTATAAAATAAAGGTTAGTTGTGGGTATATTCTCAATTCCCATGACCTACCTATAATCGATTCAATAATCAAAATATTTATTTAATTTTTTTTTTGAGAAAAAAAGTTTTACGAATGGATTATTTTTGAATTATGATGCCTTCTTGTGTGACGATATTTTTAAAATATACACATTTATGTTTTAGACTTAAGTTATAAAAAATTAAATTTCCTGGTATCGGAGATTTCAGTAATTCATTATTTTATATATTATTATACTATTTCGTTTTTATTTTCCTGAAAAAGCACTCAATGAATTAATGAATATTAAAAATGCGTTTAATTATACATCGTTTACATCGTTTCTTTTAATATCGGTCGTGTGGCTTCGTGGTAAGTATGAAGTATTTTTTTAAAAACATTTTTTTTTTTACTTGCACATCGATTTTGACCTAATTAACTAGTTTTGAACCCAAGTGACTCGTAACACGCGAAATCGCTGGTGGTTTTGTTTTAAATTAGTTTTTTATCGCCCACCAGCAGCAGTTGTAAAAACCTGGCCGAGAATTATACGTGGAAACAGTGTGTATGCTTCACCACGACAATCAACGGCTCGGTCCACCCGCACATCCATCTCTTCCCTTACCGTGTACCAACCCAATCCCATAAAACTGAAAAATCGTACTTTGTAAATATTTGTACTGAAGGGGGTGGTTTTTTCCCCCGTTGTCACTGTGGCTGCTGTTGTAGTAACAGTAGAGTTGTAGTAGTGGTCGTAGTGTAGTAGAGTAGTAGACAAAAAAATAATAACACGAAATTGCGTGTTAGGTATTTTCCGCTAGCTCTTCAAGGGGGTAAACTTTTCCCATTTCTCCGTCAAAATCAAATAAAAGTTTCTGTTTCTCATACATTCACATCACTGAAGAAAAGTGTATGTGGAACAACAGCGATTCAACTGTATAGACATCGGGACATATGAATGGCGTATTTTTTTCTTAAAACGTATACCTCCTCATAGGCTGATTCTAACCCTTAAAATGTATAAATGAAATAATGACAGTAATAACACAAAGCTACCATTAAACCTCGGAGGGACGAATTGTTTTATTTGTTCTACATTATTTCATTCGCTTCTACGCCTTCAAGTTGTACAACATCTCTCAAAATCGTAATAATATAATAAATAAACACTATTGCCTATATCATATTTGCTCATATTATATTATAATATGGTATGTAGGTACGTGTATGTTTTTGTGTGATGTTATTTTTTTCTTTCTCGTTGTATTATAAAGCATTCTTACTTGGTAAATTGTTTGCATATTGTTAGAAGATAAAAATTGAATTTCGTCACACGCGTTTTACCAACCGAAATAATAACGTCACGTTGCGTTGGTTAAAAGAAAAACATAAAAAAGCTCTGTTTATATATTTTTTCTTTAGAGATCATTAGTAAAGTAAAGAAAAATGTTTGGGTAGTCTTTTAGGAAAAGACTATATTGAAAAATGACAAGTTTCACAGATTTTGCACACAAACTGCCTAAAAGTCTGCTATGGAAAATCAACCCTTTTCACCCATTTTTCCTTACTTTACAATTATTATAGTATATTCGGATTCATATAGCGTTATTTTTTGACATTTGAATTAACCAATTCGTTTCTCATTTTTTATAACTGGCATATAATGTACAGTATAATAATATATATGTAAATCCCATTTTCGTTATTAGTTTATTACCATTCCGAGATTGTAGACATTAAAAAATAATTACAATGAAAAATGTTTGACTTTCGGTATCTTGTACATTTTAACTTAGTAATATAGTATGATATGATACGAGATTGAATTGAAATATATTTAAAATATAATATACAATTTTAAGTACCTATTCATCAATAAATTTAACAAAAAAGTTCTAAATTAGTATTAAGAAAAACGAATAAATCAGTTTATTATACGCAGCAATTTGTTCTTTACCACATTTTGTAACAATATCAATTGTTTCTTATAAATTTGGAAAGTATAATCTAGTAAAAAACATAAATGTATGTTTGTATGACCGATATAAAATGAAATGTGAGCAAAAACCAAGTGACATATAACTGTGTCATGGTGGCTAAGGTTAAACATATATATTTAAAAACCAACCCTACAAATTATAATACTTATTATTATAATTTTACAGTAGGTAATATATTTATTTTATAGTGTACTTGATACTGTGTTCATTTTAAAGTTTTGTTTTTATAATATTTAATTATGATATAATTATACATTATGTATATAATAGTACGTACTATAGTGGTTTTCCTCAAAATCAGTTTACTTAAATCTTTATTTAAAAAACTAAATTATATTATTTCTAATGATTAACGTCTAAAGTAGTGGTTAATTAAATACTATATTTTATATACATGCCTATTATATTGTACCATTATTTCTGAGTTCTATGGGGTTGACATGAAATCCGGTCAGTAGGTATACATCACTATAGTGTATTACTTGTTCCCGGTCGACCAAAAACTTTTGTAAAAAATACCACGGAAATCGCATAAATCAAATCACTGACATACAGATGAACGTTTACTATACATATATTATATTGTAGTAGGTCAAGTATAATATACAGGGCGGAGAAGGAGAGAGGAATATCAATAATTTTTTACACTTGAAAAAAAATATACTTTTGAAGAGCTATCGTTTTGAATTTTGAACATACAAATAAAATTAACAAAAGACATTAATAGTTAATAAATTCTACACATTTTTTATCGGTTAACAGATAGAAAATGGGCGTTGAGTCATTTTTGTGGTCGTTTGGGTTCGACCTCTGTATCTTCCGATAACTATGAGTTCATGACAGTGCTATTGGCCCAACCACGTTCTATAATATTATGTACCTTCATATATTTAAACGTTATAATATGTATTTTATATATATATAGAACAAATTATTTTAGAAGAGATCTGATATCAAAATTTAAGTAATAACACAGGGGGAGAGCGACTCATCGGTGTCGTGGGAGAGGTGCGCCCCCGGGGGAATAAATCTCCGCATCGGCGGCGGCCACCACCGCATCGGATGGACGAAGCTGTATATGTGGTATTTGGCAATGTTGACCGAGATAATGGAATGTTCGTGTCAAAACGCGACCTGGGGGATGACGACGGGCAGGATCAGAGAGATGGGGGCTTTAGACTCGACCCTTTGGTTTTTGTACAATATATGTATGCAATATCGATCAGTATATAGTGCGTATGTGTGCGAGTGTGTGTACCGCATAAAACTCACACATTCACAAAGGTCTGTGACGTTTGATTGACTGTCCCCCACGCTTTTCGTCCACCCACCTCTTTTTCGTCCTGTACATCGAAGTATATTATAACAGCAGGACGACAGTGCGATACACGTCATAATATTACGCTCACTTCCTCTCCACAGTTACAAGCAAACGCATAATATGCTCTGTATAGTATATTACCGTAGTCGAGATGTTTCCTAATGCCTTTGACTCACTATTAACTCAACGCATTGTATAATGCATTAAAGGTGTAATCCTCTAGTTTTTTTTTTTTTAGCTGCCCCAAATGTGAGCAACGGCGTAGGAGATTAAATGCAACTAAAACGCACACTAGGTATACAATGGTTGTTACTTGTTATATCGTAACGACGCAGTTTTCGTCGTCTGCGTATGGTACGATGGACAAATAGACGGAGAGGAAAATGACGTCGCGCGTGTACAGTGAAAACCGTACGAGAGGTGTTGAGCGAAGAGTGAATTCTTTCGTCCTATTAATCGAAGTATACTATTGCAGCAGGACGGCAGTGCGATGCACGTCACATTATACTCACTTCTTCCCTATGGCTTACAGCTATATGCGAACGTATAAATGTATAACATGCGCTGTACGCTGTAGTATTCTATCGTAGTCGAGATTTTTCCTAATGCCTTTGACTCACTATTAACTGTACGCATTATAATATAATGCATTAAAGGCCTAATCCGTTAGTTTTTTTTTAGCTGCGTTAAATGCGTATGCGCGATCAACGGCGTAGGAGATTAAATGCAACTAAAACACATACTAGGTACCTAGTATATGGTTGTTATATTGTAACGACGCAGTTTTCGTCGTCAGCGTGGTGCGATGGACAAACGGATGGGTGGAGAGGAAAGTGACGTGCGCGTGTACAGTGAAAACCGTGCGAGAGGTGATGGCGGCCGAGGAGTGAATGCTTTTGTAGACAGAGTTAATCCAGATTAATAGAGTTCAATGTAACCCTCGGTACATAATATACACAATGTACAGTGTACATACATTTACATACTTATATACGTGTTATACGCTTTTGTAAGTGTGATGTGCTATTATGATCATACAGTACGCTGCCCTTGCGTTGGTTCAACGCCATATGAAATTATATTATCATACTCCGTCAACCTTACAGATTTTTATGCGCATCATCTGCGTAAGCATGCAATTTTTTAAAATACGCGAAAACTGTATGTCAAAACACATTTCGTTGTTCGAACTTTGTAATGTTATGAAATGTCGACGTCAAGAATGACTGATCATTATTCATACAATTTTTTTTGATTATATCTCCAACTATCTATTCAACAACACAATTATCATTCACATTTGAACCATTTGAAAAATTAAAATTGTTTTGATTTTCAAACATTATCTCGCATATTATATGGGTTCATGTATAATAGGAGTATCAATAATCTATGGATTTATTTATTTGTTACCATTTTAAAAAGTATAGTTTGTACTCGCATAAAAAATTTTAATGTAAAATATTGTTTATCTAAATTTCAGTATAAAATATTTCACAATAACTTGACTTTACTTTTATTAAAAATAACATAAATTTTAAATTTTAGTTTCTTACAATTTTTATAAAAGCAATGGAAGTTCATTGTTAAGTATAAATATTATAAACATTTTTGTTTTTGTTTTTAAAGTATTATGTTACTACTTTTTTTCAATATGTATTTCATTTAACTGAGTAAATAGTTCAATAAAAATGATAAAATCTCAACAGATGGTCTGTTATCCCAACCATAATATTGTCATCATTAATAATGGTATAACGTGAATATTTATAGTTTCCCAACTATTTTCCTGGCTTGTTAAAAAAGATCTAGTTTTATGTCAAAAAATATGTTCTCTACTCATTATAAACACTGCCAATGTATTGATTAAAGTGTGATCATAATTTTATACAATTATATACAAGTTCATACAATTCATAATTTTTAAGCTATTTGAAAGATAATGAGGACATTTCGATGTTAAATTAATTTATGAAACACTATGTTCTATATTTTCCCTCAATATTATGTTAAATAATATTAATGTATAAAAAGGAACCTATTGTCATACAGTATATATATATAATGTAATTATATTATAATAAATCGTATTATATTCTTGCCTATCATAAAATAACCACTTCTATGAAGATTGAGTGACTCTGTTGGTTATTTATATTATTAATAAAATTATAATTAATGAAATTCATGTACCTCTTACGGTAATCAAAGCATAATAAGTCAATATATATTGCATATTGTAATAAAAGTAAAGATAAATAAGCATAAAAAGCGTTTGAGTGATTATTCTGGTTACTGAACACACACTGTTGAAGAGTTTTAGGTGTGTAGGTACCTATATCAATATCGTGTTGTATTTCTCTCATATTTATTAAATTTATTGATTACATACTTGTAAATAATTTAAAAAAAAACTATATACATAACCAAAATCAGAATATAATTCTTTATTCAATTTTAGTATCATTTACATTATATAATTGAAGTGTTGAAAGGTTGTTTAGTTATTTAAATTGAAAACCAAACCTTTGAGTTACAATTAAACGTACAATAGGTAGGTATGTTATATATAATAATAATATTATATCAATTTATTTATAAATTATCATTATACATCAAATTCTTTCATTTGTACTCGCTTTGTTAAATACATGTATTCCAACTATAATATAATATTATTATTGAAAAATTAAGTACCTACCTATTTGATTTGGTTTATCTCTTTGGATGTGTGGTGATAATAGAGGTGCCTATATGTTTGTACATGGGTATAATATTATACTTATATATGTAATATTATGATGAATTAATATTCTATTTATTCTGTTTTCACAGTTCACAAAAAAAAAAAAACAAACAATATTATAATGATATTATGTATTTTTTTCAAAATGAATCGAATACACAAACCTTTTTTATTCTCAGTGATAGCCCTGTTTCGGTTCAACGAGTCTTAACTCGATTCATACAAGTACTATAATGGGTGTAATACGCGTATGTGCATTGTGCATATTAAGTATATATTATCGTCTCCAGTGATTTATGTTCTTGAACTCGACCGACCTAGGAGAGTCTACTATCCGTCCAGGCGGTCGGGGTAGACGCTCAAATAGTGTATTATTCGAGTGAAAAAAGCAGCAAAGTTCCATCCGTTAGGCGTCCATCCAAATCATGTTTCACTTCTCGCGAACGCATTTCGTTGAACTAGTGGACCGTGTATGTATTGCCAGGATTCTCGAGACGGAGAGTCAATTACGTAGTTGTCACAAAACAGTGCCTTTTAAATTATTTTCGAAGAACTTGGGCGTGAGTATGTGCACACAAGTGTGTATGCGTGAATACTGTATATGTATAATATACTACTTGAGCATAATACGGTAGAGAGAAAACAAGCACTGTATTTTTACACAAGGATAAAGCAGGAAACGTTCGTTTGAATAAACATCACGGCTGATCGGTTTCTACCCCCATCTGAGCATCCCCCAACAGCCCAGTGCACTAGGCCAAACGTATGTGTTGTGTATGTGTTTAACAGCCGTAAAAATAAAATTCTTCTTTTTTCTCTCTGCTAACGATTGCTTTGACGTACCTGAACACATATTTTACCTTATTTTATATATATATACTTTTTTTTTATCAATTCCATATCAGTGAGGATCTCTCCGGCCTACATGACAACTCTCAACGCACTGACGAGTGATGACATTTAACAACTAGTAATTTTTTCATACGCGTTTTGAATATTATATTGTTTAAAATATTAGCAATCGATTTGAAAAATACAATACAAAACTTTGTGAAAATACATCATAATATGATTTTAAAAACAAAAGCGTAAGACTGAAACAACACAATATGCTGAGGTAGCGTTCTCTTAAGATATTCTAAGATTTATGAATATAAATAAAAATTCATTATCATCAATTAAAATTAATATTTTTAAATCATCTTAAACAAGTCTAAAACCTCCACACCAGGTGGTTTATTTAAAATGTTAAGAGAACTTGATATGGACAATCTATACAAAAAATAAGAAATGTGTTTTATTTAAAAAAATAATTTATTTAATACAAAAAACAATGTATAACTTAAGGAAAAAAATTTTTTAAATACCATTCGTCAATACCCAAAACGGCTTCAATTATGTTGGATTGAGGTCTCTAAATGCGTGATTCCAAAGGAACTATAGTCGTTTGTCATAGTTATTCATATTTAAAATTAAAAATTGGTTTTACAGTTATTTTTAAATACCTAGTTTAAAAAAAAAATTTTTTTTATTTCTTATATTTTATTATATTTTGCTATTTATAAATTTCTTATTATGTTCAATCATTTTAAACCAAACTCTGATTTTTCTTACTATTTGTATAATATACATTATTATCACTAACTAATAACAGTACGTTTACTCTTACTGTATATTTCACGAGGTTCTTCCTCAGTGTAGAGTAACTTTAAATAAAAATTTAAATCTAAATTTAATCTAAATTTAAATAAAAATCCTTTTTGTTTTATAAATTAACAACTTAAAGACATCGACATCGATGTGAAAAAAATTCAAGCATTTCTGTCTTTTATATAGGTGTTTTGTTTTTAGAAAACAAATTTGTATGATTAAAATTAATAATCATACAATCTGAGAATGGTTTAAACTCTATATTCAGAAAATTAACTATGATGACTTTGTATTGCCAATGTACAAAAAACACTAAGACTCCAATAATATGCGAAATATAAAGTTGAAAAGCTAAACAATTGTTCAGCTTGTTTGAACATGTCATTGTTGGTTAACATGTAGATACGATCCCTCTAAGCAAGTGGATGTAATAAATAAAAAATGGTATTAATTCATAATTATGTTACTAAAATTTTTATACATAATTATATAATATATTCGTGTCTTTTTAATTTGTATAAAAGCAACAAGCCAATATGTACAATGTACATAATTAATCGTTTATCATGGAACTACGATAATAGTATTTTATATCATTTGTATTATTAACACATGACATTATCATCAAACAAATTAATTTTTACTATCATCTACATAATATTATCTTAAAATAAATGCAGTTATAAGACACTTTTCTGTTATTGTTTCAGGTGTTGTTGTGGTTGAAACAAAAAAGGAACCAGCACGGTAAGTCAAAACATTAGTTTATTATCCTTACCACACTATAACAGTCATTATAAGTATTATTATTACAACAATATCGACGTGTATCTTCTATATTATTATTATTATTATTATAATCATAATCATCAACGCTAACCGTTGTCATTATCATTATCGTCATCGTTGTCGTTGTTATGGAGTGGAATTTATACTAGTTATTCGTGAGAGGCATATAAATTACGTGATCCCAAAATATTGTCCTCTCCTTCCTTTTTCACCCTCTCACATTCTCTCTCTCTTTTTATAACGTGAATGTTTTAAACTGCCGATAAATTAGTCGTGACCGTCGCCACATGGCATTATGGCATTTGAAACTGGAGACTACGAGCAACAAGGGATAGACCTTTGCAAATAACGTAATAAATGCCGCCGGACAAAGCATCGCTCCACCGGCGGTATTCAGTCGTGACGTTAAACGCTTTATTATATTATACGCATTACGTCCATATTTTACTTATAATAACAGGGCTGATGAGTAGCTCGTTATTATGGCTTTGCTATGCGATGAGTGTGTGCTGGTGAGACTATTAATTATAAACTATTTGAACTAAAGGAGATTAAAGTGAAAAAAATATATATATAACATTGATAGGTAATACGTGAATGAATGAGTATGACTGATCAAAAATTATATTTAAAAGATTATTTTTAACTATACATTTATTTGTTATAGTTAAAGTAAAATGATAATAGATAGATTAATAAATGTTGTTCGAGCAATTATTTCTATGTACATTTGATGTTATGCGTTTGACGTTTTAACCACAACGTTTTTGTATAGGAACACAGTTGACACTTTAGTATAGTTATTTAAACACTACCCTATAGTAAAAAAAAAAATAAAAAACAACTATTATCTTTGTTATTAATCAGGTTACTATAATTACTACTATAGTCATCAATAAATATTGTACAAATGAATGTTTTTCGTTCAAAAATACTAAATAGTTATTTATATTTGTTAACATGTTTATTTAATTCGAATTAAAAAGTACTCTGATTACAACGTCACATTGATGATAATTGACTTTACCATCAAAACATTTAATGAAGTTAATATAAATTGTATTTATTTTTTTTTTTTTTTGATGGATTTTATTTGAGTTTTATATGTTCATGAATGCATAATTATATTTGAAATGTAATGGGTACTATTCATAGATAGTGGTTAAATTTTAACAGTGACATTTTTTTGAGATTTTTTTTTGAAATACTTATTCGAATTACGTGTACTCGTGTTTTCATAAGTTTTCAATTAATGGACTAGTAGATATTTTCAACTTTTTTATGACGTAACTCGTGATATTTTAACTTTGATTAAAGTTAAAAAAAAATTGCACTGCTATACATAACTATAGATCATTAAAATATTATCTGTTCTATAGGTACCTGAAATTACGTCAACTTAAAATGTATAAAATAAGAAAAAAATCTATATTAACATATGAATATTTGATAGTACCTACCTGTTTTAAGTATTTAATCATTTTGGATATCAGAATATGCATTAATTCGTAAAATCATTTAAAACACAAATATTTGTTCCCCAAAATACAATAAGCTATTTTAAGTTATTCACTTTATAACATTATAGTATCAGTATAGTCTTTGCAATCTATAATTTATAAACGTAGTTTATATAATTTATACAAAATAACCCAATATAAAATATAACCAACTATAATTTTTCTAAATTCATTACTAAAATAATAAAAATAAGTCTTCGTAAAGATAATGAAAACCTTTAATCAAATATTATTAAACGATCATATTTTGTAAAACAAGTTTACTAAGAAGTGGTTTTCCTGTTTACGTTTTGTATTCTTTCTAATTTTATAGTTTAATTTGATCAAACAAAACACATTAAATCGCTTCATGATCCCTTAATATTGTGAACAAAATTAACTTTTACTTAATCAATTGTTATGCATAAAACTCGTATGTATAAAATATAAAGTTTATGTATAAAAAATGTCTGTCAAGTATACTATAATCTCATAACTTTTCTTTGTAGGCTTATAACTTGTTCATAAGAAAAAAAATTAATAATAAATAAGTTAATAAAACACTTCCCGTGTATTATTCAAAGCTTCCTTTTTTTATTTAAACTTTTTATGTAATTTGATCTTTATTTTATTGTATAAACATAATGGTGTATTTTACTATGGTTCAAAAACATTTTTGGCCATGGGCTTATGAAATTAAATTCTAATTTGATTATAATCTTCAATGTATTGGTTTATACATTTAAGATACAACTAACAACGTATAGTACCGTGTGCGGTGTGGTTAACAATAGACGTTTAAATACGCAGTTCTGTACATTAGTCACATTTATAGTATCAAAGTTTGTATCCATAAAATAATTAATAACAGCTAAAATCAAAATTTATGATTTTACTCTACCATACAATGAATACAATGACTCGTTGTCTTGAAGCTACTGTCGTGTCATAATAGTGTATACATATTACAATATCTTCTTAAACTATGCCATATGTACCTTCCCGTAATGTTTCCCGTCAGATTCTTAATGCTATAATTTAGACATTTAGTCGTAGTCAATTTATCTTGGAGGAACTTTACTATATAACAGGCGCTAATTTCAACGTTCTTTGTTAATTGAACATTTGTAAAAATTATTATGTCTGATGAAAGTTGAAAACTTAAATATAGTAAGGGCATATCTACATAAATTAAAATATTCTATTTGTTTCACCGTTAATTTTGTCATGGATTATTCTTTAAGGTACTTAAAGGTTTGTTTATTTTACAAAAGTTTTGAATTATTAACAATTAGGTATCATTCTTCTTGGATAATGCATTTTTCATTTAGGATAGCTTGTATGACCCTTGCTGACTCTAACGTGTTCTGCAATTTTTTTTTAATGTTTTTCTGATTTGTTTTTAGGTATCCCCACACATTTAACGAATATTCTATTGTATCCGAAATAATTGGAATGGGATAGCCATGGCTGTCGGCTGAACGTAGGTGCATGCTATTTTAAATTTTGTTTGTAGTTCGTTTTCAAACCAAATTGATTATCATACCATATAACCATACAACCGTATAATCACTTTATTTTACTTTAAAGTTCCTTTTAAACTACTTTTACAATTTATTTTTTCACTCGTATTTTCTATCTTTATTATTTATCATATTATTATATATTTCGTGAGCAGGCCATTAATAATTTACTTAAACTAATATTTCTTTTTTAAATGTTAACAATTTATTCAAGTACCATCTAGCACATCACATGTTTATGTGAAATGCATTATATCACTACATGCTGATCTTGAATGATATTATATCATCATATATTATCTATTTTTAAAAACCGAGAGCAAAACTGTTCAAAGACGTCCATCCCACATATTATCGATGAGTACCAACGTAAATATTCAGTAAACAATGCCACTTATAGACTGCTTTGTGTTGCCTTGCATGCTGAGCATTTTTGGTGTATTGTTCTTTTGTTTACTTCGACATCGTCATGTACGTAAAACCGGTAAGCTCTTCGTTTAATTGCAGGTGTTTAAAGTTTAATTGTTTAAAATACAGAAAAACCACACTATGCGTAATTACTTCCTATTTACATATATAAACTATTATTATTATTATTATATTACAATAAGTATATTTCTAATTTATGAAAATTTTCAAATTTTCAAACTCAATAAATCTTATTTTATTGACTAGGTCCATACCAACTATAATATATACGAATATACTATGGTAAGGGTACAAAGGCATTAGGGTACAAATAATATTATGTTCTTTAAAATTATAATAATATGTTGATTATAATATTATATCCTTATATTCTATATGGTATTATTCATCACAAATTATAGCTACAATATTGTGTAAGAAATTATTTTAAATTCTTTAAATATTTTAAATATTTTTAAAATTAAAACAAAACATATTTTCATACACTGGTATATTTACTGAACTACGATTATCAAAATTCATTGTTCTTGTAGATCAGATTACCTAATTTTATTTTAACGCTACGTAAATCAAATTTGTTTGTGTTCACTGATTTGTAAAAAAAAATGAATATGCACAATTTATAATATGTAGTTACTAGGTACCAACTAATAAATTATATCCCATTTTTAGTTTTATGGGTGAAAATGATGATGTAAATAGATAATGTGACTGACTCATAAGTTAAAGTTAACACATTAAAATGTTTCAAAATTTTAAACGGAACTTCGCATTTCCTTTAGTATTCTTGTCTTATTAGAATTGATACTATTTAAACTGGCAACTATCTCATTAAATAAACAGATATAGAATATAGATTGGGTATACATATTCGTAAATGGATCAATAATAAGAAAGTTTTATTGAAAAATCATTAAAATATTTAGAGTATTTATCATTTAGGTATAATACTACAATAATAACAATAATTACTATAACAATATATATTAAAGTTCAGTACTTAAACACTATAGTAACTATCGTTAATTTTTTTTAGATTCTGAGCGGAGCGATGAATCTATTGATTTTACAATGATGTGTGTTTTTTTTTTTTTATTTTTTTTTGTGTCTGAGGACACCTTTTAGAGCAGTAAAAATGCTTCGATTTTCTTCAATAGTACCTTTTCTGATAGGAAAGTGAATCTAGTTGGTACTTCTTGGGAGGTTAAAAGTTAAAATTCCCCAGTAGTTTTCATGAGCGCTGTGAAAAACAAATGAAAAATTAAGGAAAAAACGGCAATTTTTACGGAAAACCAATTTTCAACAAAATTGATTTTGGTTTTTGGTATCACTCTAAAAGAAATGACCGTAGATACATGAAATTTTTACTGAATGTTTATATAAGCATTTTCTATACACCATCTAATTTTGAATATATTTTGAATCTTTTTAAGCCGTTTACGGACATTTTCAGTTTTCAATTTTTTTAGTTTTTTTTCAATAAATATCAATAACATTTTATTTGTTGGGCCAAAAATAATGAAAATTTAATACAAGGCTCCTGATATATTGTTACAATATCAATATCAGTTGAAAAATATTAAAAATACATAGGCACAATTTTTTTTTATAAAGCATTTAAAGTTCGAATTTTGACCAAATTCATCAAAATCTCGAAAATTATAAATTATTGTAATTAAACAATTATAAAATGGTCAGTTTTTATAACTAAGGATTGTAAATTTAAAATAAAGATTCTAATAAATAGTACATACTGTAAACAAAAAATCTAAAAAATATATAAACACAGTTATTTTTTACAGACATTTTAAGTTTAAATTTGGACGAAATTACATATTAAAATCAATTTTAACAAGTAAAAGTATATATCATAATATTTTTCTAGTATCACTGATAATTTAAGGTTAATAATAAAATAATATGAATAATATTAATAATATTAATTCAACTTAGCAGCTACCGTAAAAATATCAAAAATACAATATCAATATAATTTAAAATATCCTTGACTGACATACCGTCTCCGCTCAGAATCGTTTTTCGTATACAATGATATTATATCATTGAATTCAAATTTAATACCATCCATTATAGTACAGTGATCTACTTGTAACCTACTGTACAGCGGAGTGACATCCACTTGACCCCCTTTTTTCATATGGAAGTCAAGAAATATTTTTATTACTATTATATATTTGGTGTAGTTAGTAGGTATATAATTAAAATGTAATTTTTTTTATGATTTAAGTGTAAGAAACAAAGATGATTGTAAAGTAAATATAAAAAAAAATATAAGATAATAAATATAATAGTAAACACCAGTCATTTTTATTTAGGTATTTATTGTAAATTATGTTTACAGTAAGTAAACTGTTTTATTAATTAAAATTCAATAAGCTTTCATTGTCAATTTTAATTGTTTAATATTTAGTACATATACCTACATACAAATATTATGTATTAGTATGATTATTTGTATATTTTACTTCTAAAAATAGTTAATAAACGAAGTGTATAGTTTCTTAAATGGTAAATACAAGAGGATGTGTGTGTATAATTTAAGTTGCAAGAGATAAAAAAAAATTTCCATTTATTTGATAACAATTTTGGACTCTGAGTGGAGCGAGGATGCTAGTGGTTTTACAATGATGTTTATTTTTTCTCTTTTTTTATATCCTGTTAATAAAATTTATACCAGAAGAAATGCTTCGATTTCAACATATCTTATATTTTATAAAACTGAATCAAAATGGTACTTTAAAGAGGTAATTTTCTCAATTGTAGTTTAACGCCACAGGAAAAAATCACTGAAAAATTACGAAAAAACAAGATTTTAATTGTTAACTCTTTGTTTATCACCATAGTAACGAATAAAATTTAAAAAAACTTGTTAAACTTTAAAAGCATTATAGATATACTGATACTCCGCTCAGAGTTCTTATTGAATACAATCATATACTGTAATAATACACTATCTTGTCCGAGGACCGAAGGAACGATGGATAAACTTCCAAAACCACTGACATAATATTCCACCCCACTGCACTTCCCGATTTTTTTATTATAAATTTGTCATAATGGAATACAATATATTTTCAAACGTGAATTTTCAGTATTCGTTTCAATAGGTTTCTTTAATGTTTGTATTATAATAATATACTATGTTCACGCTTAACGTATTGAATAAATTTAATTTAATTTAAAAGTTTAATATTATGTGCACTGTGCAGCAATGCAGCTTCTAGGGAGCCTACGTACAAATTATTTTCTATTTATATTATTTTCGTTATTTCAGTTGCTTAATTTTAAACCATCTACTAAAACGTATTTTATATTAACTATTAAATATTAAAGTAAATTATCATTAAGTCTCGTTCAATAAATGCATAATATTATCAGTTTATGTTTTACCATGCAGAATAATTTTTTTAAATTGTATGATATTATACTTATTTTATATACTTCATATTTTCTCAATAAATATGAAATATGTACTAAATATTTTAGGTGCACTAAACCAGAATCACATGCTAGACAATAATAATTCATATATTTGTCCACTATCCTAAATGATTGATAGTAATTACTATAAATTCCTATACATAAACTATTGGATATCGAGGGGAATCGCAGAGAAATACAGCATTGTATTATAATGTGCCATATTAATTTTCATCTGTAAATAACACAAAGTGATCGTGATAACCATATTTCGTTACTATAGTAACGATACAACCTCAGTATAACCATAGGTACATTATACTGTCATTATTATAGCAACATCACTCACGATGATGACGGTGTCAAAACTATTTTAGACAATCTAAACATATCGTTGACAGAGTAGAGTAATACCTAATTTTAACTTAATTATGTGAAATCCCAGAAATAGAAAACAGTAAAACTGGTGATAAATTAAATTAAATAGAATATCAGATGCAACATAATTAATGATCTTATAATTACTTACGTACTACGGGTGTAGAATATATAGGTGTACCAGTATAAAAACATCTTATACAGTACCAAATGACAAAAAAAACAGGTGTCGCTCTCTGCTGTATCTAGGTGTCAAGTATTGAATAGGTCACTGTAATGGTAACTTATGAATGATGTTTTAAATTTTAATTCGGTGAAAAATCTTGTATTCGATTTTTTAAAATATTTATGATTAAATGATCAGGATCTACAGTTATTCATTTTTGAATCATAACAAATTAACAATTAAAGTTTCGCTAAAAATTGGTTCGGGGTAAAAATTCCCTATTTTTATTTTATTTTTTTACTAAATTTTTTTAAAACTATTGGGAATTTTTTCTTTTGACCTCCTAGATGTAACAAAAACATCCAAATCTCTAGAAAAAATCTCTAAAATTTAAGATCAAAGTATTTTTTTACTATAAAACGTATACACAGACACAAAAAAACATAAATCACTGTTAAGTCATAGCACTCATCGCTTCACTCAAAATCTAAAAATGTGGAATCAGAAAATAAATTTAGTTTGTTAAAATTTAAAGTTTAATTTTATCAATACGAAAATAATAATTCTAGTACTTACGCAGTTTTTGTACTCATCAAATAACAAACTTGTACACATCAGCTATATGTCAACAATAGGCAATAATGATTCATTAGAATATTGGAAACATTCAACCCATTTTAAAGCAATACGGCAAAAACAAAACCTGATCATCGTCGCTGTATCCGCTGGGTTCAGCAACCCTTTGGACTAACACCACGTGCTAGACTATGTACTTATAGAGTATCTACTTATATATTGGAATTTCTGGTGTACGCTTATATAAGTATTATAGTTAGGAGAGGGTCGTTTTTCGTATCATATAGGTATAACCTAGTGAAATTTGATTTGCACCTTATATCACGACACGGTTGAAAACCCTATTTACACAAACACTCTCGTATACACAAGCATTGAGCCCTATTGAAAAAGGGGTACAGTGGCGTGTGGGTGTGTGTGTATTGAGGGGGTGGGGGTTGAATGGGGCATATTTCCTAGGGTATATAATACAGTATGGTACCGCCGCCATCGTAAAACCGTCGGATTAAAGAGCCTCTTTCCCGGGCCACACTTAACCGTGATTTATATTCATTTATTGGGAGCCGTGGGTCCACGTAAGTGCTCCTCGTGTACCATGAATTATAAACCAATAACAACGAAGATACATCTAATGGAGGAGGTTTTTTCTCATCATCTCCCGTCCGTCTACTTTCCACTTTCCGTGGAATGCGTTCCTCTACCTTTGCCCTTCGTACATATTCGTCCGCCGCCACCACTGATTTCATCCTATAAATCATCTCTTATTATTATATATTGCCAGTTTTTGATGTTTATTAAACGGATGGACGTTAAGAGCATATACACGAGTATAACAATATTGTATGTCTACCGAACATACATGTATGCACTAACAATATTATATACGCGACAAAAAAAGTTCATCTCTTTTTATCGAGATTTTCTTTTAATTTCGTTTCGTGTACTACATTTTTCATTTGTCTTATTTTATGAAAACAAACATAATAATCATATTATTGATCATGATAAAATAAAGAATCTATATGAATTATTTGTTATTTGTATAATTAAATATTATTATTTAAAAAAAATGTGTACTACGCCCTTTATATTTGTTGTGAGGTTTGATTTTGAACTCGTTTTAATTTATTTCTAAAATTTCACAAACTGTCAAATATAATAAAATAATAATTAAAAATATATATCTTTTCAATCAATAATCATTTTTTAAATGAATTATTTTTATTAAATTTTTTTAATTGCGAATGCATGTTAGTACAATTATATAATAATGTAAAATGTTACTTTATATTATGGGCTTATATAAATTACAAGTCCATCTCCTTGGTTTTTATGAATATTAAATTATTCCTTATGCCTTAGTATAATGTTTTATTTTTTCTATTAAGTTAAGTGATAATTTAACAAAATTATAAGCAATTATAATATACAATTTAATAAACTATTGACTATTCTAATAAAGTTGAATTTAATTTTATACAGTATACACATTTAATATAACTTATATTATAATGAGACAAAATGTAATTGTTATTATTTTATATTTAATGTGAAATATTGAACATATTTATTTCCTAAATAAAAAAAAATGTTGAATGAGATTTAAAAATATCCATGTTTCGGCTTTTAAATGTATAAAATAATATAAAATAAAATATATATACTTTGAAGTTGTTATTAGGAAATTTAAACTCAGCACAGTTTATATAAACAACATCATGCACCTTTATAAAAAAAAAAAACCGTCATACAGGTATTTAAACTGAAATATTAAAATTGACTGATTTTATAATTAAATTTAAAAACCTAAAATAATAAATGGCTTTTTTAGAAACAGTGTTTTTTTTAATATGCGAGCTTAATTTTTTTTTAAATCACCATTCAGTTCAAAGTTCGTACTAAACACTTTCACTACATTCCTATATAAATAAATAATAATCATAACAATAAAAATACAACTTTTTAGAAATGTAACTGGTTACATTCATAATACTACTTAATAGATTTTTTTTTTTTTTTAAAGTGCAGGTTTGAACTTTATTTTATACTTATATAATAAATAAATTGAAAGATATATTGATATTATATATCAAATTGTAAAATATTTTAAATCATGAAACCAAAAACGTAACAACATTTTGTAAAGCAAAAAGTGTTGTGGAAGGTAAGTATTGAATAAGTAAAAAATTTAACTTTTATTATGTGACTGATTCTACATTAAATTGTATAAGTTGACATATGCAAACGCATATATTTTAGACTTAAATCAGATAGTATAAAGGCACTGCACTTCATTAAGTCGTTCTTTGACAGTTAACTTTATTATTAAGTGTATGCTAATATATTGTGATTCTAAGCTTTGTGGAACTTACGTATTTTCTCGTATATATCAGCTAATAGTTATTAAATGTATAACCTTAGAATTCAAAATATAGGAGTTCATAGAGTAATAATTTGTTTGTAACCTATACAATTATAAAATATCTTGCGTAATGGCTTACTAAATAAAGTGTTTTATTTTTTAAAAGACTTATCACCAAACAATATTTTAGATTTAAAAAATACAGATGTTAAACTATAAGTTATGCTTTGATAGTTAAATAAATTTCAGTAGATATTGTTGTCGAACTATTTAACGGGATCCCTTATTTCTCAGTTTGGCAAACACTGTAGCCAGTTCTTATTGATAGAGGTATAATACATTCATCCAGTGATTATGCAATATTGTTTTTGTTCAATTTATTTAAGATTTATTATGTCGCATGAGTTATAATTATCAAGTATAATATACATATTATTATTATTATTATTGACATAATTACCTTAATTGTACATAGGTAAGTATACTTAAATAAGTATATAAAATTAGTATTATATTATTATTAATTCTACTTTGTTATAAATTATAATGCACGAAATTATTTATTATGTCTTCAGCGGACGCTACGAGCCTCTGTAACTTTGTCATAGTTCTGTACAACAAAGACAGTTGCCAGAAGAAGAAATGTTGTGTTGTTAGTTTCAATTTTATTATGAATTTGTCTATTATAAAATTTAAAGTGAGTTAACAACATTGTTACTGCCAATATACACACTTTGTAATTGCTGTCAGGTGATAATATATAAAAATAAAATAAATAGCTAAACAACTTTGTGAAATATTAGAATCCTAAAAAGATGATAACTAGCTTTGAAATTTAAATATCAGTCAAAATTCCGTAGATAATATTCTTACCTTTAAATTTTATAATATGTAAATTCATCCTTAGATTAAAATTAACGAGACAAAATTAATTCTGCTAAATATATATTTTGTCCTATGGTGTATGTACCTACCTATGTAACGCCAGGCAAGTGGCAACTGACAGCTCATGTGCATGTAACATCATCTTATGTCATAAAAAAATTGTAAATACTTAATCTTGCAGTAACATCAAAAAATGAATAATTCGTTACAAATAGAAAAGCTGGTAACTATAAAAAATGTAATTAAATACATTTTGAATTTAAAATTAATTATAGAAACTGTGTTGATCATGGACATGTTTTAATAACGAGGTTATTGTAGTTGGCATATAAAGGTGGGCATAATAGTTGTATTTTTAGTATCATAAAATGTGGATTACCATTAATTTAATATAATATCATTGTGGAACATCATAGTTATCATCCACTAGATAAACATAATATATAAAAATATGTGCACGATACAGGTAAAAATTGTTCTAAATTATATATGCAAAAAAATGTAAATATTCTACGAAGGGTTTTGTTCTACTAAAAAAATTAACAAATTAAGTATTAATTTAGGATTTAAAATTGTCTTATAGTTTTTAGTACTTATTTTTTTGTTCTTGAACATTACTATTTGACTTTATGTTAAAAATCACTGATTGTACATTTAAAGAAAGTCGTGATATTTCTTGGCAGTGAGAACAAGTTGTGGTGAATTTATTGGCTAAAATATTTGAAAACTTTTTACATTGGCTTTGTAAATTATATTTAGTTGACTGACGAACTGGATACTGTCCAGTTTCGGTTCTTGTCCTGATTCTTTACGATATAAAAGTATTGCTCTTCTCCTGTTGTTGAATTTCTATAAATCTCATACTTTATTTGTTTGTCAAAACATATATGGAATATTTCCAAAGAAACATTATTTGTGTAACACGTTCAGTAATATTTTAAATAAAATCCTCAGAATATAGTTTAGAATAGAAGTAGAATAAGTATGAAAAATAAATTCAAAAGTTTTTCCCACCTAAAATTCCATTGAAAAATAATGTCATGTATAAAGGAAATAATTACTTAGATATGATGAATAAAAATGAGTTCATTTCTATCAAACATCTACAATTCCAATGTATTAAGCATAGAACCTATAAATTATTTGAATTTATTTGCAGGTGATTATTCATAAATCTAAATTCTGTGAAATATATTATATTTACTAGTTGGTTCTTTCTACTATTTTACTAGTCAGATCTCACTATTCCTTTCTGAAATAAATTTAAAAATAAAATAAATAAAATATAAATAAATATTTATTATATAAAGTATTTATAAATATTTTGTAAGGAGGGGTTTTATGTATTGTAGTATAATACCCGAGTATAAGTACCTCTATTTGACTGGTTGATTTCTTTTGTTTACGGATTTTTTTCAACAAATAAATACTTTTTACTTAGGTATAAAATCATAGATTGCATAAATATTTGATTTAACTACCTACCTATATAATGACATATTAAATGTAAAAATTGTATTTATTAAACATTCGAATTGCCAAATTCAAATATTGTTCATATTCAAATAATAACTGCCCAAGAGTCCGTCAATAAAAATACTTATGGTCGTTGGAAATTTGAGCGAAGCGATGCTACTATCTTCGTCTGCCCCTTACTCAATGAAGTCATGTTTCTAAATATTTTTAATCTTTAATTATTTTGATAATCAGCCTTGTTTATTTACTCTGAAACCAGTGGTACTTTTTTGTAATTTATGTAAGACGCGTCCTGTGCGCCCTCGGGGTTGGATACAGTCATCGTCGAGCCCATTTACACGGATTGTTACGATTCGTTAAGTTTTTGCATTTGAAATGCAACGAAACAGTAATGCTGTGTTGATTCTTTGCAGTACTCTTTTTTTTTTTTTTTTGTCTCAGAAGAACTTCAAATCAGGATTAGCGATTTTCCCAAAAGTTTTGGTTTTGCATATCTATTGTCACAGTTTGCTGCCGTCGTTGCATCCGGTTCCGAGTGATAAGCGAATCCAAAAATAACAAATTTTGAACGTCCCGAGCCCAACCACGCGGATAAAAGCTAATATCGAAGTATTGGCTATAAGTCTATAGACCATAGGGTCTGTCGATATAGCAGTAACTATTTTCTCCCCTTTCTGTTGATATATATACACTCTCTCGTATTTTCCTCTGCCCCGTAAACACAATCTCTCACTCCTATTCACTCTCTTTTCTTTCTACTTCCGCGTGCGTTTGGAAGGGCGACTTCTAAACACCCATGCGTATATATAATAATATATATGTGTGAGTTTGCGTATGTGTGTAAACTGTGAATCATGGAAGCTTTATTTAGGCTCGAGAATAAAAACATATACGAAAAAGACGCCCCCAATGGTAATAAAAAATACGACATGAACTGTTGGAATACAAACATACTTTTTCATTTTTTTTAACTATCCCTCCCCCCCCCCAACAGTTCAATGCGCAAACACGAGGCACTTTTTTATTGCAGACTTAATATTCAAACACATTTTTTTATTCTGGTGCATCTCTAATCAAATAACGCATAAATTGTCATAGATAACTGGAATATTTTATAATAGACACTAGTAAACTATTAACCTATTTTTGTTTTCAAAAAATAATTAACTGCAAATAAAAATGAACGTAAATAAACATTTATTCAACCTAATGTCTGAACTTAATATTATGTAAAATGAGAATATACAAATCATTTGTGCACGTGTCACTGAGAATTGTTATAACTATTTATTACCTCAAGGCTCAATGTATTGCATTGTAAAAATTAACAAATCTAAGTTCTCGTGTGTAACTTATACGCATATAAAATATGTATGATTTTTACTTAGAAAAATGGAGTTGTATGAGTCGGGAAGGACTCTGCAGCTATTATCTTTAAATTTCGAATATATGATAAATTAGACATAATATGATAAAATGTTTTATTCTTTATTTTACAAACAACATATCTATATACACCTGCAGTAGATATAACAAAGTATGCACTAAGTGAAATCATTGTACATGGCTATCTTTGCGGGGAAAGCCACCCATTGGTGACACAATGGCTCATATTTTCTTTTAGAGCCAATACAATTTGTGCTTTAGACGTGTTAGAGTGTTACGAGGAATACCTCGGTGAGCTGTAGTTCAAGTGTTTAGAGTAAGGTCCAAGATGAAAATTATTATTAGTATCTTCCTATTGTACACTTAAAAATATATATAATGATCTTCTTTTACATACAATTGATCAAGATTCTATTAAAATTTGGTATACTTGTTAATATTTTCAATTATTTTGAATATTTTTATATGTAAATAATGAAACCACGAAGAATACCTCTCTAGTTATTGACCGACAAATAAAGGCACAACGCCTTGTCAAACTAATAGCACCTTCACACCACTCATAATCTAAAATGAAAAAATAAATAAATGAGATGTAGCTGTTAAAATTTCAAACTAGAATGTATATTATATTAAGATTTACTTCCAAAGTCTTAATACTATCTAAAATAGTATTAAGACTAACTAATACTAAATATTCGTTTGGGTATTCAACAAACAATAATAAAACCATTGAAATCAAATGTTATTTTAATTTGAACTATTTGGAATTTATAACAGTTGTATACACACAAAATTAATAAATGACAAAATTATTTTTAATTTATGGCAGCTAACATATCATACCAAAATGTTATTAAATATACATAAAAGTTCCACTAAAAGCATGATAAAGTAGAATTAGTGATTAAACTCGATAACTAATAAAGCATAATTAATTCAATAATATGAATATCATTGAATTACGCTTCTATTAAAACAATTTTTTTTTATTAGTTTAGCAATTTGAATATTATGAAAAAAATATAGTATTATCATTCTCTATTTTTAATTTTTTACCTTTCAGAATATTTATTACACTGATATTTTTGAAATATTAAATATAATTAAAATATTAAATAGATTATAGATCGATGATAAAAAAAGTTGAGAGAGTTAAATTTTAATATTAGATTATTAAAAGAGTTCTGTTTAACCATACTATTTCGTTTGAAAAAAAGAATAATATTTTTTTCTATAGAAATAATACACTCGAACCGTAAAAATAATTAATTTTTTTTCTTAGCTAAAAGCTTGATAATGTGCGCTCGTGTCATTTTCAACTAAACTACTAAAGAAAATATTCAATTTTAAATACATATTTCTGATTTGAGAATAATTCAATTAGGTACTCAATAATTGTATTATGAAGTCAATAAGAATATTTTGAATAATAATGTTAAATAAATATAATAATTGACTGTATTGCGTTAGTATATATTTTATGTACATTAATAAAATGTATATTATTCGTTTTACTCCTACATTACCTATTATGTTATTTAACCCATTAAAACGATTCAGTTATTTTAACCAATTTTAACTAACTTCTTTTTATAGTGATATATAGTATATACTATAGTAAAGTGTCGTACCCAGGGGTGGGAGGCTAACGAGTTAAAGCCCCCATTTCCCTTATTATTATGACCTAAAAAAAATGTATCAAGTTTCAACTGTCGTCAACTAGTAAGCAAGACTTAAATTAATAAACGTCTTACCTGCAGAATGAATTCATTTTTACAAATACATTGTATTTGCATACACATTTTCCTAAAAAAATCAGTAATTAATTTTCAACCCCTCCTCCCTTTTGAAAAATCTTGCGTACACCACTGCTATAGTATATATTATAATATACGCGTATACATTTTTTTTTAATTTAACTCAACCCTCAGCTACAGTGGCCATTTGGATATATTTATATTCGATATTTGTTTTTATAAATAAACTACCTATATATATTTTATCTAAATGATTACTATAAATAAGTGACAATGGCTTTCTATTTTTGAAAGTCTGTCACTACACTGCATTAGAGAAGTCGTTTCATAAAATTATAATAAAATAACTCATGTATTCAAAGCTGTCCTCTCTTCTCATAACTCGTTAAGCGTCAGACTGTAACGATTTGAAACACTCGATTGTAGATACAAAAAACTAAATAAATAAAATCCAACACGTTAAAAAATAATAATAATAATAAAAACCTTTAACGTATTTCAACGCACCACTTAACTTTGCCAATCAATAAATAGTGTACTACGTAAAATTTTTTTATTACTATTCAAACATTTTTACAAGCGTCTCCATAACACTTGAATGAAGTTGAATAGTCCATTCGTCGAGAATTATTTTTTATTTTTAACTTTATTATATTCATCATTTGCACCAGCAGTAGACGAATTTTATTTGTATTTTTTACTATCGTTTCATTTAGAGCCGTGTTGCACGTGGTGTAAAACATCGACGTGAAAATATTACCATCGACATGATGTAATATAGTGAAATAAAATAATATTATCACCGTCCGAGTTTATGAAATGAATTACAATATGAACCATGTTATTCCGTCAACTGGACTGCACCGCGTCTCACATGCAGATCTACTCACGTCACACAATCGAAGTGGTCCACTCAAATGAGTACACTCAAGAGACAAGACTACAATGAGCAGCGACAACCCACAAAGGTTGGCGCTTGTCTGAAATAATGAAGTAATGGACTTTTATTGTCCAACCAAATACCACTTTAAATTAGCGAACAACTCTCGTGGGAATGCGCTATATACATATTATACTGTGGTCGCCGTGGTGGTATACATGACATAAACTCCGCAAGAAACAGTCCTCGGAGTGCTAGCGTTAAGCCAAGTAATAGTTTTCGAGATATAATATATTATGTTTAAAAGTTTATTATACAAAAAGAGTCACTTCGACCTTTCCCTTGGAGGAGCATTTTACCGCCGCGCTGTATATATTCTCGAACCGTGACGGAAATGGAATGCTTCCTCGTTATATTACCATAGGGCAATAAATTTTTACTCCAGCTGCTTCGGGGTGATTTAGAATTATACATCAATTTTGCTCGGTACACTTTTTTTCCCTTTTAATTTCATAAGCCCTAGTTTAATTAATTTTCGTATGACATATCAACTTCTGATACTCAATGTATTCTAATAAATAAAATTATTCACCGTAATATTTCATTACTAAAACAACGTCCAAGACCGTTTCCTAAAAAATCTCTTTTTTTCCGTGAAACACTTGTAGTTTGATGCTTGCCTTGTTTTACGAAATGGTTTCCTACATAAAAATGAATTTCAGCATTTAAGGACAAATGATTTATGTGCACTTTAGAGAAAGTAACATCTTTAAAAAAATATATCATTCTTTATATTATGTTGTTTTATAATAGGTAGGTATATAGGTATGTATATATTACTACGATACACTTACAAACTTTTGCTAATCACTACTCATTCCTGGTACCTACTAGAAAATCATAACAATGAATCGTATTTCGTTTTACACGGTAAATTTTGCGCTGACTTAATCACTTAAAAAAAAAAATTATCACGTCACATTATTGGTCAAATTCAATAAATCCAAAATTAAAACAAGTTGTTTTATTTTTTTAAATGTTACCATGAACTTGAAATAATTACATTTTTTAAATCATTCGGATACTGCAGCTATACCTACTATATCCATATAGATACTGTAATAACTAATCAGTACCCACTGATAATGTAATAATATGTAAGTACTTACCTATTTACTACGAATACTTACAAACCGCATGTACTCGTATTTTACTGTGAAATCAACATTTGAATCGATTCGATACTGGCTATAGCCTCTGAAGCAAATTCATAAAATGTTAATCGATAAATGTTTATATATTATACATATATTTTTTTTTATACTTAGTGGAACTAAACCAGTATTTGTTTGAATAAATACAATATAGAACAGCATAGGGAGATATGAGGTAATGTTTAAAAAAAAAAAAAAAAAAATTAGTTGCACAAAAACTAATCGAATGCATTAGCGCGCCTCTCACCGGGTACAATAAATAAATACACATGCATGCATATATTATTATTATACACGACGAGCGTAAAGCGCAGCTGGTGTATGTTTATAACAAACGGCATAGTATAATATGTATGTACATTCGGGTTCCTAATTGAAAAGGATTTCTGCCCTCGAAGCTCTCACTAGTGCCGCCGCCGCCACAGGATTCGACACGGATCAAGATATTTATATACCC
The DNA here is from genome assembly GCA_027563435.1 of Nasonovia ribisnigri. Lineage (NCBI taxonomy): Eukaryota > Metazoa > Arthropoda > Insecta > Hemiptera > Aphididae > Nasonovia > Nasonovia ribisnigri. The sequence continues at coordinate 294,066 of JANEHU010005119.1, forward strand.
TCGGTGGCCGCGATGCACGTCAAGTGTCTGATAAATACACATCGCAGTCGCACAGCTAATAATAACAATAGGAAATCGTCGAATTGCGCGAAAGCGCACTGTGATTAAGTATACATACACACACGCACACACACAACAACACATAAATATATATGTGTGTGGGTGGGTGGGTGAATGTATATTTTACTGCGATGACGGAGTTGGGTGCGTGTTATTGTTTTATCGGTGAGCCTCCTTGAAACGGAAGCCGCCTCGTGGAATAATAATCCGCTGCGCTATATTATTATTATTATCATCAAAAGTGGTGGTACGTTTATTTTTTTTTCCTCAAATTTCATTGAATTTCGTTCGTCGAGTGGTTCGCGCTGCTACGAATCAAAAGCCACTACCTGTAAAACAGTTTTTTCCTGTTTAATAACATAGTTCAGACGATTAGCGAGATATTCCGAAAATTAATGTATAGGTACCTACTATCGTGCTGGTTGTTACTATACGTCGACTAGAAATGATTTTCATACAAAATACTGATTGTGACGATGATAATTTGAATATATTTTTCGTATTCCGGAAATTTCTATAACAAATGACAGTTCAGTATTCACTAAAAAACATATTTGTTTTAATAAAAATATTCAACACAAATAGTTCAATACTCAACTTCATATATTGCACGTCTAATCAATTTAAATAGTGTTGTTTTTTTAAATATGTTTCACATTAACCATTCTCCCCATCAACCTTCTTAAACGCGAAACAACATTCAAGACGGTTAAAATCGATATTTTTGTTTTCAAAAGACAATAACACGTCAGCATTAAATTATTAATTAAATTAAATATGTATTGTATAGTGCATATAATATGCAACTGAACTTGCATAGTTGTTTATTTAAATTCAATAATGTTTAAATTTAAAAAGAAAATATATTTTATTATTTGTCACATGATTGATTGATGACAACTAATTCAATTTATTTTCCGAATATCATATTCAAAAATAAAAAATATATATTTTGCGTTTATCGTTAATTCTTGAGAAAAATATAATCAATTATAATAACAAAGAAACTTATTTTTAATTTTTTTGTCAAGTGAATAAACCATTTCAAATTATAGTTTGTGTCTACCTTTGCATTATTTATGCTTTTTATAAAATTAATATATAAACACATTTAAACAAATTTACTTTGTATTTTTGTCTTTAATATTATTTCCCTTCATATTAAAATTACATTTCTGAAATATTATGGTAATAATGATTACGCTATCATTGTTACCTGTCATATTTATTTTTGCCTGTCATTACTTTTCCACATAATAATATATATGTAAAAATGTTAGTAATTTTTATAAATAATTCTTTATATATATATTATATTAAAATACTAAATACTATATATTTAACAACAGATATTTTTTAACATACATCAACTTGGAAACTGCTAAATTTGAACATGAAAATTGCTTACAAGTTACAACACTTACAATGAAGTAGTTATATGATTGTATAATTCAACTATAATATATATACTGACAGTAGTAAGTATTTAACCGTTATATAGATTTATCTAACTATTATAGGTAGTATGACCGATACTAGTACCTATAAAGTAACTTTGTCGTTGTTGATTTAATTTATTTTGATATGAAATTTAATTAAATATTGAATATTTCAATAATTTTTATAACGAGGAAGTAAGTACTATAATAATAATAATTTATATAAAAATTAATATTATAACAGTTTTTAATATTGGTTGTAGTATTTAATAATAATTCTATAGTAACTCTAACATTATAAGACTTCACACTACACGTGTTATAGTAATATACTTACCATCGTTGATGATAACTTACATATCAAAATACTATTATATTATCATTGACATACTTAGAATTCAAAACGAATACTAATTTATTATTAAAACTGTCAAAACTAATAACAATTTTAATAACAGAGAATCCAATAAGGAAATTATTTAAACCTAGTACCTATATTGATATTTTTGGAGGATTTATATTTACAAACATAGTGAAAATTGTCAACTAGTACAGTATACCCGAAAGGCTCAACAAATTTACAATAGAGAAAATGTTTTCGCCCGTGAACTGATCCCCCTTATTTCTAAAAACATAATCTCATATTTAATGACCATGTGAATTCCATCCATATTTTATTACATGCATTCATTTCACATGATAAGGGATATGATTATTAATTTATAACATTAAGAGACAATGAAGTAATATTGCCATAAAGTTTTACAATTAATTATTTTGACGTTCCTCGCATTTATTTTTATAATATATTATTATTATTATTATTATTATTATCATGTCATTTTATAACTTTTGTTGTAAAATGTAATGCTGTTAATTTATTGATACGTATTTAGTTTTTCTTAGATAAAAATATCAATAAACAGTATGTACATGTAGATAGTTTGTGATTACATATTATTGTATAATCAACGGTTAGTTAAAATCGGTTATTGATGAGGTGAAGTCACTATAACCTAATGAGGGCATCAAGTTAAATCTAATGTTAAACTGTATTATAAAATATGAAAGTTTTGTTTTGATGTTACCCATAATTTGACACTATATTCCATATATTATCTAGTCTTTTGAATTGTAATTGGGATAAAAAAGGGGACTTTCATTTTTTTAATAGCTCATCCACTGAATACTATCATTTATGTTATTATAATAGTGCCTATCTGTTTTTATAATATTGTGCATAAATAAAATAAGACATAAATAAAAAAACGTATTAAATAATGAAATATTTATCACAACAATTAAGAAAAATTGATACATTTTTTTAAAGGTTCTCGGAAATCAGTATTTATTAAAGCTAAATGTGTATTGTATATAATATGGATTAGTATGATAATACGTTTCGTCAGGGCACTGTCGTCTTATTTAATATATCCAAAGGGTGCATTATTATAGCCGTATATTGTCCGTAGTCAGTCTGTTTAGGTAAACAAAACAACCCTTTTAAAACCACTGTTATGTGTACTGTAGCTGCTCCCATTTCCTCGTCATCTATTTGACGGTTTAAGTAATTACAACTACCCGTTACCCGCAAAACGTATTATGAAGAGTTAAAACTACTTTCATCGCTGTAGAGGACATTATCGGAAATTAAAATAAAAAAATTCACCACAATCATTTTTTCGGTTTTAATTTGATGGTGATCATACTTAATCTTTTAATGTGCACCCCCGCTTTTTGACTATAGAGCAAGGGAGGAACTTTTCCCCTATAAAACTTCACTCATCGTTGTTGAAATTACGTGTTATATAGAACCCATTACTGGCAGTAATAAAAAATAACGACCACACCTTGTCACAAGAGCTGCTCGTCCACATTTAATGCATTTTGAAGTGATGTCTTGATTGGTTTCTGTAAGTAAAATTATATTCCATAGGCACGTATATAGTTAAGTCTATAAGACAACCAGGTATACCACTGTAACCACGCTTTTACGTCAAGTGTAGTCAGGAAATCATACTATCTAATATGCATTGACTAAAATGTTCAATGTGAATTTATTGACGAAACACTTAAATATTTAAACCCAACTAAATTGGTCGGAACATTAATAAATTAAGAGCAGTAATAGGTATCCTAGAATGATAAAATTAAATATAATTAATTACAATATAATTCAAAAATTATTTTCTCTGTGATATGAGTGATTTAAGTGGAAAAAACTTATTTTGTTTGAACATTTTATTATACTTAAAAATATTTTTTGTCGAGTAATTAAAAGCTTAATTATGCAATTTACAATTATTAAATTATTTTCTTATAAGTAAAGAAAGTTAATAAATGCAACTAAATTATTATTCTGTTTTAACGTGTCTCTATCGTGATTATACCTACAGTTGATTATTTACCCTAAAATATAATACACACAATACCGATAAATTTTTTTGGAATATAAATGAATAATATTTTATGAATAAACGCATAATTTTTGTGTTCAATATAGATTACATAAAAAAGGTTCTATTCAAATTTGAAATAGTTTTAAAGGATACTCTTTGCCCGAGCCTTTTGTCTACCTAAATATTATTTATTTATTATTTTTTTTTATTTATTAAACGGGCTAGGAGCTCTATAGAACAATACAATTAGTAGTAATAATACATTTGAACAATATTACATGATCTTTAAAATAAGCAACAATACATAGGATGAAATAAGCAATTTGTAACACACAATATCAAAAAAATAAAGATGAAATAAAAAATGACAAAAAATGGTATTAAACAGGTTGCAATACTTAATAATAAAAAGATACATTAACAGAAGCTTAGGTTCTAGTTACCCATGCGCATCATACGGTGTATGGGATTCTTATTTCTACCGTAGTTGATATTGTGGAATGGAACAACCAAGGTTTGAAATAGACCTAGTTGAGTAAGATAGAACTTTAAAATGAATTTGGGAAAGGAGAGAAGGAGTATAAACACTTTTGTTACTATGATATATTAAAGATAGGTATCTACTCTTCAAAACTAATGCACTAGTTATGTTTTTTTTCTCATTACATAGATTACAACAATTTAATAACGAACAAAGGTTGAATTCTACCATCCAATGTCACCATGATGATGATATATACCCTGCTAGGTACAGTATAGATATCGATATCACTCTCAACCAGAGGGATGGTGTAGGGGCGAACATCAAACCACGGTGTACAATACAAGGTTTCAGGTTTCCCAATTTTGGGTCACTCTCGGTCAGCTCGCAGTGAGAACGGGCTTGGCTTTGTTTTGAACGTGTATAATATGTGCAGTGTGCCTTGTATGTGTGTTTTAGCTAAGAGGAAGCTGTGATGAATCAGAGTGTGGGGAAAGGCACGTGGCGAATCATTATTGAAAATGGACTCCTGTAGGTGGTATTGAGTTCGCCCTAATACATCTGCACTAGACGAATTCGTGGTTTGGCAAACCAGCGGTATCCAAGTACTCCTTTGACGAACAGTTAATGAATATATTTTCCTTTGAAGTCGATCATTTTCTTAGGGGAGTTGATATCGGGTTATTCTCCCGAACTTTGCGTAAAACAGGGAGAAGGACAAGTAGAGAAAAAAAGTAATAATAATAATAAAAAAAAAAATGCCAAAACAAACGACGGCTGAACTGGAGACATGATAATTAAAACGGCTACCACCGTTACCGTCGAATGCAAATACTGTTGATTAAATACTGCGGCCTTTCTGAATAATAAATACGTTCGATGAATTTTTTTATTTAACTTCGTCACGCCGAATTTTATTTTATTTCATTATATGCACTGGATAAATAACAAGGGGTTCCGGAAATAAAAAAAACGAAGACGTGCGTGATTTCCGTAATCAGGATGAGTTTGAAAACCAGGTTGTCTGCAAACATGAAATTTTAGTCAAATTCGCGGAGTTCTTAAGTCACGTCACGCCTTTACCACTTTTTAGTTTATTGCAGCAAGACAAGAGCACGAATTGAAGAGTGTAAAATCCAATAGTAATTTTGAACCATGTTTATTTGAGGTTAAATTCACGGTTTATTGAAATTCGTAACGTATAATATTTAAAAAAATTTAAATTGTATTTTTATAATTATACTAGGCATCATACCAAAGAACGTATGGATACCAATAATACCAATAATTATCTGCAGATATTTTTAATTGGATTTTGATTCAAATTATTTGTGTTTGCGGTGTTAGCTATTTTAAAGATTTTTTTAAATTTTTTAAATTGTTTTTTGTTTAAATTTGAGTTTGAAATACACAACAGATAATGTCGGTTAAGTTAGACTACAAATTAACTATAGATAGTTACATTAATTTACATGGTTTCATTTCATTGGGTTGCTATAGGTACATTTTACATTTTACAATTTTTATATCAATAACCATAAAATATACCTAATACATTTTGCATGGTAAAATGTAAATTGTTATACGTACAATAATTGTTAATAGAATTATTATTAGAATTAAAAGTTTGAATAATGAAATTTATTTTAAAAGTAATTTATAAAATAATGCCGATGTTATGTTTTGAATTGGTTTTAAATAAATTTGCAGTTCTTTTTTATGAATAACTTTGAACTATTAAATGCTTTTGAATTTTTCGTGTTGACTATAATACGGTGCAAGACAAGTATTTCAAAAGACAAATTGTCAAATACTTCTAGGAATTGTAATACAAAATACTAAATTAAATACATTTTTTGGTTATAAAGAGCTATATATTTTTTATATGAATCCTTAAAACATTTTTCAATTTACCTGAACCCTTTAATTCATCCCCCTTTCATTGTTTGACCCATCAATAGAATATAACATGTATAGTACCCGAACTTTAAAATCATACTTATTTTACAAGTTTAATTTAGAATTAATTAACTTTGAGTATTTTTAATAAAAATAAAATAAAATTTAAAGTACTTATATCATATAAATAATAAAAATAAAAATAATAATAATGTTTGGTGTGTTTTTATAATGGATTTGGTAGATTTAAATCGTTTTATATTGCACAAGTATCTATAATTAAACCTTTTAGGGTTTATAATTATTTATCTATTATATTTACATTTTACAATTCATTAATTTTTTTAAAAAGTAAATACATTTATTATTAAGTTAAACCACTTACAAAATATAATATTTTTTATAATTAGCTATAATTCAATTTCGAGCGCATCTAATTTTAATTATATGAAATAAGAATGATAAAGATTTTGTCATATCTCAAAGTTTGTTTATCTTTTTTTGTAGGTACCCAAGTGTTTCGATATACCGATTAAATAAAAATAATACAATCTGCATTAAATGTAAAATGTTTAAACGTAGGTATACGTAATATAATATTTTGAATAGTTCTCTGTACCAAACTTTATTTTATAAATTCAAATTATTACTAACTGAAAAGGTCGAAAATCAAATTTTCGTTTCAGGCTTATACTACAGCATAATATTTCAATATAATATATTACGTTTTTTTAATTAAAAAATAAAATGTTAATAAATATACAACACTAAGAAATTGCTAGGTACATTTAGTAGAATAATTGCGGTATAAAAATAAATTAAAGTCTAGAATTATTTTAAATTTTAACTCATAGTTATTAAATATTTACATTGGCAGCATTTCTTTTTTATTCGTTAGTATAAAAACTAATACACACGTTCATTTCCAGAGTATTTCTTTTATAATATTTTTTTGGGCAATTAATTATTTTGGGAGATAAAAATTATGTATTTTCATAAATTTGTATACTGAAATAAATAAATAATTTATTTTATTATATTGTTTTATTGCACAACTTTGGTAAAAACGTTTACACATTGTAAAAATTTGTTAAAAATTCATCAATTCAAATATTTCAGGTTCTTACTTTTATATTAAACAGTTTAATTTATTCTAAAGAGTATATTATTAGTTTATTAATTTTCTAAACAAAAACGCTTCAGAAGTGTCAATTACGAGAACTCCACTTTGATCGAGGATCTTATTAAATTTTAATAACTGTAAGAGTGCATTTCATTTGCCAGGTAGTATCTTCATTGTTGTTTAATTAAATAACTTAATTTTGTTTACATAAAATAAGTGATATTGATAAAAAAAAAAAAAAAAACAATAAATTGTGTATATAAATATTAACATTTAACATAATATTATACAAAAAACTGTCTTTTTTGAATTTTATGATATTTTTCTTTTATGGTTTTTTAATAATCTATTATTTTAGAACACTATAGTTAATTGATAAACTTGAAAAACTCATCGAAACCTTAAATGTAATAAAAATACTAACAAAAACAAAAATAATACTTATTCTATATTACGTATTATACATTTATACATATTATATTAAATGGAACATTACAGAATTAGAAATAATTAAAAAAAAAATTTGTAACAAGTATTTAAACGTATTCTAATGAAATAATATTTTAACTCGTTAATAATATAGGTACTGATGTTTTTACTGAAAAAAATAATTACGATAATTCCAAAAAACTCAAAGCAGGGTATGTAAAAATTCAAAAATATTACATTTTAGATTTTGATAACAAATCATAATGTAATATTTTACATATTTAAAAAAAAAACAGTGAAAAGTAAAATAGGTAGGTATTATAATATTATGATTTGTTAAACCTATCTAGTAGGTACATGTACCTAGTATTTATTTTCTAAATACTTCAAGTCAAAATAAATTTTAAATTGTTAAACAAATAAGAATTTAAAATATTGTATATTTAAAAGTCTGTTGTTGATTTACAGACAAATATTTATAATTCTTATTAAAAAAATTGAATATAATTTATATAATTAAAATGTTATACTACGTATTAAATAATTTTAATCTTTTTTTTTTTTTTTTTTGGGGGGGGATTGAAGGCTTCGACAACTAAGGTCATTAGCCCGTTGTTTTTTTTGGGTGGAACAGTGGGGGTGGAACAGTTGGTTTTGGTTTTTGGTTTTTGGTTGGTTTTTGGTTTTTAGTACACGTGTGTGTGTGTTGTGGCAGAATTTCTAGTGGGGCACCCGTAGGTTTCTGCCATGCCCCGGAGTGGGGGGTAGCGACACTTGTTCTCCGGACACCGTGACTTGCCCGAAGAAAAATGCCGCCCAGTGACCGAGAATCGAAGCGGCGACGGCAGCGCCGCAACCGACGCCTTAGACCGCTCGGCCACCTCGTCCCCAATTTTAATCTTTATATGCATTGTGAATGGTTAACATTATCTTTACAATTGCTCTTCTTAGATTAGGAAAAACTACAACATTTGTCAAAACTATTTTATTGTCATAAACTCATAATAATTGTTGTTTTTCATAATACTTTATACTACTTCATGTTGTTATCATATAGAAATTCAAAAAAATATCTTATTTTTATAATATTGTATTTTTATAAATTTAAAAGTAAATTGAAATCATATACGGATACGTCTGTCTAATTTATTTCTAGAAGTTCATTGCATACATTTTTATATGTTATTATTTTCGTCTTCACAATTCAATTTAATTTTAAAAATACCTTTAATAGTTAATGTCCCATCAGAACTTTTTAAACTTCTACATGTTTCAATTCAGTTTGTATAGAATTTTGCACAAACCTTCCAAATATAACCTCTTATTTCGCCAGAAAATGTTTCAAGTTTCACGTTTTTGAACTCAAGATAGGTACGTGGTTTTCCTTTCTCAAAGTTCTCACCTGGACATTGTATTTTACTTGCGTGCAAACGGCTTCCATCACGCCATGGTGTCGTATAGATATCTCCAGTCTACCATTTGCCATATTTTTTGGTAAATTAAATAAAACTGTCAGTATGAATTTGAACTTCAACAGTTCATAATTGGTATTTAACGTATCTATTTTTATTATTTTTTTTATTGAACTTATGACTATGGCCATTAGCTTCATTATTATTATTTCTGCGTAAAGTATCTACAATTGTCACGCGACATAAGTTTACGCTCTTAGTACCTATAGGTTAGGTTAGGTTAGCTAATATACTCACAATTTGAATCATTCACAGAATTTATAAAAACATATTGCTATTTTACATGTATTCATACTTTGTTTTTTACTAGTATATATGAATTAGCAATAAATGTGGACCAAAAATCAAACATTGTTCATTTTTTTATTTCAGTATACATAATTTAATATTTTAATACAATTAACGTGTGACATGTAAGTCAGATTATATATTATGTCACGAGTTCTAATCTAATAATTTTTGAAGGGTATGAATAATTAAATCAATGGTACTATACCAAGTAATCAAAATATTATTTATAGATTTTTATAAAAGCATTTTTGATGTGGTTTAGAAAAAAAGTACAACTATTATAGCCACATAACATTTTACATGCTTATTCTATTTACATTTCGAGTGGAGCAATCATCCATTTATTGATTGTACGATAATGAATGCATGTGTGACGTCACCGTTTGGATCATTACAAAATATAAATGCTGAAAATGTTCAACTTTACTGGTGGGTTGTGGTAGTTAGTCAAATATAGTTGGTACTTTTTTTGGGAGGACTTTAAAAGTAAAAAAAAAATATCCTGCGCTTCACCAAATAATCATGTACCTATAAAACAAAACAAAAATACAGGAATTCCGGAATAATTATGCAAAATTTGATTTTGATAAAATTGTTGTAATCATTGTTTCTGTTTCAATTAAATAATTCATTATCATTCGTAAAGAGTAAAAACATGATATTTTCACAAAATATGTATATTAAGATGTTTAGATTATATGAAAACATTAAAAATATATTTTAGCTCGATTTGTGTGATATATTATAGCCTATAGGCATTTGAAATGTACAACTTTTTTCCAATTCATAATCTAAAAATGTAGTAGGTAACAAGGTTCTTTATAAATTGGCCATACCATAATAAAACATTCTAAAAGTGTAAATAATTTATTTTAAGATATTTTAAGTTCAAATTTTGACAAAATTGGATAGCTAAACGAAAAATGATTATTTTAGTTATAATGTTGAAATTCAATAAAAAAAAAAAAAAAAAACAAACTAATAAATCAAAATATTTCGGCTAATTTTATTCAAACTTAACCCATTCTACGGTATTTACGTACAAGTAAGGTGTCTAATGTCAATAATACATCATGACAAAATATTATAATAAATAATAAGTTAGTTATATAACTTATAATATATTCCATATGTTTGCAAAAATGATTTAATCGTACCATACTACTTATAGAATAAAAACATATTAGTATAATAGTAATACAAATAAATGATAGAATTCATTAGAATTAGAGGTATACACACTTAAGCTCAAAATTGTTTTTTTAAAATTCATTGATTTATGTTATTGTTTTTTTTTATTTTATGACCTTAACATTATTGACATTAATTATACACATTTTATTTTTTAATTAAACTGTTCTAATTTAATACACACAAACTCATTGATAATTTAATATGTATTATGTATCTATAAGAAAAAAAAATAGTTTGTTTTTTTAATCATCATATTATTCGCGTTTAAGAAAATACCATATTATTATTATATAAAACAAATTTACTTCTAATAAAATAACTTTTGAACATTTCTATTTTGATTTATGATCTGTTTCTATATTAGGTTTATTAATATTAGATTTATGTAAATATATTATTATATTATCATACAAGACAGTGGAATTTTTTTTTTAAAAACCACTCGATAAAATTTAAATTTATTGAGTTTCAGCCAACATTTTCAACAAATAAATTTTGCCGAACCTTTATAAATTCGTAAAAGGTCCTCATGACTGTTTTTTTTTTTTTACTTCCAACACCTTCCGGTCATTATAATATTACAGCCATAGGAAATCTGATTTCCGGTTACCCGTCCTCGAGCCAAAACCGTCATCAACACACAAATACACGACGAACGAGGCCGTTAAAAAATAAATAGTAATGAAAGAAATCGATTACCACGTTTTCACCTGTACCCATAACACATAATTTGGTGATTACGGTCAATAATACCATAATAATATAATAGTCCATACCTCGCCGGATCGTCGTGCATTGTCCTCTGCACTCCTCGACCGCGTGAACGGCCAGTAAAACGTTATCGCTCAATTATACTGTGAAAGATTGCATGTTCGGTGGCACGAACAGGAGGGTAGATGCAGAGACAATTTTTAAAACGACCGCGATTGTCATCTCCGAGTGCACGCGGATGTGTAATAGTAATTTATGCGTATCCCGGTAGCGGTTCGGTAGCCTGCGTAGAATGGTGGGAGGAGGTGCGTTGATGTCCGATTTATCGCGATCCAAAGGAATGAATATTAAAAACCGAAAGGGACGCGCGTTATCAGCTCACACCTCCGAGTCCACCTCGGAATCCTGCAGGCTATATACGCCGCGGTACACCTATAGGTACCGAAGTTGAATCACCACTGCGGCCACCATAGTTTATTCAACGTAATAATAATAATAATAATAATAATAATAATAACAATAATGATACACGTTCTCGGGAGACCTGGCAAATCCCGTCCGGCTGGCTGGGGTAGAGGTGGCCGAAGTGTGGCTGGGGCAGGGGAGGAGGGGTAGTAGCCGTGGCCAGTTGTTGTGGACCGCGTTGTGTTAATGGCTCGGAATAACACTGATAACGGCGACGAGGATCATCTCCTGCGCGTCCTGTTCGCCCTTCCTGTTGCTATATACAAATTACCCCACGCCCGGAACCGAGGTTGAGACTGCTGCAGGGCCGTTGTGAATTCCCAAGAGTCGCGTCGCCTACAACTGCGAGCAACAATAGTGGCGCGAATGCATGTGGCCGATCTTTTGTCCCGACACGCGCGAGGACGTCTCTGGATTTCCCACGTGTCCGATATTATTATGTATAGCAGTTGACCGCCAAAGTATATCTACTTTAAAACGGCGAAAACCGGAGAATATTGTATTCGTTTCGATTCAGTATAATTTTGTTTAGTCCATTCGAACACACGTGACACGTTCACGTTTTATAGACATCTACCAAACGGTTATTGGTATAGAAACTGAATAGCACACTGCGCGTTTTATCGATTTTTTCACACATCAACGTTCACAAAACGATGTTCTAAGATAATAATTATTTATTCTAAAACCTAATCTACGAATTTTAAAGAAAAACTGTGAAATTAGTGTTCTAGTCCCCTAAATGTTATCCAAATTTAAAAAAGCATTTATTATCGAAAAATTTGAATATAACAATCCATAAAAAATATTATTTTTTCCTATATTTCATATTACATTTGAATATTTGTGACTCGTTATTATTCATAATAGAATAATTTTTAAAATATTTTCTGTACATTTTAATGTCAAAATCTGGAAAAACTAACTTTTGTTTTTTATAAAAAATGTCGTATACCTACATTAAAATTGAATTACAATTAAAAAATATTTCTCTTAATTTTATATTATATGTTTAAAACAATGGATAAGAAAAATAAAAGTTGTACGTTGTACCTGAACATGGATAGTTTTGAGAATTAAATTAGGTTCCTTAGTAACTAGTTTTATATTTTGTATGATAAATAACTAAATTTACATGAGACTTTGTGATTATACAGTCCAATGAAGTTCTGAAAACTCAAAAACCTAATGAAGTATTTCAAAGATCCTTTATCAAATTATTTGTGTTCAAAGAGACCAGTAAAAGTTTAAGTTTAGCGTTTCTTTATACTGTTGTATAAAAATGACTATATTATAATATAGAAGGTACCTACATTTTTTTATTTCTATGGAACAACAAATATTATGTAAATCAAAATAATATTTTAAAGCACATACTATTTTTACCAAAAATTGCTAAGATATATTTAGCTATTACATTTTTTTGCTATTTTACTCTATATTTTATAAACAAGCTTTAAATACACTAAATCTTTCGTTTCTATCATCTCAACTTAAAAAAAAATATTTAAGTACAATAATAATGATGTTATTACTTTTGATTGATTAGCAACGACTAACATTAAAAATATGTATGCAAATTAATATTTCCTTTTATGTACTGCGTGTCACATTTCCCTAAAATATCAATGTAATAATATGTTCGTAATTTTTATTACCAATTCTTTAGGGTTATAAATTATTACGATGGTCATTAAATTCCTACCAACTGGGGACATCTTAGCAAAAAGGTCATTTTACTTTTATAACGTTAAAGGTTAAGAATTCTCACGGCCTTTGCACATTATAATGGCACTGGGTTAACGGGTTGTCATCGCTTAAAGTAGTACTCGGGTAAAAGGGCGCGGTTTTCCCGGCAAAATAATACCGAAATTCTTTGACGAAAGAAGTATTGGCGGGCTGAGTGAAAGTGGCTAAAACAAGTGGAAAAAAAACGAAGGAAATCAACTAGAAATTTTTTTCGACGAGTATGTATAATACGAAATTACCGTTCGGGGATAATGACGATTGCGCCGGAAAAATCGCGTGACATTGACCAGCGACACGCTAACCCAACTTCTTACATTTTTTTTATAGTTGTTATAATGAACTTTGTTTATTTTTTACTGATGGTCAAATTATTGCGATACGTTATTATGCATTGTACCCACTAAAAATGGGGTGCATAACCTGTTCAATGAACTATTTTACATTTTTACCATAAGCCGTCATAAAAATTGAATTTGTTACAAGAATGTGTATAAACGAAGTAGATTTATCTGAAAGAAATATTTGTTTTACTTTACTTGGTACAATTTACTGTAACTTTCGAACCAAATCATATACCTAAGTAATTGATTTGTATCATAATATTTTTGGTCACATAACGAGCTGAATTCGTCAAAAATTATGTTTCACAAAAATATTATTCATTCCATTAACTGTTTAGTATAGATTTTCTGATATTCGCAAACAAACCATAATGGATCGTTGCTTGACTTCAAAGTTCAAAGTGACATTAAATGATAGGAGACGTATACAACGACTGATTTTATATTAATATGTATGGTTTGTATATAAAAATAAATTATAATTTAAAAGCCTGGGGCTAATTAGATCAAAAACTACATTAATATAGGATAAATTAGGAAGGAAATATACATTAATCTATGAGTCAATGTAATGAAATGGACTCTTAAAGCGTTATGATAGCAACAGATATTAAATTGTATCGTTTGAAGAAGTATGCGATAAAATAATGACTCAGTTATTTAATGTGAATTCCTTTGTCGAATGAAAATTGAAAAATACGGAAGGATTGCGTTGTATTTTCTAGGGTAATTTTTCTTTGAAAATCTAACATTTATTGGATGCAATTCAAATCATTTATTTATTTATTATTTACAAATTATAATATTTTGTTGATTTTTATTTCATACTATGATTTGCATTAAATTGTGCAGATGGTCTAAAATAATTATTCCAACTTAAGTTTTGAATCAAAGCAATTTTAATGAGGACAATTTAAAATATTGTGAACCAAGCTTAAAGTGAGTAGGTAAGTACTCTGTTTATTATTTTAAATTATCATTTAAAAAGAATACAAATTCATTATAAAGGCCATTCATTGACAATTTTATTAAAATACTACATTTTCAAGAAATTCTTAGTCAATACATTTTAGTTCTTAAAATCACACCAATTCCATTATAAAATCATTTTTGTTTTTTGTTCTATGTATATTTTTTTTATTCATATTAATAAAATAAAAACAAACCATTAGTAAAATCTTTCATAATAACATAGAATGTTGTCTACTTATCAGGAATTATGAAATTATTTGTATACTTATATTGTTTATATATAAATATATATATATAAGTTTTTTTTATATACAAGGTATACAAATTTTTTTTCAAAATTTTTCTACACCTCTCAATTTCAGACAAAGAACTATTAAATATAAAGATGAAAAAATAAAAAATGATCATTGATCAACTTACATTAATTTGAATTTTGTGAAGTAAAGTTACTTACTACTTTCCAATAGAAATAGAATCGTTTACTGGACCGGATACACTTTTAGTTTATTCGTCGTTTACTATTGTACGTTTAAATCTTAAATGAGAAAACTATAAAATAGCACGTACCTTATTTTTTCACTAATGTTTTGTTCATACAAATTTTTCAAAAAAAAAAAATAATATTTAATAGGTCAATCGGAATTATATTTATTGATAACCATTGTGCAACAAAGTATGGATCTTTAATAATATTTGCGAACAAAACCAAAAATTGTTATGATTATTATTTTATATTTTTTTTTTTTTTTTTGATGAATTTTAAAAACTCTTCTATTTATACAACTCCAATAAATGTAAAAATAAATAGTAAAACTAACTATAAAGGTACAAAATATCAAAAATATTTAGTTTTTATCAATCAAAAATTAAAGATTAAATCTAAATTCAAAAATTGTATGTTCACCAAGTTCTGGAGCATAGTAATTGAACCAT
This sequence comes from Nasonovia ribisnigri, assembly GCA_027563435.1. Taxonomy (NCBI): domain Eukaryota; kingdom Metazoa; phylum Arthropoda; class Insecta; order Hemiptera; family Aphididae; genus Nasonovia; species Nasonovia ribisnigri. The sequence goes on from JANEHU010005119.1 coordinate 310,024, forward strand.
AATAAACTGTTTAACTCATTTTATTTCGTTATTTAAAACTTAAATATTAAGTAATTAAAACGCTATTATTAAATTAGATAAAATTATTATTAGAAATTATTCATTTTCTGGGAAAACTTACTGTTGAACACAGTATGTATGTATCATAACAAATATTTTATTTTATAAAATCATAATTTTAAATATCGAAAATACTGCTCAAACTAAACAAATAAGTGTAGGTATAAATAATAAAATAAAACTTTAAAATATTGTAAATGTGATCAAATTATCATTTAAAATAAAATAATTTTCATCGGGGACGTAATAATTTTACGTTGTATTAACAACTGTAAGTAATAGGTATATTCTTAGTCATTTCAATTTCCGTTTCTATAATAAAATATTACCTATAAATTATTAATTATTTCATTTTAAACGCATATTAATGTTAGTAATTTTATTAGTGTAGTAAAATATAAATTCGGTATATTGTTATAACCAATTTAGTATATATCACGTTATCTTGTTGGTAGTAGTAAAAATGTGTTTTACTTATATACTTATATCACGGAATGATAATATTCTGTTTTGTGATATATTTATGAAATGATGACATCAAAGTGATGTTAATTACTAAATTATACCTCTATTTATAAGTCCGTAGTCGCTAAATTAAATGTTTGTCAAAAAAGGTTAGGTAGGTAATTTAAAAATTATTTTAAGACTGTAAGTATTTATGAAGTTAATTTGTGTAATTGATTCTCGTGGGTAGTACCATTCAAACTTATATACATTCCTTAACGCTAACATCAATTATTCCATATTTAATTGGTTTTACAGCTGCAGATAGTGGTCTCAAATGTACCTAAAATGATACGACGCATACTTTCCCGCATGTGCATATTTCTAGCGGTTAAATTATCGTTCAGCTCGCGTGTACATTCTACACACGTAAATGGCTTGTACGAGAAAATAAAAGCTTAATAATAATAATAAAAAAAAAAAAACGAAAAAACGAAAAAACTAAAGAAAAAAGTCCGACTTGGCCACGTAAACGGTTTGGGTATTATGAGCGTTAAATTATTAATTTTCGGTGTTTAAACACGAGTGGAAGGAGGTGAAACTATTCGGGTTTACGCGGGATTATTATTGCACCGGAACCCTCCGAACAATTCCAGGACAAAACGCCACTTTGCATATTTAAAATATCCCGGGCCGTCCGGAGTTATATTAAAACATACCGTGGTATATTCTTAGCATTATTATTATTATTATTATTATTATCATCATTATGACTATAACCGCCACTGGGAGTAGGTGGAACGAGTCGGGGGGAGGGGGGGCAGACAGGGATGGTTGCATTTTAAAATGTAATCCGTCGTGTGTGTGTGCGCGCTCGTGTAACCGTCGCTGTTGCTGCCATAACGAGTGGCACACAGGCACCCAGCACGACCGACTATACCATCTCTGTTTCCGGTCCGTCGCCCGTACACTCGTTATCATTTTTTTTTTTATTGTGATTTCCCCTTTTCACTCGAATTAATATAATATATATAGTGGTCTCCAGTCGTGTTGCACCGCAAAACTTCCCTCGAAATATTGTTTTTAATGCCACGCTTAATTGTGGTTGTGCGCGTCTTTGTGTATGTTTGTACTTACGTGACTTGAAAAGACGCCAGATGATGTGTCTTAAACGACCGACCAGTATTATACCACTGCAATTCAACGCGTCGTGTGACACGTGTTTTTTCTTCAGAATTGGCAACAAAGAACTTATAACACAATAATATTACGTTATGGTTGTACGATGCAATGGCATACCTATTTTATTATTTATTATTTTTTTTTACATACACAATATTTAACATGTTGTTATAACAAAAAAATTGACACGTCAGTTTTATATGGTATTATATTTTATTTCTTCGATACTTCGTGTTTTCATGTCTACAGTTTAATTATAAATCCTAGTTATGAAAAGTTTTCTGGAAATCATCGTAAAACAAAAAATAATATATAGGTACATAAACTACCTACTCTAAGCTAGGTAGGTAATTATCTAGTTTCATAACTTAGATTTTAATAACTATTAATTTGCTTTTTACAGTACATAGGACATAACTATTAATAAGTAGTAAATACTTAATAATAACGTAGACATGTACAGTCTAAACATTCAACAACAGCCATTGAAAATTACAATTTATATTTTCCCTTGGCATCATAATATTATAATATGTTTATCTGACTAATATAGTACCTAAACTATTCGAAATGCCTTCTATGTATTGGTAATGCACAATATTGCACAACTTGTATGTTTGACAAGGTAGATACCCATGTTATGAATTATATATTGTTCGGAGCTATATGTATATATTATATATATATCATATATATGTATATAAGACAATCAGTTTACACATTGTACAATCTATCTGAATACTTATAAATATGAATAAAATTTAAGTAGGTCAAAATCAACATAAAAAACTAAATTCAATAAATCTATTTTTCCGTATATTTTTATTCGGAAACATTTAAATGATTTAATGCGTTTATGGTTGAATAGCGAACAACTTCAGTAATGACAGAACAGAACACCAACCAACAACGTGTAATATATCCGAAAAAAAATTTACTCAGTCTGTTAAAAAAAAAATCTTTATAGATGTTTTATAGTAGTATTATACGTATACATGTATAAAGGTTGCTGCATTGCCCTGGCGTATACAACGTACACTTGCTAGTCGAACCGATTGGGTCAGCTCTCTTAAATCATAAAAACAATAAATTTCAGTGCAACAGCTATTGTGTCTCGGGTTCAATTTCCTCCTATGAAAATGTTCTTCGATTGGATTACTGAGTTATTGCAGGGGGTTAATAGAATACAAACGCAGATGTAATGCGGTTATTCACAAATGCCTTGTTCGTTGTGAATAGGTACATAATATTTTATACATATAATAATATTATTATCGTGACGTATCCTTTACATACCTAATAAATCGACAGATTATATAATATTCAAAGCGTATACGAGTTGGTACTTACAGGTGTGAACGTTCAATTCACGAAATAGAAACAGGAAAATAAGGAAACTGATTTGTTTTGTTTTACAGATCATTGAAAATGCCGCCGGCTTTGTACGGACTGTTTTCCGTATATGTGACGTTTGTCGTACTGGGAACACATGCCATTACCATTGAAGAATTGCCACCAGGTATGTTTTTTAATATTTTTTCGTTTATAGATGTATCGATAAATAACCGAGGGAATAAGATATGAAGAGAAAACAATAGACACCGCTGTTGTTTGTTGATATCTCGGTAAACCCGTAGGTAATATGGTAATTTACTGTTTCTCACCGACAGCTTGTCATTAAAAGTTTATTTCCACACGAATGGTGCGTAAAATAAGTAATATTAAAACGCTATTTTTTTGCAATTCAGCGGAGAAAAAAAAGAAAAACTTTTGAATTTTGTCGAATATATTTCAAAAACTTACAATATTCTTTTCCAAAAAAAAACCTCGTAATTTCAGTATTACTTTTGAATTTTGTCCTTTCAACCTCGGCAAAAAGTTACACCGCATTTTATTAATATATTTCTGACGTGGAAATTTATTCCTGAAAGAATTACCTTATGCATTGGGTTTTATTTAAATTTAAATTTAACGCCTGTGACGCCAACACTGCATTTAGCGTAGTAGGAAGTAAAAAATTATTGAATCAATATATAGCGTATAACCTATAGGATTAAACGTTGTAGGCATTGCGGTCGATCTAATACGCAAGAAGTGTATGGGCAACCAGAAATGATGACGACGTGTTACCGCTGCAGAAATAGGATTATCCTCGAAAACGAATAAATCGCGCGCCACGGAACAATATAATAATATATAAAATGCGATTCTAATCCTAATAATAATCGAGTCTCGAAAGCTCTTCGTGCGCCGCCTCCCGGAGAACTCGAAATATTGTGTGCTCTGGGCGGTAACAACCATCAATTTGAGGTAACTGCGGCGTACGCGCGTTTATTATCGTATATATTATGTATATAGGTATAGGGCTTTTATAGCGGGAAAGTGGCATGTCGGTATACATATCGAGGTGTAAAACGGTGGCGGTTGTCTTCGAAAGAGTAGAAAAACTCGTATCTGATAATATTATCGTTGTGGAGACGAACGGGCGCGGAACGGACGACATCCGATAGCATAATATTATAATAATATCGTACCGATGTACACGCGTATATTATATAGTATACCGCGGTACAGCTCGTTGCAATATTATAGCACAGAAGGTGTCTAAATCGGTTATAGGGAGGAGAAAACGGGGGTGGCGAGAGCGGGAGACGGGTTCAAGTGCGGGTGATGTGTTTTACACGCGCACGGCCGAGGAAAGTGCGTTTTGTAAGCGAGCGTGTAACATTTCTCGTCGTCGTGTAACCGGATCGACCGCGGAGGGATTGGATTTCTCGAACGCGCGGGCGTTACTGCTCGCGGGCTACCATATACACGACCGTGTGCGAAGTATACCCGCGTGTGTTGTATATATATATATAAACCGCAGTTGGGTAGTCGTCTTCGATATTTTATATACGTATACCTATATCGTATATATATATATATATATATACACGCGTATATACATTATAGAGGGTGGTTAGAATAATATTATCGGCGGCGCGAGTTTTCTTTGTTCGACAAATCGATCACGAGGCGGCACCTATAGTATATTGTATCGTTGGAACCCTATAGCCCGCGAAGGGCCTTCGACTTGTAACATCGCGCGCGGTGTCTTCGTCGTTACCTATAACAATATTATTATATTATGCAAAACAAACGGTTATTACTGAACGTGTAAATCGCACTTTTATTTACTGCGATATATTATAATATACAATAACATTATTTTTATACGATGGTCGATGATGAGGGTGATGATGATGACGATGACGATGATAATACAGTGTTTGGCGTATGAATCGTAGCATACTACCATAGTGCTCAGGCCATTTATTACCGAGTCCTCCCAGAAATATCCACGTTTGACGAGAAATTAATTAAATAATTAGTTTATTGCTGGTAGTGTGTATTGTTGGAATGATTTCTAACAATTTGAAAATTATTTACAAGTCAATTGAAGTCTACATTGATCGGGTTTTGGAGTCAGTAATAAGTTACTATCTACTGGTCGACCCTTATAGGTATAACAAAAATATTTAAAAATGTAAGCATATATTTTTGTTTCTTTGCTGTTGTAGTCAGCTTATATAGAAATATTATGTGTAATTATCATTAAACGTCATTTATAGTATGTTTTTTGTATTATTGTTTGTACTTTATTGCGTAATAGGTACTATATTTTATAATAAAGGAAACGAATGTTGTGTATGAGTTGGTAAAAAATTAACAACCCCTAAAATATGACTAAATATCCGCTAGCACCTTGCTGACATGACTTAGATTTATTATCCTGCATATAGCATACCATACGTCATAAGGTAATATTAATACTATAATTGGGAGGAGGGGTGCAGTATGAGTGTATGACGGAGTTCCTCTACCTATTTTTTCACATTTTGAAAGCACGCCTACTTATTATTTTGCGTTAAAATGGGAGATGGTACGCTCTAACTTATAAAAAAAATTTATTTAACGGATTATTTGAATAAATGACTATTGAACAAAAATATAAAAATGTTAATCACTTATATAAGTAGTCGTAACTGGTAGTTCGTTTTGTGTAACTGTTTGTTTGAGGATTGACAGTTGAGGGTGGTGAGGGGAATTTACCCCCCCCCCCCCCACAAGTTAAGTTTAATCATTTCAAGGGACGCTTATTTTTTTTTCAAGTCTTCAAGTCACACCTTATTTTATTTTCCAATTTGAGCACTGTGGGACTTATTGTGGCACTGTATTTTCTGTGCTTGAGTGCGAGTATTGTTTTCCACTGTGTATAGTATTCCAAATTATGATAATTTAGAGCGTATTATTGGTATAGTAAGCGCTCAACGATTGATTGGTATATACGAAAGACCGTTAAACATGTGACAATGTGCCAATAGACAATAACGACACCGGTAATATTATGGTGTTTGTTCAAAAAATATATGTATTATAGGTAAATGTATGCACAGCCGACTGTCTGCAAGCATGACAAAAGTTTGACTTTTTTTCCTATTTCTGCATCAAATCGATTTTTTTTTTATAATGTTTTTCGTTTTATTGTAAATATAATCATAAAATGTCTGTAAAATATAAAAATGCACAACAATTCATTGTGGTTGTATATATCTATATATTTTATTACATCAGAACTAGAACTCTTTGGATTGTAAATATTTCACTTCGAATGAAGGTATGCGTTATTAAAATTGTACACATAAATAACTTTATCAAATTCAAATGGGTAATACGCTTATGACTTCATGTGAAAATACATTACATCGACAAAACATTGTTTGGTACACATGGTACATTGACTTTACTAAAAACTTGTGAGGACGTTTTTCGGAAAATATATTTTTGTTTGATTTAAATTTTCTCTGGATTTATTTTATAATTTAACATAAGTACATAATGGTTAATCGAAAAATGTGATGGATTGCACTAAAAAATAGGGAACATTTCAATTTGTTTAAAATAAAATAACGAATTGTATGCATTTTAAAATTCAAAAAAATATATAATCAACTTTACACGTTTCACGCTGATTTTAAATTCTAATAAATGGTGTTGGGTACAAGCATTTTTTATTTTTATTTATTTTATTTTGCTGTTATCACTTATCATTTATTAGGTACTAATTTGCACAAGTGCTCTAATAGTTTCTAGTAATGCTATTTGTTTTATGGATTGTAAAATATGTCATCTAATTGGTACTTTGTCTAAAGTAAAATTGTAGTAGTAGTTTCTCTGAATATAAACCTAAGCAATACCTGACGAAAAACTTTAGACATAAATTGTTGAACAATTATTATTAGTGCAGTTCACGAAATACATGTTTATTAATGCAGATAGTACCTATAGACATTTCTAAAATATATTTAAAATATATTATAGTTATATCAATAACTTTAAATGTTATTTTTAAAACAATAATTACGACTGAAACTGTAACCTAAATCTGATACCTAATGCCAATGAATAGCTAAGAATCGTCCTTTATTACCTGCTTTCTTATCATTCTTCTTTTCTCCATACTCATTATTGAATTGTATATTTTTCACACTAATATTTTAAAACAATAGGTACTATACCACACTACCCACATATATATATTATATAATATATAATGAATAAGTGTTGAATTTAAGATGAGTGACATAGCCTACTGCCTAGTATATCCTGTTAATATCCGGATTTTAATATAAAAGTATTTGAAAAAAAAATTAATTTTTCTAAAATCTAAATACATTTTTATGATAATAATTATCATTATTGACGTCGTTGCTTGAGAGATAACATGAATTTATAAATTGTGTTGGGAAATTGCACGTGAGCAGCGTGAGGTATACGTGTGACATCTGTGTCCGTTGTCTGCACAAAAGATAGTAAAAACATGCGATGAAGATTGGTGGTTAGGTTAGGCGTGGCAGGGGATTGAAATGTGGTATAAAACCTCTGGTATTGTTTTATCATGATACTTAGAAAAGGTTATCGTGTGATCGGACTAGCAATATGTAAAACGTGTGTGCGTACCTACACCTTTCCATGTTTTTACCACCGTACTTGGTCTGCATCGGTGGTTGGCTGAAGGAGGGGCGTTTTGAATAAATTTTTTCATACAACTTTATATATGTATTTTATGATTGCGTCTAAAGGAGCATTTCCTATTTCTTGCTAGCTAGAGAAACGGATATACGTGCCCTTTAAAAGTCACATAAAATTGGCGGGTCCGAAACAGACGCATTGCGTCCCTTTTTCCCTCATATTGCCCACGCACTGCATAACTCGACTTGACTTCTTATATATACATGACTGTTATGATTATTATTATTATTATTATTATTATATGGTTGCTTTGGTTATACGTGAGAAAAATTATATGGCTTTTGCCAATTTCATATACGCACACACTCATACGTATACATACGCCTAATGTCATTCGACTACAGTGGCAATTCCATTTTTAACGTTCTCTCTTCGGATTGACCAACACGATACGTCCATTTGAATTCAAACCTCAATGTATTGTACCAAAAACCGATCACCAATGGTGTTGAATATTTTATTTAGAACCAACAAATATTTTTCATTGAGGATCTTTATCGTGAATTATTATATTGTTAAAAATATTTTATTACCACAAGTATTATATAGCTGCTACATTTGGATAATCATAATAAGTTATAAGTATAATTATAAAGTTTATTTTATAGCAGCACATTTTTAAATATCTTATTAATAGACCTAGGTAGTAAATTAACTATGTTTGAAAAAAATATATTAAGGACAATGAATTACAAATATTATATTTTATTTATAAAAGAGTATGAATTATTTAATATTTTTTCAATATTGAAAGTTTGTATCAGTTGTTTTTACTATGTATGTAAATAATATTAACTATCGGAGCTAAACTTAATTCATAATACTTTTCTCAACGTTATGAATATTTTGAAAATTTGAAAAAGAAAAAACTTTTATCAAAAACTTTCTTTGATTACTATAAGGTATCTCATATGTATTGTTTTATCGAAGTATTAATTATATTAAAATAAAAAGTAAAATTATTATTAAATTTAATTAGCACATGTAATACATTCTTATCACGTACTTACTCAGTATCTCAATGATGAATTGGACATAGTTCTATTATAGTTTTCGTAGTATGAATAATGTCCGTTAATTGTCTTATTATAATCATATTTTAAACTAAGAAGTATAATAATATATTCATTAATTAAATTTAGATATTTTAATCATAAAACTTACGATAAAACTATCAGTCTTTGTTACAATCCATTAATATACTTAATTAAGAACTATTAAAATTATATTTTACATGTTAAAAAGATAAAACAATACGAAGTTTAATCACTGTTTATTTAACTATCGTTAATTATTTTACCATTATTATTAAAATATATTTAATTGCATTTTTAATGATATTTGTATTTAAATAAGCTTTAATTTTGTATAAAACTGTCAGAAAATATTCCTAATATATTTTTTTTAGTCTTGCCCGATTACACTTTGGCATTTTATAAAAGTTTTGCATCCCCTAGAGGACAAATAAAAATAACGATAAAAACCGTTCCCTCTTTCCATGTTTAATGTATTATTCTATGGAATACGCAAATATAAATAAAAACGATATATAATAACGTTATTATTTATTAATAAATATATATTTTCTTATGTTTCCATTTGGTTTTATGAATTCATATCTAATATAGCGAGGTACCAAATTAATATTGTATATTTGATATAATAATATATTATTGAGAATGAATACTAAAAACATCGTTCTTCGAAAAGTCCATCCAAATTACTATAAGGTATTATGCATGTTGTTTTAATGATATGAAAATATAAACATGGAAACCCTCCGGTAGGACACGGGTTTGGGATACTTCTGTATAATATTCTACTTATAATGTTTTCTAACATGCACAATGCACTACCTGTATACAAATAACTGATTCATGATTATTAAAAAATATGTATAGATATTAAATTATATTATGTACACAATATAAATATAATGGTCAATAGTGGATATGAAGAAAAGTAACATCATTTTCAGTTTTAAACTAAAGACGTAATATTATATGTGATCCGTAGTTATTGTTATTGAAACTATAATCGACTAATACGTCATGTATATTGCAGTAAAATCAATAAACAAATATACTATAGTAAGTAAAACATCTTAAAAAGTTATTAAACTAATACTTTTCGATCTAAATAGTATAATATATCGAAATATAGTGTATAGGTAGGTACTATTCCAAAAACTCGTAAAATAAAACCCTAATCATAACAATGAAATGACTAAATTAATTTTTTTTCTCCTGAGTCTTGTGTTTTTAATATCATCAACATAAAATAATCATATAGAAACCTGGCGTGGCACGGTAGTTGGCTGCAATCACTAACGTGGTCTAAGGTTACTCGGTGTCTTGGGCACAAGTCTCTGGATGGGTGACCAGCTGGATTTTTAGAGACGAACCCTCGCACCATATACACGTGTTCAAAACCAATCCTATATCACATGCCTTAAAAAAAAATAAATTTACTAATAATATACTTTTAACAGTTAATAGTTAATAAGTTATATTATTTGCTAATCAATGTAATTAATATCACAGTAGTAATAATAATGTAAATAATTGATAAACAACATAATTATTAATTGTTTAAGCCCTTCTTTATTCTTGGAATATAAGACCGTTTATACTATTATATTATAATTTATTCAACATTCTATTAAATCATTGTGTTATTGTTATTTCAAAAAATTTCGTACAAAAATAACTGTAAAGTATGTATATTATAAAATATTTTGTAATAATCATTATACATTTATAACATAAGACAAATTTGTAAATTTTTCTGTGTTATACTTTGATGGCTAAACCAATAAAATTAAATATGACTATCTACATAAATTAATAGTAGTCGTAAAACTCCTTAAGTGAATGGATTAATATAAATGTAATAGGTATAATATATTATGTGATAAATAATATAAGTACTACCTATAATTGAAACTTTTATAACCATGATGATCAATTCAGATTATAAACATCTTATAATACTTAGATTTTAAGCGATTATAAAGTGCAAAACAAATTTCAAAGTTGTTGAATTTATAAAACACCGAATATCTTAATGATTTTAAGTCAAGTTAAATTAGGTAGTAACAGTTGGGGGGAAACATGGAAATATCTTGCTTACAAAAAGATTGTCTGAGACACGCTGGATCTGTTAACACAATATGGCGTGGTACACGATTAAATAACGTTGTATATTATTATATACCCATTTTTTTCATACGCCCCACCCACCCCTTCTGTGAATACAAACCAGTATAAACATTGCCCTTTGATAGTAAAGTTTAAATATCGTGTTTGCTCTCCTCCCACGAGCCTCCGTGGATAATCCATCTTGGAGGGGTTGTTTTAAACAGCTTCCGGCTAGAAGCAAGAAAATAATAATAAACGAACCAGACACGATAGCACAGTAAATATATATATAGTCTGCAGTCGTGTTTAAGGGGAAAGAAGAAAAAGAAACACGCCGCGCGTCGTACTGTCGTTTTCTCCCTAACGATGATAACAATATAAATCGAATATGCCAGTTATAGAGTCGTTATTTCTACGTGGATTTCTTTACGCCCCCGTTCCATCTGAGTTCTCCGGTGGATGTGTATCTGTAGGATAAGGAGCAATAACAATCGATCCAGGAAATTATTTTACGAAACTTCGAGGACTTCTGTCCGGGACTCCAGATATCGCGAATGAACAGTGAATACAAAGTGTACACTTTGCTCGTATCTTGCCTACCATTGATTTAACTTACGTTATGTTAGACTTGGGGCGAGTAGAGAGAGAGAAATACCACTACAACGGTGGGGCAATTCAATTTATTGACGGCGCTTTCTGAAGTCATTTTTACATCCATTTGTCCAGGCAAACGACCACTGTACATGATCACTTCCAGCGTGTATATATTTTTACCATTTTGATATAATCTCCCTGTTTCACCGCTACCGCCATGTAACCGGTCATCGTCTTAGTCGTGGAACCCAAATATTTAACGACGCCCGGAGTTTTTAATGCCTTTGCCCCGTTTAGTATTCTAAGCCAGGCGAACGCGGTTTATGCTTCTCCTACCCGACCTTCCGTTCTTCATCACTACACCCTCGGACGTTTAACTCACACAGCGTCGTCAAATATGAGTATAAAAATATAAAAAGAAATAGAAACCCTCGTACACTTTACCGTTAGCATTAAATACGACTGACTCGTACCATATCCATGTATTCGATTTGAATAAAGGTCGTTATCGTAGAGTTGTAATACAGTCGTGTTCCAGGAATATTTAAGAACGATTCAAAATAAACTATATCAAAAAAATGATATTCTTTACAGTTATGTATCGTTATAATTTTTAAGTTTTTACTCTTTTGAATGACAACATACTTTTTTAATTTCATATTATTTGGAAGAATATTTCTTGGAGTATTCCATACGTAAAAACCGAGTTTTTAGGGAATTGTTAATCAGTCAGTAAGTATTTATAGTATAAATGAGTGGATTGTAATAGTGGAACAGGGCCACAGGGGTACCACAAAAATGTGTATTGTTCCAATATACCTACGTACTTCGCTTATCTAAACTTTACATACTTATAAATTATTAAAGACTCATTTGATAGTTTATTTTTGCGTATCGTAGTACTCTGAAAAAAATATTATGTTTCGGAATACGAAACTAAAAATGTATGTTGTCAGTCAAAAAAGTTAAAAAGTAAAAAAATTTTTATAAATAAAATTTCGCTTTCAAAAATGTTATTTCACATTCAAAGTATGTAAAGATAATATTTTTAAAAAAGCAAAATCTTTTTGAATTAATGAGTGCAGCTGTTAAATACTTTGTGTTTTGACTATCATAAAATCTAAGCATTTTATAAATCAAAAAATGATATATATATTCATTATATTTATATATCATTGATACTTTATATGTATATCATAATATGTCTACGTATAAAAATAAATAATAATAAACGTAGACAATAGTATTTTCATCTTGGTATTAAAAAAAAAAAAAAAGTAGGTATCGTCCGAAAATATTTTAAAATACGCTTTATACATACGAAAAAATGTACACATTAATAGTATGGCAATATATTATTATTATAATATTTACCTTGTACAGTCTTTCAAAATAATTCAAATGTGCATTATTAGAATTCTTGTGTCGAATATTTCCTTTATTCTTTTTAAACAAAATTCAACTTATTCAAAATGTGTTTGCATGTTTGAGCAAAAGTTGCGAACAACTAAGGGAGGAGATGTTGTGTGTCGATTTTCCAGGTAAATACGTGTTGCCCCTTCCATATAAGTACGTGCTTGGAAAACATGATGTAGCCTCAGCTCAACCCCAAAACGCAATCCCAATAAATATCTTCGTAATTTTAAACTATAAAGTTTGGTCTTTCCCTGAGTAAAATGATTTATCGTGCAATTATTATTTGCCTTTGCTATGTCGGGTCAATAGTTTATACCTAATAATATAGTCATTAATATTCAGAAAATATAAATTGAAGTAGATTATTCGATGAGATTAACATTAAAACAAAAATAATGAACCATTTGATTTCATGTCTATAAAAATTTAATTTAAAGACCAAATAAAATATAATAAAGTTGAGTGTGCAGTTTGACTTATTTTAATTTTATCATCAATAAAGCGCGATGACTAGTTTTATGTCGTCGTACGTTTGAATTTATAATTTCATTAAAATGCAGTTACACAGGTAGTTTATTACCTTTTAATATTTTTGTAAAAATGTGAGATAAAACTACTTTTCCTTTTTTTCTGGGTATTATAAAAGAACTTCATAAAAAAATATATGTATATTAAATTATATTTAACAAAAAATAGATTTTTTTTACTTTACACTAAAATTAGATTTGTAGGTGCAACACTTCTCCATTCGCTCGAAACGATAATTCACTTTTAAGTTGTGGTAGGTCCCGTTGACTGATATATTGAAAAATGACTATTACACGTCGCATTAAGGCTGCATTGGAAGTCACGCGCCGACGCCCGAGGACGTGCAAAAAAGTTTAAAGGGACATTTTCCGCGTCGTGATTTACAGTGACAATAGCAATACAAACGGTAAAGTGATTTTCTAACACTCACATTTAATTTACTGAGACATCCATCATGCGCATGGTGGAAGTACCGTACACGAGCATAACTCTATAGTGTCTTATGAAGTGCATTATATGCACAAGTTCATTTGAAACTTTCGAATTTAGTTAATGTCCCGGAAATGTATTTATCTACAGCCTGGTTCCGCGGAGGGCCGGTTATTCCTTGTTAATTTCCTGACCGAGCCCAATGCCGGGGACCCGGCCACTTTGTATTACTAATGCGTTTATCTTGTCGTCGTTTTCGGATTTATTGCCGGTTGACGTTTAGTACCCCGGGTATGTGTGTACGTGTGTAATATTGAGAGAGAAGGGATGGCTGTTTCCCTCACGGTATATCGTCTACCACGTGCGCGGGGCTTGTAGGGGTACGACCATCCGATACCCGACCCCCGGGGATACGCCTCCCCGTAATAATTTCACCCTGTCAAAGTCCCGGGCCAAAAGGAGATATATACACCCGCCACCGCACCACCAACCACCCTTGGACATTTTCAGTCTGTGTTATTGTTATTATAAGGGTCATTTTCTTTGAAACGATTTTTTTCTTCCTTACGTCCTCCCATGTTCGTCGGCCAGCTTCTTTATTTGTTTCCGAATTCCAAAAACCACCGCTATACCATACACACCGGATATAATAGAGGGAAATCTACCCTCAAGCATTTCGTATAATATGTAGATTATTTTTATTTTATTTTTTTAATTTAACAATATCATAATAAGAATGAAAATAATTTTAGTGCTCAAATAAAAAATATGTAGGTATGTTGAAAAACAAAATTCTTTAAATTTGTATACATCAACTGAACATTTTTATTAACAATTATGTCTTCCGTGTATCTAAATATAGAAAGTTAAATATAAATTTAACTCGTTCAGGAATTGTGTACATAAGACAAATTACCATTCATTAATTTTCATTCCAATTTATTTCGAATCAAATTTATATGATGTAGGTACTTACCTGTTTTTAACTTAAAATTAATTCAATAATAATCAAACAAACTTATTGTTATGAATCTAACGTAACTATTTACTCGAAATATTATTATTTTATTTAACAAACTGTATTTTATTATTAATTTTTGAATTGTTCATCAATAATAAATTATTCTATAAAAAAATTAAACTGAAAATACTGAAATAAATTCAGTTTTTATTTTTTTTTTTAATAACTTTATAAATGAAAAAAGAAATAAAAATAAAATAATATTTTGTTAGTAGTTACATAACAAATGGTTAGTTCAATGTAAAATTGTATCCCCCCCCCCCCATTCATAGCTGATATAAGACCTATCAGAAGTTTTGACTAATGTTTAGATGTTTAAATAGTT
Organism: Nasonovia ribisnigri; assembly: GCA_027563435.1. Lineage (NCBI taxonomy): Eukaryota > Metazoa > Arthropoda > Insecta > Hemiptera > Aphididae > Nasonovia > Nasonovia ribisnigri. The sequence continues at coordinate 325,238 of JANEHU010005119.1, forward strand.
CATACAGTGAAGAGAAGAGTGATTTAATTGCGTGTGTGTGGTCTACTTGAAATCCTTAAATCAGACTAAACAAATGGCCTTTCAGATATCTGCCTCGTAAGCTATAGCTTTTACCTCGAGTGCGTTTGGAATTTGTCACTTCACGAATCTGACCACTTCGTTGAACTTTAATCAAGTGCATACCAACTAGGCCTCCAACTTTTAAATACTTTTGATATAAAATAATGTTATGTACAATGTACATTGTTTACAAGAATGTATAATATTAAGTTTTAAACGTTGAAATTGATGTAATACACGTTTTTGTTTGTTAAACTGCGTTATTATTCTTCTACCTTATTTTAGGTACCTACCTCTTATTAAAAACAACTTAAAATAATAAGAACTAAAAACGATTTTTTAACATATTGTGTTATTACTTATTTGATTGATTGCTATAATATGATACGCACATACACGCAATATTAATTTTCTATCTAATGCCTTTTTTTACCGTCTAACAATTTTGAATAGGTTCTTACTATACAGACAAGAAGGAATAAATGTAAAATAGTATTATAACCTCTTACAATGGGTGTATGAGGGTTGTTCGCCAAAGTAGCAATGTGTTTGTTATTGCTTTGGCCATTGCATGATAAAAACGAGGCAATGGGATCGCCTAGTAAAGAGTGTACTTGTTTGAAAACTTGAAATAGTTCTATAAAGTTTTTTTTAGGAAGGTTAGCAGCATCAAAAATTGTAATATATTCAATTTTTCCCGACAAACTATAGTAAGCGGTTAATGAAATAGTTCATGAATATTCAATAACATAAATGTACACAAATACATTATTTTACAGCTTAACTAATCAATTATTCATTTAATTTGGTCAGATTACACTATGACATTCCGTTGTTTTAATGGGTGAATAATAATATTAAAAAAACTATGATTTGTGGTGGTGCACTTTTTATATGCTAAAACCCAACTGACGGTTATCATGTCAATTGTTCTGTCATCAGCACTTGTTCAGTGACAATCAATTTTATTTTATTTGTGGTAATTATATCTTGAATTTTACACGAATTAAATTATAAATTAAATCATCGTTTATTATTTCAATAGCTACCACACCACTGAAAGGATTTTTAATTAAAATATAATATGATGAATATGTGGAGACATATTTTTTTCTAACCAAACCCCATATTTCAATACGTACTGACCAATACAAAAAATATGTCCATACAATATTCCTAGTTGTCCTATTTATACGAAATAATATATTGTAAAGTGAAAAAAACAACCGTTAAATATTCGGGGAATAAAGTGCTATACCCACTCAAACGTCGATGAATTGTCGAAAGCAGAAAAGTCTATCACATGCTAATATTACTCAACATCACAAATTCTTAGAAATCGAGCACTCGGATTTCGCCCGAATATTTTCAAAAGAAAAATCTGCTGGACGATAAAAAGTAAGTATACTATACAGTACCGGTGCACAATACCACATTAACGTTGTTGTATCGGCCGCGAAATAATCGAGTGGAATACATTTTTATTTCCGTTAGCAAATATCGGGAGTGCCGAACCGGCCTATATAGAAATATTATTACGAATGAAATATAACGACCCCCGCAAAGGCGATCCCCGCAGTAAATAGGAACACTTATTTTACCATCTGTCAACCACGCCACGGTATGTAAGACGATTAAAAAAAAAACATAAAAAAGCCGACTGCGTTTTGTTTCCGGTTTCGGACGTCTGCTCGACAACGCACAGTCCCGACAGCCGTCCTCGGCAGAACAACGACAGCCCTACTGCTATAAGGTCGCGCAGGTACTTCGTCGTCGTCGCCATCGAGTCACGTGCGTCGCAGATCGGAGCACACGACAAACGCGTCGCGGACTCGTACGTCGTTACCGTTGTAACATGGGTTATGACAATAACAACATCACGGCGGTCGCGTGTCTTCGGCCGTGGTTAACGTGCGTCCGGCGGTACGAAATCACGAATTATTGTTATGTGCAATAATGACAATAATACGTAAATGCGACCGACGACACAATTAGCCGGCGGGAGGAGACGGTTGTCGTACGCGCGTCGTCTCCCCGCGCCCATCCTCTCGGGCCGGCGCGGTTTAATTCGATTTTAATTACGTTTCTGCGGCGGCGGCTGCGGCGGCGGGTCGAGTGAGCGCGCGCCCGCCCGGCGATCCGTCGGCCGTCGCGGCCGTCACGGTCGGCGGGTCGCGGGCCTGCGGCGGCGACGGTGGCGCGCGCGATTTATTAAACGGCCCTGCGACGACGCAAACGACCCGTGAAATTCGAGAAAACCCTGTCCGAGATTCTGGAGACCGCTACCGTCCGCCAGACCCGCACCCACCGACCGTACCCGAGAATACGATCGCCGCCCGGAGTTTCGGCGCGATAACTCTTCAACAGTCGCCTGCACAATAACACCGCACACGGGTTATTTCACGGTACAAGACGACCTTGCGTGTACCGGGTAATTCGTAGGGGATGATTATTAAGAGTTGGTGGGGGTGTCGTAGGGGTGATTACTGTTGTCGGGGGGTGTCCCGCGTAGGGGGCTCGGCTGACTGTCGCAGTGTTGGTTGGCGGCGCTTGGTGGGGGGGGGGAGTAATACGTTTACCGTGTACGACCGCCGCCGCCGTCCGAAACGGTTTTTTTTTTTGTTTTTTTTCATCGTCAGTTATTGTTGTTGTTATCCCGCATTCATATAAGTATAATATGCGTTCCGGTCACAATAATTTGTTATAATAAAAATAATAAATCTTATATAAAACCGTGTGCATTGTGTGGTACCTATATGAATGCTATTTATTATACGACTGCGCGATGTCACCTCGATTAAGTAATTTTTTGTTATACTCGTATTATTGACTATGGTAGCATATTTGAATATAAAAACTAATATCAAGTTAGGAAAAAAATAATTGATACCCAGAATAATAAGTGACCGTGGATATAAATAGATAATATTGTAAATTATTTCGAAGGTTTCATATAGTGAATAAGTACCTTGCCGTCACATTCAAAAGAGGTCATAGGTATTTACTGTTTACAATATTATTGTTAGCTTGCCCCTACTAAGTTTATTTTGTAAATGTATATTATAACAAATAATTCTTGCTCTGTTAGTATAGTTAAAGTTTCGACTCAATATATTTCAATACATTATATTATTTTGTATTATATGACTTTTGGTCAATATAGTATAATATTATGATGCTTATTACTAATAGCCAATACGAAGGTTTTGAAAATCGATAAAATTACATTATCCTTTTGACTACATTCACTCCCCCGTAGAGATGTTATACTTCCATATAAGTTGGTTATTCACTTATTTTTGAAAAGTTTCAAAAATAATATCTATCCAATATAGTTTACCAATGACATATGAAAAATGAGTCCAAACCACAAAGTTTATACTTCAGAAGTATGTTAAAAGTATACCTACTAGAATGCTATGAACTCTTTACCTCGGGGATTTTAAGAACAATTTTAATTTTACCTGAACTCTCTCTGAGTTGTTGGTTCCTACTACTTTCATACAGATTTGCGTTTCAATAGGCTCAAGATACTGAAAAAATATGCGTTTGAGAATATTAAATGTTTTTACCTCTATTGAATATTATGTAAATTGAGAGTTAACTGGTGCGAATATGACTCCACTTAAACAGTTTAACGGTTAGAAGGCGCCTGGATTATGCACCTCTGCTATAATATAATAACTTTTTTCACATTGCTCTACTAAGTCATTGCATATAATATGTAGTAAAATGGTTTTTTTTAAATCGCGCGTGTTTGTGTGTATTAACTCGACTTTTGTCAAGTGAGTTGGATTCTGGAATACAACCTTTTGAAACTTTACTGCCATAACAACGAAAAAAAAAGTTAAGAAGACTTTTTTCCTTCTCATAGTAATTTCATACTCAAATATATATTATACGAGACAGTCGACGATAAATACTTGGAACATCATTTTTATTTTCCATCACTAGGTAGGTAGTACAAATATTTTTTTTTTAATTAAATAATTTATCGAAAAGTATTGTTTTACTCATGAAAAAATAATATTTCTATCCATTAAGAAAGAATATTGACTTTTGTTAGTCAAAAAGTTGAAAGAACAAACAGGGGATAAAATTGTATTTTTCTAACATTGACAATTTATTGATCACAATAATTATCCGACAACCACCATCATATTCGTTAATATTATTCCCCTTTAGACTGGTGTTGCTTTTTATGAAATAAAACACCCCCAATGCTAACAATAAACCCTCGCTAATGCACAAAAGTCTATACTTATAGTCTCTACTCCCTGTAGGTTATTTGTGACAATTATTCGAAGAGGGGAATCTAACAAAACAACTTCTAAATATAATATAAGTGGTATACAAAAATTATTAAATAAAATTAAAAGGCTTTGAATAAACATTTTTCCTATATTTTTGATTTTCTCATAACTACGTTAAAAAGTCAAACATATCAGAAATAAATTATATTACTTTGTATTTGAAATCAAAGGTCACTGGTCGGTTTGCGTCATTATTTGATTGAAAATATTAATAATTCATTGTATCATTGTTTTAGTGACCATGCCTAAATATTATATGACTGATTATCTTACAGTTTGGTCCCCATACATTTAACATATTATGTTAAATTTCCTCTAATAGATTATTCAATTGAATTATATACGTTTGTTCTCTAAAGTTAAACTTTGTAATCAAACTTCCAGCAGATAATTTGCGTATATTGTAATTTTAAATCACTTTAAACTTTGAATTTTTAAAATGGGACGGAATTTATTAGGTATTAAAGAAACACTTTCAGACTTTTATCGGTAAAAAAAAAAAATTTTACTTTTTAAACTGAATATTATAATATATGAATATATTGTTTATAGCTAACATTGAATATACGTTTTATATATCAAAATGTTTATTTAAACACTGTACGCAATCATCCAATATTTTGTATGCGTTACGTTTTTTTTATAATATATTCCTAAGGTGTTTAAGAAATATCCATTGAAAATCAATATAAACTAATATTTTCTTTTGTGTTTTTAAAATAATATATAATGTTCACAAAATTAAATATCAAACACCGATTTTATCGCACCCTTTCCTTTGGTCCTCGTTGGGTTATTATCGAAGCCACACAACGGCGTGTCGTGCTATAATGTTGAAAACGATTTTATCTTAACGCTCGATCGCCCTTCGCTTTAGCAAGGAGGTGTTCTTTATTTTTATTTTGTATTTTTAAGGCTTCCATCGTTCGTTTGTTATAAAATCTATCCACTTCAAAGATATACAGAAGGGAAATTATAAAATAAACAGAATTGAAAAAAAAATAACCCTCAGATTTAAAGTCGAAAAACAACGAATAGTCGTCACTACCGTGAGAAGAAGATCGCAGACAACTTTTAAGAGCCCCACTCTTATCTCCGACAGATTGAAATTCAAATGTTAAGTAAACCCATAGCGTATATATTATAGTGAATTTAATTTGAACTTCAACACGAGGATTAGTTAACTTCGTTTCACACACAGCTCGTCCCTTGCCGAGCCAGAAACTTATATGATCTTATTCACTCTGAATAACTTTACTTTTAACATAATTGTCGTTCTCCAAGGCGTTACTAATTTCCTTTTTTGTATAATCAAATCGGATTTCTTTCACAGATCTTTGCCAACACGATATCTTTATCGGCCCAATTTGTTTAATTTGTTCGCAGAGAAAACCCATAAATGAAGTGTTCCCCAACCTTGGCGCCAATCGGTGTGCCAATTTCGTTGGCATTATTAAGACGATTTTGCCCGGCGGTCTTTTGTAATCGGATACGCACGCAGAAAACTTTTGAGAATTACGTTTCCGGGGGAAACCAAAAGTCTTAAAACACTCCTACTCCAGTAATCTTGCACCGGTGTTATTATGTTCAATAATTATTAAGCTCAGTGCTCTACCATTCATTTGAAATATTATATAAAGATTTAGTTACGTACTTTATTTACGAACATTTTGTTATCAATGTATGGTAAACGATATCATCGTTATTACTTATTGTCAAACGTATGATGAATCACACATTATTAAACCTAATAATAGCATCACTAACTTATACCAACATTTTATCTACCTACCTACAGTAGTATTTAGATGAAATTATAATAACTAGCTATACCCAATACTATAGTAATAATATATGAATTATGATAACTTGTATGCATTTCACTAAGCGTAACACGATTTTAGAAACACACACAATATACGAATGTATAATATACAATATATTATTATGAAATTATAAAATAGCTTGATTATAGATAGGTATTTATAAACATAATCATAACTATTTAATTAGGTATTAAAATAGTTGATTTAAAAAGACATCAAACTTGACAACACAATAACATTAACGCAGCTTAATAAAGTTTTGTAAATTTTCACTATTTTAAGGGGATAAATGGCTTTAAAAATCAATATTATTCACAAAGTTATAATTTCTTCTTTTTTTTTTATTCCCTTGTAAATATCTGTTGACAAATAATTAAATGATTTTATACAGATCCTATACAATCAGTCTATTGAACTTAATGTGACTATAACAAATACTGAAATTGGCATAGGTTTTGAGGGTAGTTGATCCTGATGGTATAAAATTGGCCGAAAGAGAAAAGGAAAAAATGAGAAGGTAAATGGACCGTACGGAAATCCGACCGCTCCACTAATTTCACACCATTAAACGTAATTTATCGAACGTTTATCAGACATCCTTTCCAGTGTTTACACCCAATAAAACGATTCTGGAATATTATCGGCCTTTCTTTCTTTGGTTTGTTAAAATGTTCTATAAGACCAGCAACCAAACGGACACCAGTTGGATACAATGTTAATGATATTGGTATCATTATTAATATTTTATATATTATTTTTTCAACAAACTGCGTTAATACTTTTTTATTTTATACATTTATTATAAGCTACTAGTATTAGACTATGATAGCTCTCCGTGATTGACACATAATAACACCTAGGTACCTCGTATCTAAAATCAAAAACTAAGTGATTCTTATATTGGACAAACGACTAGATTTGTAGCTTACGTAGGTACAGGATAGTGAAGTTTTATTGTTTTTTATTTTAACGCAGCAATTTTTCTATTTGAAAAAAGTTTTCTCAGCATAAATCAAAAAATGATTTCAATTCACCAGGAATAAATAAGGATATTGAAGATGTATATCTAATGTCCAATCTTCATAAGTGCTAAATTGCTAAATGTTTCATCATTTATATCGTTCCGAAGAATATTCATCAACAAAACATAAATATAAGAATATATAATTTTGAAAGTAAATAGCTCCTTCATTTATTGATCTGGAATTTATAAATTGGAATTATTTAAAATTATAATGTATAGTTGATGTAAACGGTTATGATATGAGTAGAGTCGTATATTAATTCAAAGTTTCTATCCGGGCTTTGTGACCTTGTACACCAAATACGAAATATTAACAAGGTATCTTTTAGATTTTATATTGTAAAAAAAAATGTAATGTTGAAGCTGTAAAAATACCAGTTTGCACCAGTTCTTAATTATTTGCATACTGGCACTCAGTTATTCACACCCATAAATCTGTTCACAGTTAAAAAAAAATTATGCTAAATGACAGGTAATTACAAATTTACCATAAGAATTACATTTGTAGTTAAATTTAATTTATATTAATGATTTGTAGGTTGTAACAAATTTAAAACTGTGAAATGTTCTTCGTGGATTAGATTAAGTTAAAGTTCGATCTCAATAGTATATTATTGTGTATTAAAGTGTAAATTATAATTAAATGTTTTGTTTTATTATTGATAGTGTAATACATCATTATCCAACAATAAATATTACATTTAAGCATTGCAAATAAATTAAAATAGTTATTTAAATGTTTTGATTGAATAAAAAAATTATACAAAAATATATATTATAGATTTTTTTCATAAGTATGTATTTCATTAAGCATAAACCAACATCGATTATTGTCTGTTGGTTTCGAAAAAATTATTTTGTGATTTAACACTTAATTTTATGATTTTTTTAAACACGCATTATGATTTATGGGATTTATAATTTTTTAAAATAGGAATTTTAACATGTTAGTTCATTATTAAACATCATCGAGTTTTAGAAATCATATGTACAAATATAATGACTGAATTAATTTACTTTAAGCTTTGTATTGCAGAAAATATTAAAATATGCATTGACATAACTATAGGTATTTATTATTTGACTGTTATAACTTTGATAGAATTCTATACAAAAATAATAATGATACAATTTGGAACAATTTGTAACAAAAGTAATGTAGCTTATAATAAATTATACTATATATTTTATACTTATTAGGTATGCATCGATCGTCTTATGTAGATTTGATATCTTTTAGTTTAGTTTTTAACCCTTTTTTAAATTAATTTTTCTTCTTCGTCTCATTGCTCACACTTAATTTCCTGTTGACATGTAATCAAAGAGATTGTAAAATCGACCAATACACACCCATATTTTTTACCAAGTAAAAATTAATGTTTTAACGTCAGTTTTTGATATCAAAAACATGATTGAAATAACCAAATTATGACATCGTACTCTTCTTAAACATTTGAATACGTGGATAAAATGTTAATAGGTAATTAATAAATAATAAAGCTGAATGAAAATTATTTAACATAATATAAATGTACCTATATATTTAGTTGTGTAATAATACATTTTAACCTAGCAGACTGTAGAATTTAATTAGTACTTTTACCCTATATTTATTTTATTCCGTATATACCTCATAGATATCAGAAAAAACGTTCTGTTATATTTTTTTTTTTAAACATATTTATAAAATACAGGTACATAGATATTGTACGTTATGTATAAAGTATATGATAAGAATTTTAAATTCAACATAACAATTCTTTACGTTTTTCATCATTGCTTGTTTAATGCAGCTGGGTTCTATATAGCTCATTAAGATTATTATTATTTTTTTTTTTTGGAACATGTTTTTATTAGTAAAGAAAACACGCTGATTTTGTTCCGCCCCGTAGCCCGGAAACCTTTCTTTCTACTTTGGCGAAACACACGTGGTAAACGCAATTGTGACCCGAGAATTTGTTTTCTCGCTCACAACAATGAATAGTGGTCACGTATCCCGGTGGAGGCAAAAAAGGAATAAACTTTTTCCACAATTGAATTCTGTCGCTGCTGGAGAAATATCGCTTTCCAGGGATAATAATTGTGACCGGAAACGAGGTGTATCCCTCTTTCTTTTTTTTTTCTTTTTTGCCTCGATCAACTATTGCCGAGGGTGTAAGGTTAGATAGATTTTTGTTTTATTTCAAAAAGTGTGAGGATAGCTTATAGCAAGGAATGATAAAGAGTGCAGAGATAAAGTGCTTTTCGGTCGCAGCAAATCTAATTTTCTATCACGTGTTTACGAAATCCAATAAACTCGGGCCATCTTCCCTTGCCGCCCTTACCACCAACTCACCAAGAAGTAGTCGTTAGAGCCCTGCGGATTTCCTGTGCGCTGCTACGTGATTCCAGTTGCAACGATTATTTATTAGAACAAATGAGACCCACGGATGAGCTCGATATTTTTGGGGCAAAACCAAAGACCTATTCGCATTTTTCAAAAGTCAAGTGGATATTTGTTTTACTGAAATCCAATTTCGACGAGACAAAGAATAACTTATCGTGTATTCAGATGGAGTAGAGATCTAAACGCATCGAGCGTTTATTTACTAGGTATTGTGAAAACAATTATAGGTACTACCTAGAATATCATAATGTAATAGTATATTATAATATCGTAATGGTGGAAATGTGGCCAGCTTAATTAAGATTAGATTAAATATAAAACTTTAACTTTGTGGTTATTTAAAAATATTTTTAATAAGTGACTGTATTCAAATGAAAACGTTCTATTCAATAGGTATAATAATATAGCTATTAAACATTTTAAAAGTGAACTATTGTTGTTATTATTGTTTTATGTTAAAAGTTTTAATATATAAACTATAAAATTATAAAAAAATTTTAATTTTCTTCTGTATTGATATCATTCAATAAAAAAAATATATTAAAGATAGGTACGTGTTAACTTCCTCAAATACAAAGTTTATAAAATATATTTCAAAAAAAAGAGTAATAATTCTATGCATTCTACGTATTCGACAACGATTTAACGATAAATAATACAGATCAATGTTGATAATATTTTCCCAATAATAAGGTAGGTAATTATGATTTCATAAACGAAATTAGTTACATTATTTTGAACAATATATTATGCTTATAACAAAACAATTATATTTTCTACAGTATTATAGTTATTTAAAACTATTTAATGGTATTATCCATAAATTATATTATCTCATTGGTAATTTGATGGCATTTATGTAGTAAGGATGAACAAACGATTGTAATAAATACTTAGGAAATTTAATATAGTATGTAATTAATTAACTGAAGTACTCTCATAATAATTATGATCAAAATTCAATATTGTAATGACATTTTATCGTTTGAAATTCCATTGTAATCATCTGAGGTTTAACAACATTATAGACTTTTCACAATGAGTGGAAAAAAATGTACTTTTTCTTCGATTTTCCTTTTGCTCTGGAAACTCATTAGGAGTAGGGGAAGAAATCTCTGCTTAGGATTTGGAAAGAACGAAGCCAGTCTTAACGAACCGAAATAATTGAACCACACATGGCCCACGTATCCGTATTGAATGCACAGGGGCGCAGAGCTCTAAATTAAATTTCGTTAAGCTCTTTTTTTTCTCTCCTTCTTTTTGCTTTCCTTGTGCCGATTGAACGAATTTACGATACCAAGTAACAATAGACACGCCGGACATAAACCTTAACCGAGTTTATTACGATCTTTTGACCGGAAAACGCTAACATATGGATAAAGCGTCTAGAATGGACCGATAAAAATTACTGTTGCGAAAAAAGGTCTCCAGTAATATAATTGATATACTATTCCTTCGGTAATATAATATAAGTCTTAAAAAATGCTTGCTAAACATTGTAAAAAGTAAAATATAATATGAACGAACTATTCCTAAGTATTTGACTAAGTCGAGAAAAATATTATTGTGTGCTGTGGAGGTAAAAGTAATATTATTAAGTATAAGATGTATATAAAAAAGTATTTATCGACAAAATAGATTGGAAAATCATAAATGATATTATTTTTACTTTTATGGGCACATTTTACGTTTGTCATTTTTAAACATATTTTACTATACCTACGACTAGCACTCCTCGGCCACGAAATGTTTACCTATCGGATGACACTGATAATTCTCAAGGTGATGAGTAATACATAACACACAATCTCTTTATTATGTTATATTATTTAATCTCATATTTTAAACTCTATTGTAACTTATATTGACCACAATTTTCCTCAAATTATTAATACTAATATTACAATATGTATGACTTGTAATAACAATTGATATTACACTGAAACACTTTAAAATATAACTAATAAATAAATAAAAAAAAATTTTATTGCATAAGTACATACCATAATATTATATTAGGATAAAACGTTAAGACGAGGTCTCTAAAAAAAAAAATGATATATTTACTTATCTAAATCATGATATCGTTATTTGAGTATATATAGTAAATTATGTACAAACAGTTGTGTTTATTACTAGCTGATAATTTATTTTTAAAATCTTAAGATAAAAATAAATTGTAATATTAAATTATGATTAATTCAAAATACAAATAGTTAAAATATAGGTTAAACAAAAAAAAGTATTTATTTAATTGTTCGTATACAAATGTCACATTATGTTTGTGGTAACCTGAAACCTATAATAAGCCATAATCACTTTAAACCAATTGTTATGTTATGAGTATATTATTTCTGTAACCATATAGTTTCTTATTAGATATTATATATTTATTGGAAATCACATCTTCGAAAGAAAAAAAGCTTAACGACAATAAAGCGAATATTATTAGTAAATTACACGATCCATAATACATTATTGTATATGATTGTATTTCGTTATTATATTATTATTAAGAACGAACCACGGTCCACGATTCGTTTCATTAGAAGTAAGATTCAATTGAACATAACGCACCGGACCGTATACATATTATGTCCGACAAAGGTAACCGCATTCGCGTCTTGGAGTCATCGAGACACGTATATTATTTTCGAGTAACCTCCCACCCCACCCACTCGTCATCGAACAAATATTGCATTAGGTCGTTTCAGGAAATCGAAATTACGGTCAATATTTGTTCCGGTCTTCAACAAATCCCCCATACTATTTTTTTTCACTACACAAATACAATGACAGCAAACCCTGCGATTTGATGATACCAATAACGCGTCACCAGAGTGTGATTTGGTGTGGAGGGGGTGGGGGTCACGTAAATTATTCTCAAATATTTTATAGAACGCGCAATTATTGTACAAACATATTTTGACACGAACAATATATCAGTCTTAAATATAAATGTGACGAATTATCAAATCAAAAAACAATTAACGCACTATATTCATACAATCATACCATGTATTTATATGTAATAAATCATATTATGATAACAATTATTACTGTTTACGGTAGCCGGGGCTATGAAAACAATTGAAGGGAACAAATTTCATATTCAAATCTCTTATATCATTTAAGAAAGCTTTAATATTCCCATGACTTATTTATTCGGTTCGAGATGAAAGAAAAATAAACACAACCGTATTTTAATTCATTTAAAACCATATTAGGTACATTTTTAACATCGAAAAAAACAATAATTGCTGAATAAGTTTGAAAAAAATATACCTTTTGTTATTGCGAACAATATATTTTTAAATTTAAATAATACCTGCAATTAATCTTGTATGAAATTTTACCCTAAAATGTGTGTATTTCCTTAGAGTTGTTCATTATTTTAATTGCTCAAAAATGTTTAACAATTGTTTTAATATTATTGGTACATTTTTTTTTTCATTTTTTTACTACATACAGTTATATGAAAAATAGCTTATCAAAATCATTCTAAATTATCACTCAAACATAATATTGGATAAAATATTTCAACAAATTGTCGACCAGAATAAAGTTTTATTTATAATTTTTGATATAATCCATACAAAAACATTATACTATTATTGTCTTTAGATTCGTGTTTAAAGTTTTAAACTCATCAACATAATGAAACAAAAGTATTAGTTTTGTCAATCTAATTAAACCACTATGCCAATATATTTTACTCGTAATGAGAAGTACATTAAAGGCATAATTTCAACACTGTCCTTACGAGTGACCTATTATTATTTTGTAAAAAAATGGTTCCATGTAAAAAAAATTAGAAATGTGCACGTTTGAAATATCATAAAAAAGTAATGAAAGAAAAAAGCATAATACACCTTTGTAAAACTTTGTTTTGTTTCTACAAAAGTTTGTGATTATTTCTTATAACACAATTCATAGACACTGTTTCTAACAAGAAGCAGCGAATGCTGTGTCAGACTGTATTTTTCCGACCATCACTTAAACTTCTCGAATCCTCATTTTTAAGGGATTTCTTCGCCAAATAATCCACGTACATGTGAATACTGCAGTAAGACCTATACAAAGCGTACAAATAGAATATTCCGTAAGTGAGGAAAAAATGAACGGAGGAAAAGCAAACTTTGACATGGGATTACTGACACAAGGGAGGGTACAGATCCAGGTGACTATTTCGGACGCATTTGAAATTGAAATCTCCCGTGGCGGATATCGGAAGTTTGGTCCGGAGATTTAAGAGACAGTATTAGGCTATACTGCAGGGAGGTGTTTTTCTAGGAGGGTTGCCTCCTTACTCTAAACCGTCGTGCATTTTTTTTCGTGCGAATAGCTATGTACACACATAATAATAGTCCCCAATGTCTTTACCCTCCATTTAACACAGCCTGGCTATGGAGACACGCGATAAACTCATGCATATTGCATGCATGGTCACTTGTCGCCATACCCAAATGTTTAACCACCATCGTGTAATTTGCGAGAAGTCGGAGTAAACTTATTTCAACGGAGAACAAAATATAATAATAATATCAAGAAATGTAATAATAAATGTCCATAATAATTATTATTGTTAACACAAAGACTGGTTTTCTACGATAATGTGAATATTACAAAATATAAAACATTCCGTAAGATTATTTCGAATATAAAAAATGTGAATTTTACTATTAATTTTTAATATAAACTTGTTTTAAATAGACATTATTTTTGAAAAAAATAAATATACTTCACAGCAATATAAACATTAAATACCTACACACATTTTATTTTAAATTATGTATAAAAAAAACTATTAGTAATAACTACAATAACAGCCAATTGACACAATCAATATTAGTAGAACCGAAAAATAGTTGACCAAATAATACTTTTCACAGTAGGCATACATTTTATATTTATTTTTAAATAATAATAAAATAAAATCGTTTAAAAAATCCATTAAGATTTTTATACAGTTCAACGTAGTAGGTGTAACGATATTTTATGTAGAAAAAAAATAGTAATAACAAAAAAATCAAACATAAATTTAAATATATATTTTTCGTTTCCTATGTATTATTAAATAAATGTACATATAAACATTCTCGATTAAAATTCCATTTTGGACTCGGACGTCGAATGGGATAGAAAAACGAGATTTTATTACCGATATGTCTGAGCACCCTGCAGAAACATGGCTCCGGTTTATATTGTACAAACAGTTTTATATCCGGCTGAAAATCATTCCATTCAACATGCGGGAGTCGCCTTTTGGTTACCCATATCCTCATCAATGTAGGTCAACGGCTGGGCTCTATAAAATGTGAGAATGAAGTTTTTCATATATTCACCCATACATACATAATCAAGAATAAGCGGTTGAGCTGACGTCATTATGAACCACTTTAGACAGCTCTTCAAGTTGTCTGGACGGTATAAGGTTCACTCATCATCCTTTGTTTCTCTCGCCAATGCTTTTAAAATTTCTATCTGATGACCTGGTATAAACCAACACGTGAAACCTAATAAAATATTCAAGAATCATATTTGGGCAGAATTTTATGTTATAATTTAAAATATAATAAGGGAACAAAATGAACAATACTGTTAATACTAAAGCATTATATTATGAGAATTTAATAATGGTTAATAATAATAATCTACAGGGGGCAGTCAGTGAAAAAAAGTGGATAAGTTAAGTCACCGTTTAGCATGTTAAGTTATAACTTAAAAATGATATATATTTAAATTTTAAATCTAAAACTTTAAAGTTAATATATTATAGAGACAAATATTAACGTAACTAAGTAAAAAATAAGATAATCTATGCATTTTTACTTATCACCTGGGTCTCATGTATAGATTGAGTAACTTTAATTTTTTTTTTTTAATAAGAACTTAACATTTTGTTAAACTAGCTGAAGTGGTTTAGGCAATAAGGTACACATTTGTGTGGACTTAATTACTAAACCAAGGATCATATTGTATTTATTAATTTTTACTTCAAACCCCTGTATTTTTGCTGTGTAGCTTACTAAACAACAATTAATTAATTAGTTTTAACTACAGTAGTCAGTAAAATAAAATAATTTTAATTTGATATGTCATTATTTTTCAAATTCACAGAATAAAAATAAGTTGTTTCAATAGATAAACTTTAACTATAGTCAATTTATTAAGTTAATTATAAAACTAACTAACTATATTAAGTATTAAATAGTCAAGTTAAAAAATTAGTTAATTCCCACATTAGATAATGATTTCCATTCGATAGAGACGTATATCTCTTGTCGAAACCGTGTACAAAGACAATAGGCATAATATTATATAAATTGGAAAATACAACACGGTTCATTGTACAACCAACGCAGCTCGTTCGATTCGCTCAGAATCTCTAACTATATAATTTGGTTACTCGCAGTTTGTTTGAACATGTATATTTTATATGCAATATAGTCTATAAACCTATATTTGCGAATGAATCTTAAATACGTAAAGGTAATAATCTAGGTCATTTGTATTTATTTAATAGAATAAATAACACACAGATAGGTACGCGAATTTCACTGAGTCTGGTAAAAAAAATGTATAAAATATTTTACTATAATATAATATAGGTACCTACACTGTCGATGAATGACTGTGTAATAAATAAACCGTGTGTCGTACAATAGAGGCTTGGTTGTTGAAATAGGTACGTACATCATAAATCAGTAGTCGTATTATAATACGTGTACATTTAGGGCTTGATGGATATTTTTGATTATAAAATATGTATTACTCGTGGTACATTTTACAACTAGATCAACCCTGGGTATTACAAGTAGGTACATATTAATTAAATAATATTATGAATTGTTGAAAATAAAAAAATAAAATAAAACCAAAAGGAATTCAACCAAAAAGTTCTTTCGTGGAAGTTATAGTGCTATAATTAAGTAAATCATCTAAATTATTAACGTCATACAAAAAAAAAACGTGTTATAACCTCTTTTGTCTGTTATTTATCAAACAAAAATGTATCTTGTATTTGTATCAAATAAAAATAAAAACATTTCATAAACTATATTATACGAGACAATAAAATTGCAAAGGTCACCTAGTCAATCAATTTGTATTATTTGGTTCAATTTAAATAGTCAGTGTTATTTGAAATATCAAATTTCATTACTTTGGACTTTGCAGGGTCGTCATCTTATGGGACCTTTATAATACCAATACAAAATCAACATAAGTGACAAGGTTACATATTTAATAACGTAGTAAATGTCAATATGTAATATTTCAGTTCTATATTTATTTGATTTTATAATTTGCGTCGAATTTGGCTCGTTTACAGGAATCCAATCTGGGTAGTTGTATCATTTTTTTTTTTTTTTTGGAAACAGACCAATACTAAACAAAAAGGAGGAGGTGAAAATATCTATTTTTATTTCAAAATGTCTAAGGTCTCTTACTTCCCTGTATTACTGACACAAATCATAATAGTGATAATATTATTGGCTGCATATAGTAAAATTTTATTCGATTTATAACATGGCTTATTGGCTTCAATCATCGAATAAGAATCTTATATATTTCAGCTCCTCTACGCGTTGTCTTAAAATATTTTATTATTATTATTATTTTGATAATATTGATTGAATGAAATAAAATATTAGGATAAATTCGAAAATGAAATCACAACCCTATTTTGTAAAGTTCGTCCGGAAATGTTTGGTATGACGGAAATCGTTTACAATCCCTTGTTCTGGTTCACCGGCGCGTATTCTATAAACGTTAAATCGTATTACCAATGTGTTCATTTTAAATCATTTCTGTTGCCAAGGCTGTGCAATTTTAATTTTAAAATTTTAGTCTTGTATACTTATGAGTTATGACAAATAGTTAGTAATCAGAATCAGCATAGCAACAGACAATTAATTATAATATCCATTATTCGTATGCTTTGTTGACATCGTATTTTTAAATGTTCCAATGATTAATATTAATAAACAAAAATCGGTACACCTCTTTAATAGAAAACAATATTATATTACATTAACAACTAATTAAAATAAAAAAAAATTAAATATAATATGTAGAATATTAATTACTAACATAGTAAACTCAAATTATTAAATATACACAAATCGTACACAAAGATTTAAATCATTGTTTTTAATATTTAGATATACTAACACAACACACTTGTAAAAATATTATGTAGATATTGTAATTCATTACGTTGTTATGTTGATTGATGATAAATTTGATCGTAATTAAGAATATGAAATATTCATACAATCGATATAATAGTAGACCTGACGAATGAGATTTTAAAAATAATACCTACTGCAGTTCTATTAGACAAATGAAGGGAACATTTTAAACTTTCTTAACAGCATTAGGATTTATAATACAATCCGTACTACATGCCAATTTTTAACGACGGCACATTTAGGTTGAACATGGTTTTAATCAGATTAATTGAACCTCTTTGTACCATAATGCTATCTAAGTCATTGTCCGAGGCGATTGTATACATTTTCAATGCATTTCTGTCCGTTCCCAAAGACCGTTTGCGGCAACCGAGACAAATCTGCCGGTAGCGTAACACTATAATATCCTATTACGGTCAAAAATGTTTTCCCTAAATCGTATATCCACCACCCATGGATATCTATCACACTCTAGATGAGTGCGATGGTTCCAGGTCGTAAATTTCTGTGCCCAAGTCCGGCCAGAGTATGATGGCGTATAAACCACTCAGCGGTGGATTTACGTCCTTTTTTTTTTTAAATGTATATTTATTTTTATTTTCCGTTTTCGACGGGCCACGTTAAATAGTAGTCTACCGCAGCACATATGCGTACGTCGAGTGCGGTCATAATAAAAACCCTAAAAACTCTAATAATGACTCCAGTCGGATACACGTTTCAGCTGTAGATGTGCGCTCTCCGATCGGAATGCCATGGCTCGGATATATTATTATTATTACTATTATTATTATTATTATTATTATTATTACACACTGCGAATGACGTGCCGTGAAATTCCACAAGATTAATGGGTCCGACCTGCCCAAAACCGAGGGAGTCGTCTATAGAGCCGTCCGAGGATGTGTCGACGAAGAGGACGTGGTGGTACGGGGGTCCGCGTGCATATGTTCGTGGCACACACTCGCACTCACACACACACACACACACACACACACACACACCCGCGCGCGCGCACTCATGCACTGCGGTCTCCCTATGGAGTGAATTGCGGCAGACGATAATTATCGCGAGGCTACACGCGCAGCGCCACCGCGACCGCCGCCGCAAAAGCAGCAAGGTGCGAAACGGACATTTGAATTATAACAGTTACAGGATAAGAGATCCGGCGGCGGCGGTGGAGGCGTATGGCAAGCATATTATTATAATAATAATGTGTAACGTTATGTGACGTATATAATACAGTCGCGTTCGTGCGGGATAAATCGTAAAGTTTACAACTGCAGCACTCGCCCGGAGCCACCGCGGGACATTTGCGCTCACACCGCATACGAGTGCGTGTACCACGCGGACGGAAAACTCGGCGGGAGAGCTGCAGGGATACCTGCACCAGTTGTACATGATATGTGGAGGAACGCGGAGTTATGAGGCCGGAAACGATCGTGTCGGCCATCGATTCCGAAAGTTTTACACGGGCCCGACTGCAGATAAAACTGTACATATTATTATTATCGTCGTAGCGAGGCGGAACAAAAATAGGTAGTAGGTAGCTAGGTAGCTACTAACCTACACATAGGTACCACTCGCCCGATCCGAGTTGTTCAGACGTAATTTCTATAGTAACGCTGCATTTATTGGCAGTCGCGATGCGTAATATACTTTATTATTCCAGCACACACACATTGCGTTTACAGAACTTTTCATTTGTTTCCAGCGGTATTGCTAAATAATAATACTCTGTACGCGTATTGCGTGCAGAACAACTTGCAATTAATAGTTGCGTTTAACGGACGGTTTAATCATTTCTTGGGGAGTGCTATACAAATTAGAGGATTTAATCTCATGTAATCCACAAAAAGATTTTTTTCTAAACATACCATACATTATACGACGAACTGCAATGCTATTTTTCAGTTATAAACAGGCGTATAAAATTCAAGAAAAATAGCCATTTTCGAAATCCATTTTCAAAGCATGGTCCATGTTATAATACAAACGGCCACTGAACAAAAGCGACAACAATAAAGGACCCCTCGAACATATTGGGCGCCCATAAGGCGGATAATACATTTAAAATGATTGTGATAAACGATTGGAATTCTGTCCAAGTTATAAAATGAGTGGCAATAGCCGACAAACTAAAATTACTTGTAATTTAGGTTTGGTTGACTAGATATTATTTATTATTAATAACCATAAATAAATGCCGAAGGCCTATTTACATACTCGACACACTAAATATATTTACAATAAAATATTGGTTAGTGTACAACTTTTAAAAGTTTACTACTTTTCACTAGCGGACATTAGTTTGTACCTAACACACAAACACTTGTTGGATAATATATCAAAAATATACCCAATAAAGAAACGTCTCAGTGACTTAGTACCAACTGAACAATCGAAATAGCATATCATAATATATGGTATGGTAATCAGTATTTAATATTTATTAATGTAATCTATTATTGGCCACTTAGTCATTTTATATTTGTATTAAATATAGCTATTGATTTTAAAAACAAAATTCATAGGGTTTATTTTTTAGTAGTTAAACACATATTTTATGTACTTACATTATTATACAACTACAATAAATACATTTTTGGAAAGTAAAAAAATAATTTCTAAAATTAAACTTCAAAGTTAATATTATTTAGTCATTACACGAATCTTATATTCTAATAATTCTTTTAAATGTTTAATTTTAATAATCTTGGACGAAGATTTTTAATTTAATTTTACTATCTTTACTAACTACAATTAAATTACATTTTATCTGATCAATTTACTTATGTTATTGTGAATTATAGTAAATCATTACTCTTTGACAATATTTTACCCAAACAATTAACATTATCGTTTTTATTATCTTGAATTTAACTTATATTGTATTAAATACATATTAATATATTATATAATGTTAAAAATAATTAATTACAATTTCTGCACTGGTAAATTATACAGATTGTATGCATATTATATTGGTGTATTAATAAATATCAGATAAATATCCAAGCGAACGACAATTGGATATAATATAATAGTTATCCAGACGTGGCTAGATACGTCATTATAGTGTTTGTTATGTATTTCTTTTGTACAGTTAAATGTACAAGTACAAAATACAAATATAGGTAATTAATAAATATCTCACACTCATACCTTTACCTATAAGGAATTAAAAACAATTACTATTAGTAACAACTATACACTAATATATAATATCTTAAAATATATTTGACGTTTTGCTTAATATTGCTACCTATATTAAAATGGTGCGTCTATATGCTGAGAGAAACACGATTATACTTAAAACTCAAAATAAATATAACTAATGTTTAATATTTATTATACATTTATATTTTTTATGTATGTTCTAAATGTTTATGTTACATGATAAGTTATTTTTATGAGAAATAATATTAAAGAATATATTATACACTGTTCAATTTTTAAACGAATATTAATTTCTAAAAAGCATTCTAGTGGAACTTCTAAGTCTACTGGGAAATATCAAAGAATATCTTATACCTATATCTATTAAATATTGCTCTTAAAGTATAAAAATGAGCTTAACCATTTTTATATTTATTTTAATATAGTTGGTAATTAAAATTAAAAATTATATTTATATTACATAAAATTATAACATATCTATTTATATGAACCTAAAGGTAATTATTAAAAAATAAATATATTAAAAGTACCTACGCTGAAACTAATTTACTTAAGATGATTTACTTTCATATTAAATAGTAAATAGAATAATATATCAAATATCATCATGAGTACCTACTCATGATTAGGTAGGTACTCATAGAAAAACATTTTAGATTATGAATGAATCTTATAAAATAAATAATTTAAATTTTCTTGACAACATTAATTTTACGATTCATAAAATATATTTTTGAGATTAAAAGAAGAGGTAAAATGGCAAAACTCGTGCCCTCTTAAGAAAGTTTCAAGAGAAATTCCACTAGACTTTATTCCAAAAATACCTTAAGAACTGTTGAATACTAAAAGCGTAACAACTACTATGGAGTGTACTAACCTATACTTACAGAATCATTACTCGAATTCTTTAGAATTTAAAATTTATAACTCTTCTCTACAACAGCTATCAATTCATACAACTCACGCCTATAAAGGATAAGCCATTAGAATATTATAATATAACAGATAATGTACGCAGGCTTAAAAGTATCTATTTATGTATCCCATATGTTTATAACAAGAACCTTTTTGTGATAGATAAGTAATGTTTCATCCAAAAGATTTTAAAATAAAATTCTTAAAATATTGTTAGTAATTGGAAATATAATTAAAACACTTTGCTATTATTGATACTAATGGATTACTATTTTCTATTCGTTCTTAATGAAACCTCCAGATGTTTCATAAAGTCGTTTAAATCGTTGGTACATCTGTGTCGGACAACACAACTTTATATTTACAAAACTTTTTTTATGCAATCAACCATCATTTTGTGACAAAATAAAAACGAGTTAGCTTGAAAGCTTTAATCAAAAAATGTATTTAGGATTTTACCACTACCTATGACAAATTGATTAAAATCAACGAAACTATGTGACAGACGATTTTAATTGAATTTTCATATTCTATGTTCAACCATAAGATGCAACAGGAACGTACTTGGTAATTTTAACTGATAACCTGATTGTACCATATAATACAAAAAATTGTAACACATACAAACGAACTTGGACGCACACACACACACACACACACTATCGCGGTGGTACACCATCGGAGTAGAAAATATTATTATACTTAAGGCACCCTCTTCGCGGTGCAGCGAGTATGACGGCGACAGACCGACCGGTGCCGACGACGAACGATCGCGGCCGAACGTTCCTCGTGCCGACGCCACGGCCCGGAGACCGCGACCGACCCTCGACCATTCGGCGTCCGGTTGCGCTGTCGTACCGTCTTTCGCGTACCGTTACCGTCTTTGCCGCCGGTTCCAGTCGTCTTATCGTTCGATCGTGTCACGCGTGTGTGTCTATTGTGCGAGTTCAGTGCGTTTTGGCGTTTGGTGTGAACTTGACGGTACAATATTTCGTTGCTTTGTAGTGCGAGAGAACACGTCGACAAAAAATAATTAAGGATTGACTTTCCTATGTAGGATTTTCCACAGATTTTTCAGCGAGGAAAAACTCACGGTGTGTGCGGATTCGAGTTTACGCCGTTATCGTTGCTGATTATTATTGTTGTTGTTTATTCATCACAAATTTATCGAATAAATTTATATTTTGAAAAAGAGAGGGCCGACGGTTACAGAGACCCGGTCGACGGGGAAAATGCGCAAAAAATGGATGGCGACCGCCGTCCGGTTGTTGCTGTTTGCGATTTTGTTTGCCCAACACGGACCGACCGTGACGTCGTGGGCCACCGACGACGCGAACGGCTCGGCCGCCGCATCTCAGTCGGCGGCCGAACACGAGTCCGTCGTCGACAATTTCTTCGCCGCGTACTTCGAACAGCCATGTTGCGTCCGTCCACGGCACGTCAGACACCACAAAAGTGAGTCAAGAAGTGATTATTTTCAAATTTGTATTAGGTTAGCAGGTGCTAAAAAGGTCGTAAAAACGTGGTATGGGATATGGTTAAGCGTATGCTCACTCTCTCACCGTGTCGAGAAACATCTCGAGACGTATCGTCGACGAAACCGCGAATATTTTGTAGTAAGACTATACTCTAAGGACACACTCACACACACACACACACACACACACACACACATGGCTTTGTGCGTATGCTCCAATCTTGGTCACAAACCGGTTGTCTCTCCACCGTGTCGTGTCCAGTCGATTTCGAAAATTGTGTGGGGTAAAATTATGTTGACCATTCGGTGGGCAAGACACATTTTTTTCATACTTCGCGGTATACACACGGCGGGGTGGAAATACGTGCATTGTGCCTACAAAACGTCGTGTGGAGACGATGATGGCCGTGCCGAAGATTTCTGTGTGGAATCTGAGTTTTTCCCCTGCCGAGTATCATATAAATATTATAATATGGTATTATAGTTCAAAATATGTATTCTTCCCAGCGCCGATATAATATTATGTATATAACAGTTACTATGGTTTAGTCTGCAGAGTTTCCTTTGTGAATAATACTTCTATGCGTTCATGTTTATATCACGAATAAACCTTCATACGGTATAATATCGTATAATATACAATCATAAATAAACCGTATTAAGAGGCTGTTAACTATTGTTTGAGTTATTTAGTTGTTTAATTAAAAAGTACCTACCATTTACTGTAACTGATTAAAAAAATTAATTTTACGTTCTATAATATCATTTTAATTTAATAGAATATACCTACATGTATGTAAAAATTTAGTGGATGTTATTTTTTATTATTATAAATGATACGAATTTTTTAAAGTTAGTTATTTATTTACATCTAAATTAAACACCTTCCTATTTTTTAAATATAGGAGTATCAAATTAATATGAAATAAATTGATAAATTACAATATATTCTTCCACAATATAACGCTAATAATAAACCTACTAATAAATAATAATCAACTTTTAAAAAATAGTACCCCGTAGGTATGTGTTAGTCTTAAAAAAGATTGTAGGAATTATTTACGAAATTACTAAAAAGTAGGGAGTACTTATAGTAATAATCTCTGACATAATCGGATTAAAATTATATTTGTTGTGGAAAAAAATGTTTGTACCGGGCAGGTGAAGAAACACCACATAATGACTTAATACAGTTGGTGTAGGTTCACTTCAAAACCACATGTCCACATGACACAACAAATAACGATGTACATCCCTTTATACTTATAATATAACTACGTATTATATAGACTGCGTTTAAATTCCCTAGGTTGTTATTTTTAAAAAAAAATTTAGTATTTTAAAGGAAGCTATAATAGGTTATAATCGTTAAATTTTACAAACAGCAATAACCCAAATCGTATTTGAGTGAAAATACATTAAATTTTTTTTAACAACATGTTTTATATGGTAACTAAAAACATAACGAGTAATTTAGTTTAATCAAAAGTTGTTCACAAAACAACATAATACGTACATCTTTTACAATTTTTTTTTGACCAAAAACAGTTTTCAAGGTTACATTACTGCAAATTCCATTTTAAAATTACCATTCCGAAAAGTTTCGGTTGAGTTTTTACATTTTCGGTACGATTCAATGCTGTGAAGAAGTCCAACTACAAGTACATTACACGAATGGCGGTACAGCAACAGCAAACAGAAAAAATAAATAATTTACATGAAATACCATATTTTTTTTTTTTTTTTTTGCAAATATATGTTGCATGCAATATCGTTTTAAATCTCCTAATTTTTTATAAAACAGTTTATTTATTAGAAAATTCACAGATCACAGTTTAACATTTTTATATATAATAAATGTAAAACAAATAAAATATACAAGTACACGTGTTTATAATACTGAACAAATTATATTCGTGGGTGAACCAGTTCAGCAAGATTATAATATTTAATAAACCATACTGATTACTGGGTTTGTACAAAATGTAATTTATTATTATTTTCTTGACTACATTTTATTAACCATGGTATTGTTTTTATTTATTTCAAATGAATAACGTTATTGTTTGTGTCACTTTTACAATGCAAAATATATTTAAAATAATTATTATTCCCTAATAAAAATTAATTAGTTTAACTAACGTTTAATTAATATGTTAACTTAATTTGTTGATAATTTAATATTGTGATAATACTATGGTATAGGTACATTTATTACTTCAATATTATATTATATTGTTACGTTAAACTATTTATTTGATGTACTTACAACATATAAGTATCGTTTAATAATGTGGTTTCGACTTAAGTAGGTGCAGTATATGGTATATTCTATAGCAATACATAATACGTATTCGCATGATAATATTAAATTATTAATATTGTATTAGAACCGAAGATAGATGATTTGAATTCCATACTTGTATTGATAATTCTTTTAACTGATTTATGTCGTATAAATGTATAATATTAACCTTTAATCTTCATTAAGGTAACATTTCAATTTCTGATAAAAATGCAATTTAAATTTTCAATGACTTTTTATAATCGTTAAACGCTTTTTTCCCTTATATTATCATAGTGCTGAACGATTTTTATCCATAAATGTATAGAATGACATTTGTGTATCTTACGGCCAAAGTTGGGTAAAGAATTCCCTTTAATCGAACATATTATTATTCGTTTTACTGTCGTTTTTTTTATTCTTGTAACTGCGCCAAAACCCGCCTGACGGTCGATTATTTTCGGTCGTTTTTTCTACTACACCATCGTCTTTCCCCTCCTTCAGCTGTGCCATCCAGAAGCCATGAATTCTTTGTGTATAGTAAAACAAAACAAAAAATAAATAAACCAAAGTACTTTTATTGTATACAAATACAACCAAAATTCTTCACTTGTACATGCATGTTTTGCTAGTAACTCGTTAATCGCTTGTCAGCAAGAGATGAAGTGCGAAAAATATTTCCCCTTTCTAAAAGAATAGGACATAATAAACGAGGGGCGTGCCAGGCACTCGTCGAACTCCTATTGTTCCATTTCAAAAATATAACTTAGGGACGGGATGTAGAAAAAAATCAAAGGGGCCTAGGTGTGAAAATGTGTTTAAAATACTTAAAAAGAACATGCATTACTAACCAACATTATAATATAATGCTTCATTGCACGACAAGCGTTCATAAACGTATACAGGCATACCGACTGCACTTATTAACATTTTTTTAATAATTATCATCCTGTTCTTCTGTTTTATTATTATTTATTCGTTTCCCCTCACAACATGAGCATTTTTCATAAAGTCTTTTACCCGATTAAGAATTTAAAAATAGTAAAATATTAACTAGTTAATTGATATTATTAGGCGTACCATTTGAATGTGCCATAATATCTATTGAGGAGTCAAGAAAAATAAAATGTTAATGCTCTTAAGTTGATCGTCATATTGTTTCAAAAAAGATTGAATAATACTGTTTGAAAAATAAAAAATGAATGTATGGAGGAAAATTGTGGTATAAATATTATATTTATACTTATATTGAACAGTTGTCCACGTGGAATGTTCTACGATGAATCATTTTTTATAGCCATCTATTATTATTATTTTTAACCACCACAAGTATTTTCTAATAAATTGCTCAGACGTGCGGTAGTGGTGGTATCTACTTTGAAACGGAGTCTGCTAGAATCATATTATAATTGTTTGTCGAATCTAATGAAATATAATAGTACTAAGATGTATTGGTACACTTTAATAGGTAAGTATATAATAATATTATGATATATTTTATTTTAATGAAATTACTCGAATGCCAGTCGAGCGCGTTCGCCTGTTGCCGTGACGCAAACATGGTTTTTATTTGATAACACCGTCGAAACTTGCTAACATTTTATACTCGCAGCATTTACCGTATAATATCCGCTTTTCTAATTTGCGAACACGGAAAGTGCATATAAACGTCTCAGAGAACACACTGTCATCGAGCAGAGACAGACTCGTGTGTGTTTATGGTAATTGGCGTAGTGCTGTGGAGGAGCCAACGCACATATATTATTATTATTATACACGTTAATATAATGAATATGCTCGTATTTTACTACCGTCTATCCGTGAACATTCACTATGTATATAATATAACATACTATATCGAAGGGGTCGCCCACACGTGTATGATATTATCGCTATCGGCCGACAAAGCATATACATCATTATATTATATTATATAATATTATAATAAACAATTTTAAAAGTATGCATATATATATTTATATATTACCCGTTATTTGTTTACGTACGCCGAATGTGAAGACATTTTTATAGGCGATGCCGGCTATATAATATTGTTATAAAAAGAGAAGGTCGTTCGAGTGTTATAGCTGGCTGCAGGTCCGCGTTTATAATATTATATTATTTCTACCGAGAACACGATTAAATGTTATGTGATTTTTTCAATTTTTATAAGTGCATTAAACATAAACCCGGCATGGTTCTTATTTCATTGGTCTCGTAGAGATTTCCTCATGTGAAAAAAAAATTGCATGTATTTTTAAATTACGGTTATTTTCAAGGAGCATTCATTAATTCAGTTCTGTAGTGTGTTAAACATGAATACTACATTTTTATATTAACACGGGAGCTCGTATTTTAGGTCGGTAATTTTTTATCCCTCGCATATACATTTCAAAAATATAAATAATCCCTTATATTTTAAACACTCAAATATTTGTGATAATATTACTGTCGAGTGATATTGGAATTACATTTTCGACCGATGATTATTTATTACAAACTTTACACTGAATTTGTGCCAGGATATTTATTATTTTTTTTTATTTTTTTTTTGTATTTTTACTCGCCACGAAAACGTTATTGTGTGAGAGAGATGTTGACCACGTACATTCTTATCACTCAGTTATTGCGAACTAAAGATTTTAATTTTTTTTTCTTCATATAAACAGATTTAATTGTATGTATACCTAAATGTATTTTTTTGTAATTCCCGAGGGCAAAATAAATGTGGGATTAGACCGGTCGTTATATGCCAGACGATGGATTTCGACTAATTGCTGTTTATCTACTGATTTCAAGAGGAAAATATATATTATTACGTGGGCACAGTATCTTTCATGTAAACTGTGTACCTAAATTTTGTTTTATCTCATTCAAATATAAAAATATATAATAAACTATATAATATAATGTATAAAAACGTTCATCAGCTCAATACTGACACAATAATTAAGAAAATAATCTGTAAAAAAGCACCTGAGTGTATGCTAAAAATGTATGTCTCCCGTCGTATTCGAGTTTTTAACATGAACTCTTAAATCGCTGATGCTTGATAAACCTACTTAAATATATTGTGCTCTACGTACTTCACTGAGAACCTAGTTATGTTAAATACTAGCTTAGAATATTATGCAAAACTGAAGCATAATAATTAATAACGAATATCGTGGTGTATATAGTTATGAGTTAGTGCATCGCTCGAGGGCTATGCTAAAAGTTACGAAATAATTTATCACTTTATTCAGTTATAATATTACTCGCATGTGCTTAAATATAGTAGGTATCAAATCGAATATGTCCTTTCAATGCAATTATCATACGTTTAGTGGTAGGTATATTATAATAAATTATAATGATATTAATATTTATTTTCGTATACCTAGGCGAACATCATACTCGATTTTATAATAATACACGCGCGCGTGTGTAATATAAATTGCGGAATAAGCTTTAATATTGCAATTCGACAAAATGTAAATGAATAAAATGACGAATAATTACCTACTCTGTAAATTCGTTGATGACTGCGATGAAATATTATACAATATGTATTATCGCTTATGATAATCGAGCGTATATGCCGCGTGTGGCAGTAACACAAGTAATACAGCGCATATTATAATAAATGACACTCGAATTTCTAACTCATTTGTTGGTGTTAATTACCGGTTTCTGATGTCAGAGTAGTACTGTATATAATATTATAATAATAACATACATAACATACGGCGCACGGCATATTATATTATAACAATATAATAATATATTATTCTATTGTGATCGACTGTCCAATCAATTATGATTCACAGTTGTTGCTGACGGCTGAAATCACCCCGTCCCTTGCGTGTATGTATAGTAATAATAATAATAATAATAATATTATGTATATCATGGTCAAACTACGGCTAATACCCTATCGCTATAGGTCTGCTACACGCTGATGGATCCGTGTAACATCTGTTGACAACGAAAAACCCGCCGCCGCCGCCCAAAGTCCGACCATGTCTCGCGCCGTACGCAACTATATATATATATTGTACGATACGTGTCGAGTCTATCTGTATAGTAATAATAATATTATGTTTTCCCTGAATATAAAGTGCAAGTTTTTTTTTTATCCGCTCGAGAACCGAATGCATATTTTCTGATATTCGTCCGTCTTATCTTAGGCCACGTCACGGGTAACTATTATTATTATTATTATTATGAATCCCTCATAACTGCTGCACGGTAGTCGTAATCATATCGCGCGCATAATATTTGTTTTTTTAGTTATTTTATGATAATAACATTATTATTATACGTTTATTACAGTAAAATCGTATATTTTACGACAACATTTTAATTCAAAACGAAATCAAATCGTTTCGGGATACATATTATTATTACGCTTATAATATATAACACAACGTCAGAGACAAGTTGTTAAGATATTCCGGTCTCCCCGCAATGTCGGCTTTATAGATTTTCACTTTATGTGTGTGTGTGTGTGTGTGTGTGTGTGTGTGTGTGTGTGTGTGTGTGTGTGTGTGTGTGCTTGAATGAACACCGATTGATTAAAATTTTTGTCGGTTTTTGTAATAACTGTCTTTGTGATCTTCGTTACACAGCGCGTATGCGTGTAATATATGCGTGGCCGGCAAAATGTTTGAAAACGGGTTTGTTCGGTCATTGGCTGACAATAATATTTCAATTAGTAAACACGCATTCATTAAAAAGGTAGTTTTGGTTTTATTTGTTTATAATTTACTTAACACATTCGGTTTTAAGAACACTAAAAGAAAGTAGGTACAATATATAAATGGTAATATTATTGTCAGCACGATAATAAGCTGATAGTAAAGTTATCCACATATTATATCCAATGCTGGTATTTTTTACTTTTGATCAATATTAAGTTAACCGTTTTGATTTTTAATGTTTAATTATGTTTGTTTACGTTGAAAATAAATTAAAAATTTAATTTATATCATTGCAGTGCAGTATACACAAAACCTCACCTAACTCAACTTAAAAGCTAGTAAGTCCTCTTATTTTTCTTGTAAATATTATGAGATTATACTTTATAATTAAGACGGCAGGATCTCACACAAAAGCATAAATTCACATCGTTACCTGTCTCTTATTGCAGCACGTTTTAATTATTATTTCTGGGCGCATAGGTACCTTGTGCTCAGTAAATGAAACACGCTCGCTTTTCTTTTGAACCCCTGCAGTTCGGCCAACAGGCACATAATAGTATTATCTTCCCACGATCGTTTCATCTGTTTGAGTAACGTGCACTATATCACCAAGTATAAGTAAATATCTCAGAACACTTATGATAATTATAATAATAACACGAGATTGTGTATTTGACAATCCCGAACGCCATTAATCACACGAGATGGCTTAAGATAATCGATGGCCGTAACCTCAGGGCGGATCTTGTTTAGGCACCTGTCCACGAATTTACTCTGACCGAACGACGAAGAGTTTATTAACGGTTCAAGTCAACGTATTGAATCAAAATTAGGATTTATGTTTTGGCTGGAAGCTGAAAATGTGCTATGAGTTTTATACAGAACCGACCATATGTATAATATCACAGTCGAACAAAAACAAATATGTGTACTGTATAGTATTATATATTATACGTAAAATGTACTCGTTTATTATAGGTACCTACTACTTTATATCTCAAGTCAATGTTCTGTAACCTTCTAACGAAACCGGTTTAAGTAGTCACCCGGGATATAAAGTATTTATTTTTTTGTTATGTTAAATAAATGTAACGACACAAAATGTAATTCTTATACAGTTGTAGTCAACACGTTGATTTTTTTTTCTAAAATATATTTCCTCAAATAGCTACCTATAACAATTATTTTTGGAATTAATGCATTTATTTAAAATGATAAAAAAACGTATAGGCAATAAGATATTTAAATTATATTTTTTAACTTTCAAACAGAAGATACGTACCATTTTCTGATTTTTTTTATACCTGTCTTAACTTGATGTATATATATATTTATAAATTCATAAAATCTACACAATATTATCTATGATTATCTCTGACTAATTATTATAAATATTAAACTATCGCGTAGGTTAATAATTATGTAAACATATTATTATAACATCTGCAGTAATAATGTGGTTTCTATAAATCTAATATTATATTTGAGTTGTCTTGACGATTTTCCCAGTTACTGATTTTTTTCCTTTTTATGGCACCCAACTTACTGCCCCATGCCATAAAATACTCATCGACGGATCAGACCTTTTTTACCCCTCTCGAAACCATATGGAGAGAGGGGGTCCCCTAACTGAACAATTGAAATAGGGTTCGCCGTCGTGGTAATTATCGTCTCTACCGCGGACAGATGAAGTTGACGTTTCGCCGACCGTAATTAGAGTGCTGCCATGGTATTTCGTACCTGACCAGAATCCCAAACGACCCCGTCAGCTACGATTCAAATCCCAGTTAATGAATTTGCCCGTCGTCAGTTTTCAATTGATTTGTCTCGTTCATGCCCAATGGGAAAACGAGGAACCTCATTGAAACTAAACGAACTCTGATTTTTTTATTTTTTTTCATTACGCCCACCTATTTCTAATTATTTTTAGTCGGTGTATATTAAAATATTCAAAAACCAATACATTACCAATACAAGCATTATCTATCCGAATTCATCGTATATAATATGCTATTCGAAATTTCTTTGAATTATCAACTTCATATACGGAAAATTTAATGTTATATACACAATAATAAAAAGTACCTATTATAGTAAAATGCATACATCATAATATTATTATATTATCTGTATCGACGTTTGGTAATTTATCGTATACGACGTATAACAAGACAATACTTGAGTATAATAAATATTTGTGTAACATTGGTTGACACCTACCTATTTTACATTTTTATGTACAAAACATAACATTACTTCCGTTTCGAAACCGAAATACTTGTATAGGATTTAAGCCATACCAATAGTATGTTAAAGTGTTTAATTTACGTAGTATTACAAATTTACAACGTAATATTTGAATATTTGTGAATATTTTTATGATGTATGTATACGTTTTGAACACCCAGCCTTAATAATTTGTAACTAAGATAATAACATATTATTTCGTTTCCATTTAATCACATAAATACCAATATATAATTATGGGTTATGTCTACTTTCAAAAGGAGTATTTTTTGTGCCTTATAAGTGTCCATAAACATTGTTGGTTGTTTATAACTTGTACCTAAGAGTCAGCATGAAGATTGATCTGATATTAATATAAAAAATGCTAAATGAAATAATATTTTTTTTTAAAAAACATTATAAGATTGTATTAGGTATATCAAAAGAAAAAATTCTGTAAATATTTTGTTCACCGCATCAGAACTATATGACTTTCATTAATTAACTTTAAAACTTCAGTAGTTCATGTTTAGATTACGAAAAACTAAAACTTTCACCCCTTAACACAGCTCTCCAAAATAACTATATACCTACCTACTTTATAAAATAGTTTTTGCTCGGAACTTAATAATACGATATAGTAAACATAATTTCGATAACGTGAAAAACATGTTATATAACTATGCCATGTTTATATTTTATTCGTTATATATAGAGATATCAATATATTTTTAAGTGTTTGGTAGAATCATTGCGCTCGAGTTTTACTTCACGGCGGATACGCGTGCTGACGCATTTCAACCGACAATAACTCACGACGACCATATATTATAGTCCCTTATTTCTGTACCTATATACATAACGCATTAAAACCGTGCAGACCACACGCGCGTAGTTGTTCCCTAATAATAATAATATGTATGGGTATAGGTATATTGTCTAGCATGAAAATATACGAAATACCTTTTTTTTCTTCCGAATTCTTGTGTTTTCTCGAGAGAAACTTTTGCCGTGTCAATGGCAAGGGATTTTATTGTTACCCGCGGGGGCCCCAAAGTTTCGCCACTTTATCCCGGCTTTCCAGTCGTAAATCGCCCGGGTCGGTCGAATAGATCGTATACATTTTTTCTCTCGGATATATCGGAATAACTGCTAGTATGCAAATCTGTAGATATAAATCTCTCTCTCGGAGAGGGGGCCCGACTAGGCAGCCGCGCACGAATGCGTATCCAAAATGGCCGACACCGCCGTTCCAACGTATTATTATCGGCCGGGTGTATAATGCCCGTGCATGTGTGTGGTGCGTGTGTGCGTGCGTGTGTGTGTCTGTGTATGTGTGTGTGTGTCTGTGTCTGTGTGTGTATGTGTCTGTGTGTGTGTGCCTGTGTGTGTGTCTGTGTTCTGTACCTACCTGGACGACAGGTTTCTAATTAAGACATCAAGAAACCGGCCGTCGGCGGCGTATAACTCCCATCGAGTGTAACAAGGTCCCCCGTAACAATGAATATACGATACTTGTATTATTATATTTTCCATTTTTTTTTTCCATTGGTTTCCCTTATCCAATTAACAAAACCCACCAAGAACCTATCGACGCGACTATTGTCCGTAGCCCGTACCTACGGGTATAATAATTGAGTTATTGTTGCACCGACTGCCGTGGTTCAGTCTAGACAATAACGGACGTTTTTGAAATTGACCATGAAACACTATTTTTATTTTTTTTTCAAATTAAATTTTTGATTCCTTGAATCATTATAGAAAACATATTTTTTCTTAAATGATCTAGAAAAATGTATGGATTTTATATTGAAATAATGTAATGCAATTTTTATATTCTAATAAATCTAATTATTTCGATGATATATTTCAACGTTCATTTTAATTTCTGTAATATTGTATTATATATTATACCTATTCGTATATTGTGAAAATAATACATTTATGTACACTAAAAGGAATTTATAAAACTCTTGTGTCTATACTTCTTATTTGGTTCTTTCGAAACTGCCTTTCAAAACTTAACTTTGTTATAAAAGTTGTATGAACTTGGGTAGACCGAACCTAAATAAACGTTTCTGATAATCAAAAGAGGCACCACTCATTCTGTCTTAATTTGTATAAGGAGTTAAGGAAAGAGGGAAAATTGTTGCGGCTCCCTGAAAGGTCTCATGGGGGATCGCGTGTGGGGAGCGACACCTCCTCGACGGGATCGTAAAAACCACCACCACCACCACTACAACAGTTTCTCTTAGCTTCATCTTGTATATTTTTTCTCCTCTTTTTGTTAATAATTTAAATCTCATTCCTTTTAAAAAGTCTACCGGCCATCCAACAAGGTAGCCCATCACTTTGACCTGACATTAATAATCCAGCAGTCTCGCCACGGTAAACTTGTATAAAAGAAAACCGAATTGACGCCATGCTGCGAGGGTGTTTCCCTTCATTTCCCTAGGTTCGAACAAACTGACATGAAATTCTTGTGGAGTAAATGGACGGAGAAGAAAAAAAAGTAACAATATGTAATTTTTTAAGTGCACTCTCTTATTCCGCGACAGTCTTTTGTTCTGTAAAAAAAGTGTGCTACGTTTTGTTAAAACGTGTAATGCGACCCAGTTAAAAACTGTAGCAAGTACATGCACATTTTTCAACTTGACTTCAAATTTTAATGTAGAAAAATGAAAAAATGTATTTTAAAGGTTAAGTGCTGAAGACAATTGTTTTTAATTAATTATCTTGGAATTATTACACAACAAAATGTTTTATAAAAAAGTTTAAATGAAGTGTAGATACTGCAGTGATAGGTAATACATTTTAGATATTGTGTTAATATGAAACAATAATGTTATCAAATTGAAATATAACCTAATATTAATCTATGGACTATTAACTAAATAAAATATAAAAATAATTACAACAACGATCAGAAAGGTAGTAGGTTTAATATCAATGAATTCAATCTATAGAGTGTAGACTATAGATTTACGAATAATATTACTATAGTAAAATTGTTTTTAATGTGCAGCATATACCAATACAAAATATATACGTAATGAGTGATGGCAAATTGTCTTTGCATCAAATTATGAAATAAAGAATTGTTGGAAACTAGTTCCTTCATTTAAAATATAAGTAATGTAACTTATAGTTTTGTTTTATTAAAATTATATTAATTTTAATATTATTCATATTTTCATAAAATAACATTAAATTAGTTTAATTAAACTATTTGTTTTATTATTTTACATTCAGAATTAATAGAGTATTATTAATGATTTAATAATTCATTTATATACAAAATAGATAGTATAGATAGTAAATACTTAACAGTTTAGTAAATATTAGAAAATATTTACAAATAATAATTATTATTATATAACATAATATAATATAATATGGATAGTATATGTCTAATATGAATCGGGTAAAACATTTTATGAAACATTTTTATAAAAGGAAATGTTATTTCTCACTTGTCATACTTAACACCAATCATGGCCTGTTTTAGATTAAGACTATTGAAATTGAATAATCAACAAACGAAAAATTAAAACCATACAAAATAAATAA
Source organism: Nasonovia ribisnigri (assembly GCA_027563435.1). Taxonomy (NCBI): domain Eukaryota; kingdom Metazoa; phylum Arthropoda; class Insecta; order Hemiptera; family Aphididae; genus Nasonovia; species Nasonovia ribisnigri. The sequence continues at coordinate 361,373 of JANEHU010005119.1, forward strand.
TATTATTATTACGTTGTGAAGGGTGAAAAGTTTACCAGTACCGACAGCACTCATAACCTAACACAAAACAATAACCCAACAGGGTTCGGGGGAGACTTTCGTGGTGTCATCATGGGAACAAAGCGACGACGGACCCTTTGGTTGAGAATTTTAATTAATTGCCGTCCGTTATTATACTCGGGTGGTCAAGCAAGCAGACGGAGAGGGGGACTTGATGGATCGGATGGCTGTTAACGACCGGCGTTGTATCCCCTGCCCCCTGAAGAGGAACACCATTGGAGGATGATGGTTTTTGTATATGCTCCTAATGCGTATAATTTCCCTAAGGTTGATGACGTTTTAATTGGCAGAAAACGCCGAAAAACTTGATATACCATTAAAATATGACACCCAAACTTTGCAACACGAATATAAAAAAATTTGATTTGAAGGTGTACACAACTTATAATTAAAACGTTAACTTCAATTATTATTTTCTCTACAATCTTTATACAATACATTCGTAGTAACACGATTTATTAATATTATAATTTTAATTTCAGCTTTAAATAATAATAATAATAATAATAATAACAATATTAATATTCGATTGCAAAAATAACATTTATTTATTAAGCGTTTTATTAATACGTTTTCAATACCAATAAGAATTCCAATGAAATGTATCCAGGTTTTATTTTCGAGAAACTCGGAATACTATCGTCAGCAAATAAAACTGAACACACTTCAGGGAAACATTTATTTGTTATACAACTAATAGCAATGGCTCCCTAACCAGGATTCCCCCGGGACACCGTTGACTCGTCTTTAACGGAAAGTCATATTGTTTACGTTCAAAGGGGCACCGTTAGTAGAACTGCAAGTTGTAGTTTTATATTATATCAATTTATTCTACTGGATCCCAGAAGTTTGATCAATTTCGATATTTTATCTGTAACGTTAAAGTTTCTCTTGTTGGTCCAAATAAACATTCTTGACAATGATATAATTTATAATAATAATGATATATAAAATAATATTCCAATAAATTACTAATCTGGAGTTATCTCGACATATTTTATAATAATTTAATCCACTCATTTCAATAACCACAATATTGTATTGTGTTTGTAATTATATAAAAAGTGATATCCTATGTGGTAAATCAGTGACAAATAAAATATGCCGAACAAGAAAGAATACGAAACAATTTTTATGTTAAATTTCACAAGTCACTTAGTTATAGCTGCACCGAGTATACGCAGTTTCACGAAAATAAAACGTCAATAGTATAATATATTTTACTTTACCGGTGATCTGGTAACAACAAATTTCGGTATTGAGCTGAACCAATTTTATCATACGATTTCCTAAGTGGTAATCGAAAATAGTTAAATGTGGTGGGACTCCGTTATAATACTCGAATATACAGAACAAATGTAAGATGACATGCGTGCTTATTATTATATTTACATAATATCATACAATATGATAATAAAAGATAAATATCATTATGGTGTATGCCCATCATACTATTATGGTTTTATTTTACGTTTATGAATAATTTGTTTAACATATTTTATTGAGTTTCCGTTTTGTGCATAACAAATACTATATTATTTTTCTGTGCACATTAATATTATTAGAATTTAAAATAGCACCTACGCCGGTTGTATAAATTAGTATTTTATATACGTCTACATATTATTATGTCTGGTTTTAATTATTCTATCTAGAACGGCAATAAACCACGGGAGACCGCTCATATAAATTTAGTACTTTGACATCAAGTTTACTCGAGTTTAATATTTCGGGCCTGGCATGATCTCATCGTAAAACAGTTCATGGCTGGTCGAAGTATCAAAAGCTGAATTACAACAATAATAATACGGGTAGCGGTAGTGTTGATGATCGCTCGGAAACCTATAAAAAGGCTAATCGTGGAATTAACAGTTGAAACATTATGGACCAAATATTAACTCTGGTAGAATTTCGTAGCAACACGATTTCATGTACTATATTTTCTCTAGGGATGTTGGGGAAGTATCTTCAGGAAATTTCACAATATCTCTGAGGGATAATGAAATTAATCAGTATAAATGGGAGCATAGTGGCTGATGACAGAAACCTCTATTACCATGGATCACGATAATCTCTACATCGTATTTATTTTTGACACACGTAGTCTATCTCATTTTTTTTGCTGTCTATCTTACATTTATGGTGTCTAAAAGTTACGCTTAGTATACTTTTAACCCTCGACTTTTGCTGTCATTGAACTCTGAGGGTCCGACCCCTATTACCGGGCAAGCGGCTTACGATTTCTCTACTTCCCGTGAACAAATGGCAATACATTTGGTATACGTAATCACATAACCCTTTTGGTGACACTACTGTTGACAAAAGTAAAATAATAAAACAATTCTTTGATCATTGATCACACGAAAACGAATGTTTTGTCAAGATTATCTTTGACGGTATCGGTTGTTTTATGAGGTTCGATTTCCTGGTGCGCAGCAAGACTTAGGGTGACCGGGTAGAATGTATATAGCCATAACGGTGCGAATCCATCAGGCAGAATCTGAGAGCGGAAAATTCGAAAAGACGGTTGAGTAATGGCGGTAATATATTTTGATGAAGTTCCCCGTCGTGGGTGGGGTGCTTTGGGTCATTTCAGAGTAGTGGAAATTGTGAAAAACGTGCGTTAAAAAAAATACGCCCGTAGAAGATGGATAAAAAAGAGAGGCTTTAACCCTGAGACGTCGGCCTTAAATTTGACAAATCGGCCATCTCCAGAGTGTCACTTGGCTGCTGTAAAGAGCCGAGAAAAAATAAAATAGAGAAAACTTCTGAGCTCAAAGTCATTATTATAATGCAAAAGACAATCGGGTCGAATGATACCATAAAAAATAAATAAAATTCCATAACGTATACCTAATAATAGTTAATAATATCGATCTATATCAGGTGTTGGTATTCTTTAAATAAGGGATATGCCAAACAAAAAATTAGTTGTTTTAGTTGTAATGTACGACGAGTCCTAAAACAATATCGTACTAGTGAGGTTTTCTATTCACATCTAACGAGTTATGAGTTCAATTTTATGATACGTGATTGGACCGGATACCATATTGTAAAAGTTTTTCGTTTTACAAAATGATTTGCATACCTCAATACTGAAAACATAGTTATTTTTAGAATTTTTAATTTCTCACCCAATGCGTATTTTGTTTAGAAAACAACACGGGAATTATTAATTTGTTCACCACCGTAGGCCATTGCCAAATCGTTGTTAATAGTTCTGAATACAATAAATTAACATTGAGAAATAATTATAGGAACAAACATAATATATTGTGTTGTGTATAAATCGTTAAAGGTAACCTATATTTAATTTTATTTTTATTTAAAATATCCATGACGGATTACTATCGGAATATTAAATAGTTTGAATGGAGGTTGTAATAAAGGAACCGTCAATAGCCACAAGTATTTGCAGTCGTCGGATTTCATTTTGTATTTTCGTAGACGCAGGAAATTGTTTCTTGCCTATAAGGAACGCGCGGAATCTTAAATCTGAAATATTCGCACTGATACTACCAGAGTTCAGGAAATGTTTAGAAAATAGGAGGGTAATGTCTGCATTGAGGGTCCTGTGACGCGTAGCTCGTGGCAATGAACGCTAGACACCCGGAGGCATATTATACGTTACCTCGTGAACGAATAATGACTCAAGAGTAGATTTTTTCGTACTCCTGGGGCAAAATCAATTGCATTTTCATATAAACAAATCTAATAAACCACCAAAGGAAATTGCCTTTTGCATATAAAAAAATTAATAATAATAATGTACAAATACGTAAAGAGAAACTACCTAATTTTGTTGCGCAATCGAATATAATTTAGTCGTACAGGTAATTAACATTTTTTTTTAATCAGATATGGCATAAAATTAGTCTACGCAAACTGTTATGAACGTGTGCGTGTTGTTGTGTTGTGAAAAAAAAATAATAATATATTTATGATATCGATTGCACGAGAACCTTTTACCACCTTCGCAGTGTGTAAACGATGCAATTTTATTGTATTTTTTTCTACTATTGACAGGGTGGAGAAGGGGTGAAAAACGTAAATATGTTTCATGAATATTTGACCGTTCAAACTGGGGTGGGTAATAATAATGGCGTGTTTTCAGTATTGTAGAAATGGGGTGGAGAGGGGGTAGTAATTATTGACTGCTGTGGGTTTTTTTATAATGTTAATCGGCATAGGCTTATAGTTTTTTTTTTTTTTAAAAATGTGTATTTCACCATTTTACAACAATGAAGCATTTCCATTGGCGGTGGGGTCTATTCTCCCAAACTGACCAGAGTCCTAAAAACATTGCAGTATTTCCTGGTGCGTTACAGTCGGACCTAATATTATGTATTATTATTATGCTCGACTGCACACTAGCTAACACTTAAAAATTATCATACATAAGTATATACCACCCTATTTTGTGTTATTTAGATATGTTTCGATTCATTTCATCGGTCTGCCTATAAAACTAAGTATTATGACAAAAACGTTGGTTGGTGGAAAGCGAGACTGTTTCGTGTATTGAGAGAAACAAACATCTATTTCGATTACGTACTATTATAATACAATAGGTATTTTAATTTTAAAGTTTTAATTTACATGAAAATCTGAAACAGATTGAAATGTCATGTATATAATATATTTAAATTAAACTACACAATAGTGAGTGGTATGGTTTCCAGTCATACTTGTATAGTTTGATTAAAATTGTAGAATTTAAATGTCTTTGTTTAATTAAAATTATGTTAATTAAAGGAAATCATTTTTAATAAATTAATGCATTCGATGCGTATTATTTAAATAACACTAGTTAATTTATACTTGGTATAAATAACAATAAATTAGCTTTTAGTGTTATTCCGTCTTTGTTTACTCGTACGTGGATTTGTTTAATAGCTGACGGCTGTCGAGTCTTAGAGTTTTCCTGAGAAACTATGTTTAAACACACTCGCTAAGCTTCTTTGATGCACTTAGAATTCCAAAAACAAGTATGAACGTCGTTGGGCTGAACATAATTTTATACCAAAATGCGTTATAATATTATATATTGTAAACTGTTATAACAAAACGTCATAAGCTATTTTTTCGAATCTACATTAATAAATACGATTAATGTTGTTATGGTTTAAAAAATATGCGTTTCCACCTTGTGCATTCAAATCATTGTAACATCGAATTCTATTTTGTATAAATGAATATTATATATTGTGATATCAATATTATAATATCATACGAATTTAAGTCCACAAATATTAATGGACTATTATTTTTATTATTATCATTATTATTGTTATTATTATTAAATATTTCGACAAAGACTTTTTTTTGCTTTTTCTTTGACGAGGGGGTCGTTGTACAAAAGAAAATTAAATACTGGGTATTCTTTTCCCCCACTTTTATCCTGAGAGCTTTTATTTAAAATTTGATTACTTTTTTGCCACTTTAAAAGCCCTTTTTCTCATCTTAACAGGATATGAGGTGGTAAAAGGGGGTATTTTCGAGCATATACATATACACAACGAGTATTCAACTCCCCCAATTATGAACCACCCTCGATTTTTTTACCCATCTTTACCGACGCCTTTACCGAAATTCAACTACAACAAGATTCGATTGCATTTATTTACTGATTCACCAAACCTATTTACCATGTTAATTCAATTCGAGAAGCCATTTGATGCATAAAGTAGAGTTCCATCGTTTAAATAGCGATTTTAATATTTTACCACCAAATATTATATACGTAACGCGCTTCTGAGTACCTACTACCAACTCGTAAAATATTTCAATACGACGAAATCTGTAAATCAGTATTTTTATGCGATTTTTTTTCTGGTCGTCAAAATGCAATTAAATTCGATTGCTGATTTGTGATAGTTATTCCGCACCGAAACACGGCAATCAGAAATACTGTCGAAAATGACCGCTAAACACAGCTTCCCCTACATCGCGTTAAACCAAATAAATTGAAAATGAACCACACCAAAAATACTCGATTCGAAATTAACATTCTCTCCCTCCTATATTTATTTACAATCAGTTTTTATTTTCCTCCGAATAAATGCTTATATTGTCTGTACACGATATGTATTAGAATACATGGATGGATTTAAATGCATAATTTATTTATTGTATTCTTTTATTACGAGACTGATATAATACTAATATAGTTCGTTGAATGATTAAATAATAAGTTATGATATATAGGGATGAAATAATTTGTTTCGTGAACAATTAATTAGTAGTCATCTTCGAGTGAACGACTTTAAGGTTTACTCGTATCACATTAATAAAACAAAAATTACATTTAAATCGTAGTTTGAGTATAATTAATTTGCCGTTCCCTTAATACAAGTGCTTGTTATTCGTATTAAGAATTATATTCGTCGAGCTCTCGAAATATTTGGAAGTAAACCGAGAGGGTAAAACTGTATAGTATTCGATTTAATTAAACCGGGGGACAAATACCGTCATGGGGTAAGACAAATATTTTCATTTCAGTGGCGGACGACATCTGGCGCTTAGGGATTTTTCAATATGAACCAAAGACTCGCGGAAGTCAACAGATTGGATCGGGCGGAAAACTTTATTGGCGATTATATTAGCGGACGGATAATGATAGGGTTTTTTTTGCCCTTCTTCAATTTTTATTTTTCCAACCTCGCTTCCCTTCCTCCATTTACAAAGCAACTTTTTATATTAACTTCACGTTCACGTTCATTATGTATTCAAATTATTGGACTCAGAGACACGTCCCACCCGGAGGTCCCGAAGGATTTACATAAAATCTGTTAATAATATTATCCAGACCACAGCATATTCACTGTTCAGTTAGTTGCGGAACAACTTATATTGTTTTCTTTTAATGAAAAAAAATTTCCAGATTTAATTATTGATTTTTACATATTGTTTTTATATTTACAATTATAATATTATGTTATTATGTATATTGTACGATAATAATACTTAAATGAAAAATGACTATTATATTTAAAAAAAAAAAACTATTTTCATTTTATAGATGAGTTATGAAAGACAATTATTATAATGTTTACTTACCGACCAACATTTATCAAAGATTTTTATCTTATATTAATTTTAATTTTAGTTGGAGGAGGACCTGCAACACTGATTAATCAAACATATTATCTTCAAACACATGCGTAGGTTTACAGTTGTATATTATACTACGCCTGTACAATAAAAGTAAAAATTTCATATTTTTTATTCTCGTTTTAATCATAATAATCTCTGTGCTGGCGCTTTTAAGTATTTATTTTTTATATTTAGTATTGTTTCATAATAATTAGTGCTAAAGAAGGAAGACGTTATTAATTTTCATTATATTTGAGATTAATCAAAAGGCGGAGCCATTGGCTGTGTGTTGGACATTTTATTTATGGTCTGGGAATAAATATAGTACCTTTACCGGTGTATACATAATACATATACATGTAAACCCGTCACGGGTATTATAGTGGTGCAGATGGTAAAACACAATAGATACATATAGGTACCGTATGGTACCTGTCTTTAAAAAGTAAAACCCTCTTCGTTTCTCACATTATTTTCACTGAAATCATTGAAACGTTCACGATCGTACTTACAATTTTCGCGTGCGATGAATTCGGCATTGAAATCAAATCACAAAAACCTCGATACGTTTTCATTTCAGACAACGCAGTAGGAAAAATAAATGTTTCATGTAACGAAATATCAACATTTATAACGTATTAGCAAAAGTACAACGTATATACAATATGTTTCTCTTTTGTCGTGGCTGGCGGCTGCTTCGATTGTCTGGTGGAAGGTACATATGTATATAATATTATAATATATCGGCAATGCACTTCTCGAAAGAACGGCTGCGTTAACTCTGAAGCGTATCGGCACCGCCATGTCACCGCACAAACATGTAATTTGTCAAGTCACGTGTAAACGTAACCCGAGAGAGACGTTAACACGTGTACATCGGTAGTGGTGGTGGTGGTAGTGGTAGTGATAGTGGTATACCCTCTCCCTTTCTCATCGTGTCCAAACGATTGTGTCCGTAGGGTGTCTCTCGTATATACATATTATATATGTTTAAATAATATATATCATATGCTCTTCGCAGGCCCATAATACGCGTACACCTGTCGAGCTCAAGATAGTTCTTATTCTCTTTCGTACGGAGCGATTTTTATTTTATTATTATTATTATTTTTTTGTCCCTCAAAACACAAAGGCTATACCTACCCCATGTAGTTGCGCGCGCGCGTTCGCACACATAATAGTATATAATATGGACAATGTCGGTGTAAATCGTCGTTAAATCTTTATATTCACACGACAGCGACAAAAAAGAAACCGTGCGCGGTGTGTACCGGAATGGTTTTAGGGGTTTTATAGCAAAAAATATTTAATATACAATATCCGGTTACCGTAGTGCTCCTAAGACCAACCGTGCGCTGGAAAATTTCAAACGTTTAGCCGTGGCTTAATGTAGTGGACCACTGCTGTTTTCATTTTGTTTTTTTTATATTTACACCCAAAATATACACTGATTAAAATTTATGGCAAAAATAGGGGGGGATGGGCTCTGCTCGGTAATTCTACACCACGAAAAAGTAGTACCCAATTGTCACAGAACATCATCGGTTTATTTTTATTTTTCCATGTTATTAAGTTTTGTTGTTTTAATCATATTATATACTCATTTCTCGGGACATACGATACGGTTTTAGTAGCTTAAATCATACGACTGTGTCTAATATTATAACAAAATCATTCGCATATGATGAACAAAAAAAAATATCAGAATAGACAGCATGTGAGAAAAATTAGCGTACCTACACAATTTTTGTATTTAATTTATTAAAGAACATCAGGATGATATTATAAAGTAACGTAAATTTTATCTAAAAACTATGAAGTACGTAGCTAAACCTGACTACCTATAAATTATAATAGTGGCTAGTTGGAACACCCCATGGAAACTATTTAATATTTGAATAACATTTATTATCACGTACCTGCCTGTAGTATAACACAATTTTTTACTGACATTATATCAACTTTAATTATTTTATTCGTTGAGTTTTTTTTTTTCGACACCATGATGTGGGATCGATTTTTGGTAACATAATAATATTATCAATATTAACTACCTACACTACTAAATGTTATGCTTTTTGTGCCAACGAAATTATTTATTTTTTTCGCTATCTTTTGTTGTCGTCGGCAAAAAAAATCGGTGTTTGCAGACGTCTGCGTCGCGTCGTCGTGTCCGACCAGAAGTATTGCAAATATTACCGTAACACTCTCAGGCACACGCGTTTCGTGCTTACGTGTATAAATACATGTATATAAATAAATGTACATTATACAATACGTTTATACATATACGTTTATACATATATGTATATATATATGTGTGTAATATATTATACATAACATACATGTATATATACATGTATATAATATACATATAGTAATCCGCAGCTGCTTGTCGTTGGCGGCGGTGGCGGTGGCGGTGGCGGCGGCGTCGGCGATGTGCGAGTGTGAAGTGGCGGAGGGGTGATAGAATGGATATAATATGGAGAGACAAAGAGGAAAGAGAGATTTACGCGCACCCGGTATATTATAATGCCCGAACGGCGGCGGCCATAATAATGGCTGAGCAAACACCACTCGGTGTTTACATTATTATCTCGAATGTCGAGTTTGGAGAATGTATTTACTGGTCTATAAATAAAATCCCGACGTGCGCGCGCGCAAGTGTGTGTGCGTGTGCGTGTGCGTGTGCGTGTGCGTGTCTGGGTCTAAGTCTGTGTGTGGACTGCCACAGCCGTCTGAGCATATGATATAAGCCCTCCACGTACTCCAACCACGGCCAGCGATGACGTTTCGTTAATAGCTCCTTGTGAACAATCGCCGTTATCATGCTGTAATGTGGGCGGGTGTGCGAGCAAGGGGGTAGAGGTGCCTATATATAATATATTATTATTATTGTGCTCGGCTTAATTCTGTATAGTTTGAAGTCGAGTGCGACGAGGACCGACTACCAAATCCCGAATTTCGGACATATTATATGTACGGTAATAATATAATATATTATATAGCAGCGCCCGATGTGTGCACAATGCTTTATATTATTATTATTACTATTATTATTGTGCGTTGTAGTCGTGTATCTCTCTATAGGTAGGTATACCCTCCGGTACATGAGCGCAGAACACTGTACGATATTATACGGTACGCCTAATCGATATCCAGGAACAATAATAATATATATATTTTATAAATCGACTTAATTTCGTTTTAATATTTTTTGGTTTCTATATTTAAAAAAAAGAAATTGTAATTCTAGCACCGTGGACGCTAATTTTTATTTTTAATTAGATTTTATCCCGATAAATACTAGGTAGGTACTCAACGTACCTCAACTACACTCTTACTGCACATAGTTACACTCACACGTATACTCGTATACGGCATTACATACACGCGTATACATATTATAATATAACAACAGCTATGAAAAGAGTTTTTTTTTTAACTCGAGTAATGCACGCACCCCTCGATGGGAAAATTGCACAATTACAACACTCGAATACGTATTATCGGTAGCTTAAAACATACTTGCACTTCTCTACGTAGATTATTTTCATTCAGGGGCGTTAATGACGTTTCGTCGAGACAAAAGCTCTTTTTGGGTCCGGCGCGCTAATCCTTTTCCTGCAGCCCGTCGTCCAAGAGGGTCACGGCATGAAGTCCTGACCGACAGAGGGATAAAACTCGTCCAAGCATAAACTTTTATGTTTACTAAAACCCCTTTTGTAAAGTATTGACTTATTTTTCCATTTTCAACAAAATTTTCTTTTGCATATTAAAATTGTTTTAAAAACAAGACTATTCAATGTAACATTTAATATAGTGAATCCCATAGAGTCGTCGTAATTAATAAACGAATGTATCATATTAATATATTATTAGGTATGCTATAATGCATACGTACCAATGCTTGTCCATACAAATAAAACACACAATTGATAAAACATTTTTTCGTTTTCTAAAAAATATAACTTGACAACATTTTGTGTAATTGACGTACTTATGCTTACATAATTTAAGTAGTTTATTCCGAGGGGGATCATTGACTGAAAACGAGACTCGCTGTTGTGGTTATTTGACTCTACCTCGTCCACATTAATAATTCCCCTTCATCTTCAGTCTATATAAGATGAACAAATACGCCACTTAAATTTCAATTTTATAATGGTTTTTTGTGCAGTACGCCGATCTTTTGAAAATGAGTTCTTTCGTCAATTCTAAATGCAATAACGTTATTATGAAAAACATTTGAAATATTCTTATTATATATTTGTATTTAAATGCCATGTTACAATTTGAAATTGAATTGTTTAATTTTTCTGAAACAGATGTCACGTTTTTTTTGTATATATAATTATACTTAACTTATTTTAAAATCAGTATCAAACTTTTTTTTTATTAATTTCACTTAATTCTATTTAGACGTGGTTCATAAAACTAACGTTTTTAAAGAAACCTATATGTATGTATTTATATTCGAGCAGAGGTTAACAGATGTTTCATTTATGTGATTCCATAAATAACACATTTTAATTACCTATACATAATATTAGCAACTATATTATTTCATGTCATTTTACATAATAATATATACCATAAGCATGTAATATAAACGAATTTATAATATGATAATATTATTATTATTCATATATTATATTATAATGTATTACAAAAAGCCTCGCAACAAAATTGGGGAGGAATAAGAGTAGGTATATTTCAAGTGATATACGAGGGTTGTTAAGTATAACATCTTAAAAAAACAAATGTATTAATTGTTAATAAAAGTATCGCACAGTGATGTCAAATGTGAGCAATGTTAGCATTAATGATGATAATAATAATAATAATATATCGTTGAATACGTCTTTCGACTTCGTTTCAATGAATGTCGAAAAGGGATAATACAGCCCACTCCCTCTCTCGCGGTGACATGCGACGGCGGCGATCGGTGGCAGAGTGGGAGATCACTAGTATTTGAAAATAATGGGAATACTTTATATACTGCGTGTATACGATTTTATTCAGTACGTAATTTTTCATTTCGTGTATACACTGTTCAAATTCTTTATATAAATTACGTATAATATATATATATATATATATATATATACACATAGAATTACACGCATCGGTCGTATCGCGAATTAATTGATGCTGACTCGACGACGGTGGTCGGCGGAGCGGCGTCCAGAGTTGTGTAACAAATGTTGTTCGAGATTTTATAGTCTGCGGCAAGGAGTGAGAGAAAGGTCTTGTTTTATATGCCTTCTGTTTTCTGACTAGAGAGTTAACTGGTTCCACCCGCCACCGTCGCCGCCGCGCCGCGTGATCCCCGGGCCCCTCGTTCTGTAATTACAACGAGCCCCGCAAACTTTTCCCATCCAAAATTTCCAAAACGAATCCCTCGGCCGATCGCGGGGAGCCGGAGTGAAGGAAACGTCTGCTTTTCCCAGCGCGATCGTAAAACGGCTGACTTTCCGTTACTCCTCGTCGCCTCGTCCTGTTTATTCCACGCTTCTTCTGTCCGTCGTCCTGTAGTGTTTTCTTCTCAGTCGTCTTCTCTCCCTCACCGACCTGCCAACCAGCCATCCACTCCTCCGCCAACACTCGATTTTTTTCCACCTCAGTTACCAGAGAGTTCCATTACCATAAAAACACGACCTGAACACATCGCGATATACTCTTCTCTTTGTGATCCACTCACTGCTCGTGTGCAATTTTTATCTATTTTATCGTACACATAAGTGAAACATATGCGTCTGAATCCAGCACTTCAATGCACTCTGATAAAAAAAAAAGTGTAAAAATACTGCAGCTATATTGCGGGGCTTAAAAATCCCCAGTGTAAACTCAACAAAAAAATTACGATGTTTACTTGGCGTTTTATATCCCAAAAAGAAAAGCCTTATTATCATCAAACACACAAGAAGAATAATAATAATTCAAAGAAACATTTGTGGTCTAGAAAATATAATATAATATTTTATCTTGAAGACTATATACATCATATTTTATTCATACAAAATCAATGCTTTAATGTTTTCAACATAAAAGTTTTACTTCTTTAAACATAGCGTTGTGGTAGCGTGCTTACGCTTAATATTTTGGTAAACTTATTTTACTAAAATTAATTTTACATTTTGAGTATAAAATAATACACATGTACCTATATTAGAAATACGAGTTTTGTCCTGAACCGTTTTATATTATATATATAGGTTTGAATGAACCTTACCTATATTATATATGTTTACTAACTTGACGTGTTTCACTAAATATATTTTAAAATGATTTTCTCCTTAAATTTAAAATATAACTAAATAAAAGTGTTCAAAATAAATTAAAATACAATTTGAGTATAGCAAAATATAATTAAATCAAAAATTGTTTATCATCGGACAATTAATAATTTAATATCATCTTGGTCGCTTATGTAATACAACAATACAACCAAAATGTTTTACCAACGGCGCGGCGTCGTCTTCAGTTTATTAATTTATTTACCGAAGGACTATCTTTATTCAGAGTTTAAATCTTCATTGTGTTGTTTATTGCCAATTTAACGTTTTTTTTCTCACCATGTTGAATAATTAATTTCACTGATGTGCACATAATAGCTAGGACTTTTTACTAGTAAAAGAACCTGAGAGGTAAATAAATTGTAGTAAGTAATACTTTATTTTACAAATTGTTATGTAAGTGTTTAGTTTTCAGTTCTTTAAACTGTATTGGTTTCGTTTAAATATTCTTAGAACCAACCAATATACAGACCGATTATTGCATATTAATCATCAACCGCAATACCGATTATTAATATTGTCTCTACGACATGAACAAAACATCGATATCAACGAAATGCCGAACGCGGATTATCGTCGACGATAATCGGAAACCATATTATTCACATGTTCGCGGATAAGAATAATTGATTACCGTTTGAAACGTAATTATACAGCCGTATCATCGCGGTATATATAGGTGCCAGCTATAATACCTATTATCGGAAAGTTCGCGCTCTTCTCTTCCGGCCGATATATAGAACAGAGTATATATATATAGTGCCGCGGCGCACCGGAGCCGATACATACATTATATAGATATACTCTGCGGAAGCCATAAAAACGGTCGAGATTTAATCGGAAAAGCGGTTCTCTAGGCGGAACACCTACAACACCCGGCATGTGTGAGGTGGCGGATGCGGCGGATGGACGGCGACGGGTCAGGGCTGCAGGGAGAACTGGACGCTCTTATATGCGAACTCGCAATTTATGGTGGCTATTAGGAAGGAAACCCCGCGGCCGGAACGCCTCTGTTTCAACCGCCGCGCCGACCGCGCTGGACCTGTATATGGATGGTTTAGTTTTTCTTATTATTATTATTATTTTTTTTTTTTCTCCTTTTACCTTTTTATATTTCTGTCATGTCGTCCTCGTTTAGAATGTATGGCCCGGCCGCAGCGTGGCGGTGCAGGGTAGTATCATGATCGAACGTTTATCCGGTTATGGTTTTCGATTAACCAATGAAAAATACTCGCGTATAGGTACAACGCACGATATTACGACGTTATAGATAGAAAAGTCTCGACGCGCGAACGGTGGGAGGAATTGCGACGGTTTTTCCAAAATATTGCACATAACGATATTGCTGTGTAGATACCTAGCTATATCGTCAGTGCATCGAAACGATAATATTCATAGAACACAATATGACTGTATGAAGTATATAATATCATTCATTAGGGGCCGTTTCAGTAACCCCCTCCCAAGATAAAAAAAACATTGTATTATAGATATTTTTCTTCTGCGAGAAAAATTGAGAAATCATTATACATATGTTTTTGGGTTTAAGGCAAAGGAAAAATATCTACAGTAGCATACAGATCGGTTTTCAGAATAATAATTCTTGATTTGCGTTTTATATGGCGATAAACAAAGCGCTGAGCGAAATCGTTTAGAAAAACAATATTGTATCCTGCAGCCCCAAAACATATATTATATATTTTAAAATAGTCTACACCCGAGTTCGCTAATTATTATACACATTATAAAATATAAGGTATATGATATATTGATATATTATTATCATTGTATAACGCGATCTCGACCTGACTGTACGCTTTTAAAAAAATAGTTAAAAGTATTGTCGAACGTCGTACTCGAAAAATAAACCTAACTCCATTTATCGACGAATTAAATTAATGTAGTAATAAGTTTATTTATGACCTACATAAATATATGACTACGGTATACAATATCGTAAAATATGACGTAGATAGTAGTTTAAATTAAATATTATATAAATTATCTAGATAGTTTTAAGGTTTTGAATAGATAATTTGACATTGAGCTATCCGTGAAGAAACTATAGTGTATCGTATAATATTATATAATACGAGGGTAGAGGGTTAATACGACGTGTTCTGTACAGTTCTAACCATCCCTACAGTGCCCATACACTTACTGTATTATAAGTATTTTAGTATTTTACACTCAAACTGGGAAATAAAATGCATTTTTATAACTTAAGCATATATTGAAATAAAAATGAGAAATTTCAGCATTTTATATTCACTCCTGAATAAAATCATTATTAAATCCATAAAAAAAAAAAAAAACGAAATTTAGTTAAAATAAAACTTTTTTATGACGCGTTAAAATTGCCTACCTTACCAGGTATTAATATTTAAATTTATTAAAATTTTGTTTGTCATATTATCCACGGTATGACGGAAGTTAAATAAGTACGCATAAAAAATTCTCGTATTTAATCCGTAACATTCATTAAATATATACTGGATCATATTGTATTTTGATCAAATGCATACATACACTGTATACGCATCTATTTGTTTTTTTAGCTCGCGAGCTTTGGTTTCAGTTAGGTATAAATTTTGGTTATTACATCTCTACTCAGAGTGTTAACAAAAAAATGTATACCCTTCCGTTATAATCGTGAAACAAAAGAATACACGGGCCTACTGTGAATGTTTAATCATTAAACTTTAATGTATATTTTATGATAACGAGCTCTTTAATTGTTAACATTTCATTTTAAATAAGTCGTACCACCCGTACGGGTTCAATTAGTATTATGCATGTGACTCACGCGTTTTAAACAGCACTTAAAACAGCACGCCGATAAATTCAGCCAGTTTTATGATGTGCCGGTTGAATTCGTCTTAATTTTTTTTTAACCACTTACCTACCACTCTATGCGGGAAAAAGTTTTTCCAAATATTTCATGAGTGTTCAGCATACCGTCTTTAGTTTATGGGATTATAGATTTTCACCGAAGTCCGAAGTCTAATAACTGAATCCGATGAAGCCAACTAGTGTCTAACACATGTATTATTAGCTCAAAATATTTAATGCTATATAGACAAATATATTTATTAAGTTCTGATTATTTCAGTATAAACCATATCTATATCATAACAATATAATATAATATATATATTATTATATATTAACTTGTTCCTCAATTATTTAATGAGTGAAGACAATAATAATGAAAGAAAAAAAAACATTACCTAGGGTGTTAATCTAAAATAATTCAAAGGAGATGGATATAATAATATCTTCTTTTTAAGAACAATAATTGAAAATGTTCCATTGAACTTTTTTTATTAATCAGTATAATATATATTTCTTCAAAAAAATTCTTTATCTTGATTTGTAAACCAGATTAGTCAGTAAACATAAAAAAAAAATAATAAAGAACACACATTTGGATTCTTTTATAAAGAAACCGATAATAGATAGTTTCCAACAGTTAAATCCTCCGTAACTCCGTAATTGTACTAAGTGTGTAAAAATGCTTGTTTTAATTAGAAAAAGAGCTTCATTTATCTATCGGCATGATAAAATATTAAAAACGTTTAATAGGATAAGGCAAATTCGATACACTACTAAAAACTAGCTGTGCCATAATGTGGCTTAAAAATATTTTAACATAACAAAAAATTAAAAATTAACACTATCAGAAGAATAAAAAAAATCCTCTTTTAGGTGGTCCAGGTAAAGGAATGCCGAACGCGTCTCACACACGCAAATTAAATGAGTTCCACTTGCGTGTAACCGATATAATATGTTGGCTGTTTTTAATGTACAGCGAAAAAATGTGTATAATCAGTACACAACTGCGCTACCCCTCTATAATAGTAATTGGCCAAAAGAATTACAAAGCTCGGTTTTTATTATTATGAAGAAATAGAAGCGAAACATTTTAAAAAGTAGACTGTATTTTATTATTATTTTTTATTTAAAAGACACGGTGGTCGAGGGGGATGAATAAAGGATAAACCACGCGTTTAATTCGGTCGTTAATTATGAAATTATTATAGCATAAAATCCCAGTAAGCCATAAAAGCAAAATAATTATTCGCCAGATTTCATAATGTGAACTAAGAAACGATAAAGTTAGATAACATTTCTTTACGAAGATATTAATATCTATATTAAATACATAAAAATATATTATAATATGCGCATTACACATAATATTATAATACTGTGTATTATGTATTTACATTTTAGTTCATTAGAAATAAAACATTTTCCGTCATTGTGTTACCCTAATCCAAAAACACTTCTCGTGCATATTGTTATTAATTAAATTCCGAAATTGCTTCATATAATGTACTAATGCGTGTAGTACACAATTTAATTTCATTCAAAACTATTTAATCAAAATGTTTATTGTCCCTTGCTCGGTCAATGATAAATTGTTCATAGCTTGGTTATAAATTGCATTTTGCAATCCGCGTTTATTACAATAATGTGAAATTAACACGGAAGTATATAGGTATTATATAGTTAATGTGTACTGTAATAATGTATCTGTAAATCCGCTATCTTAAATTGAAACCTATATATATGTTGTAAACATTATTATTTTAGGCATGAGTAAGAATGTTCATTATTTTTTTCGGTAAAAAAAATATTTAAAAAAAATTAATTGCTTCTCTTTTAAAAATATTTAAGGTTTTTCTGTCCTTTGAATTCAGATTGATCGTTTGTTTTACCTGCTCCCTCTCGCTCGCCGTAATACTTTTATACTGCAAATGAAACCCCTTGACCCTAAATACTACTTGAGTTCATCTCGAGTTGTCTGACACACACGATACGTTTATTTTATCACTCAAACACCTTAAACAGAAAATCATAAAGGTCTACTGCCACACCTTTTATAACGGATAAGTTCTTTTTTTCCGGACAATTGAAATCACCATGAAAACGTTGAAACTACCAAAGCAGTACATACATAGACCCTTTGTCTGCTCGTTTAAAATTGTCTATTCTTTCATCCAACCCTAGGCAAATCGTTATGTATTTTCTTGAAAAAAAAAGGTCAGGTCTATTACAGACGCTCCGGGTAAATTGCTTTCCGTATTATACTACGATCAAAGGTCACACACGTTTTCTGACGGACGCCTTTTGTGTCAAAAATAAAATCTATAGGTAAGGAGCTTGACTAGGTTCTTAGCTATAACTGATACATTATTATTACAATACTATTCTTTGATTTGATTTTTCCACATTTTCTGAGGTACCTATACTCATGATCTGACTGCTTGGAGAATACGAATACATCACCTCTGAAAAATTTCGCCATTCCATCAATTCAGCCTGTGCACAAAATTGGTTTTGTTCTTGCCAGTGACTATGTTTTTCGTATCTGTTATATCGAAATATTGACTTATTATATTCACGAGCGCATATGTGACGTTGTTCTATTTTTTTTTTTTTTTATTTTTATTTCCTCTTGTTTTTCCCCACACTTATTGGATATTATTCAAAAGCCGCGTGTATCACACAAGTCCCGTGAGAAACGATAAATTTGCCTGTATGCGAAATTTGCTCGC
The DNA here is from genome assembly GCA_027563435.1 of Nasonovia ribisnigri. Lineage (NCBI taxonomy): Eukaryota > Metazoa > Arthropoda > Insecta > Hemiptera > Aphididae > Nasonovia > Nasonovia ribisnigri. The sequence goes on from JANEHU010005119.1 coordinate 380,391, forward strand.
GACGGGTGTGCGATAAAACAAGATTACCCCGCGGTGTAGGGTTCCATGGTGGTACGCTCCAACACCCACCCTCTCCTGGAATACGGCCCAGGTATCTTCTCTAAAAATCTCACTGTAGGGTGTGGTTGAAACACCAATGTTGCGTGAATAGCCAGTTCGGCTCTAATGAGGGCCAAACGTGTGACGAAAAATACAGGAGTCGTAAATAAAATGTTACAATAAAATTATCAATAACCTACAGTAGTAAATTTATTGGTGCGATCAATAATTGTGAAAGCTGTTAATATAATATATTATATCGAAATATGAAAAGAAAAAAAAACACTAAATAACAGTAATAATATATCTGAATATTACTGAATTTATATACATATAGCTCTATAAGTACTTATACATTTTTGTCTGAATATTGTATTATTGCAGTTATTGAACTTTGCACTATTGAAATCAACACATTGAACAATAACTTCGAACATAATATTATTCTGTATAAATGTATAATTCATCTCAAAACTATTCGTTGCCAAATATTTCGGTAATTTAGTTTATTATATTTCCCAAACTATAACTATTAATGTATTTATTCAGTCAATAGAACAGAAGTAGCGGATAGGGTTGTAGAACAGTGATCGTAAAATATATATTACTGATATTACTCTAATGAAATTATTCATAGACACAATAAAGTATCAAATATGCAAGATAATGCATTCTAGTAAAATGCATTGAACCATTTATATTTATGTACATATTAGTGTATTACTTATAAAATTATTAGTTAATTTAATTAAAATAATATGATCAAATTGTAACAATTTGACTAAACTTCGGAAATTGATGATAAAAGGTAGTCTCCCCTTACGAGCATTTAAAAATATAAGCAAATAACATGAACCCGAAGGATTACTCGTACAAATTAAACGATCATGGTTTAATTTAGTTGTCCATGAAAATCATTTCAAGCAATTGAAAATTAATTTGTGTATCTGCCAAAGGTAGTTTCTTGTTTTATGATGATAGGTATATAATAGAAGCAAAGACAAAAGTACGAATAATATACAGAATTAATGTGTTGGGCATTTGACAATACATTGCTCTCTTCAACGCAAGACAGTGGTACATTATGGTACATTATTATTATTATAAATTTGATATATTTACATTTAAAAAAAAAAAAAACCCATCTTAACCGAGCTTGGTTTACTTTACGGTGCTTATAAATGTTTTATTTTTAAACTTTATGTGCTCATAAAAATAATTTACGAGTGAATATATAAAAATATAATATAGAATACAGTAATGAATATGAAATGAGTAAAAGATTAATACCAAAAACTAAAAATTTCATTAAAAGATTTAAAAATTACCGAATAATAAATATTGTCATGCAATAAAATTAAAGTATAAAAGTGGTACCTACCTATCGTCGTAAAATTGATAAATTGCACAAAAATTGAAATTCTAAGCATTAATAATAAACCCCCCCCCTCCCCGTAAATCAATTGTTGAGGTATTTTAAACATACAGAATATGATACTATTAATATTGTATATTTATATTGAATATAGGTACATGCTCGTGTTTTAATTACCAACGTTTAAAAAATTTAAACGATTTATTACTTATAATATCGTCGTAATTCAACTAATATGACAAGTCATAATTAAAACTTAAATTAAAAATAAATAAATCTACGTTAAACTATAGTTTGATACACTTTATAATATATTTTCAGGACTCAGTTTTCTTGATAATTTCAAAAATTAGTACTTCAACCTTAAACCATGCTGCATCTTTATTCTACAAAAGGTCTTGGTCTCTTTGAATTAAAAGCTTTCTAATCAGTTGTGCCTCCAAAAAATGTACCTATTATGTGTTGAAAATTATGAATCACATATTGTGAACCAAATTGCAAAATAAAATATTAATGCATTTAAAATAAGTATATTAATAATATTGTACCACGTTATGTATGTAGTAATCTGGATAATGTTAAACGATTGAAATACATAATCGATTTACACTTCCGGACTACAAATGCAGCAACCGAACAAAAGGAATGTATCATTTTAAAAACAAATTTTCATTATATTAATATAGACGTGTAGCAATAACAGTTGTACATAATAATAATAATAATAGTACCTCCGCTATATAATTTAGTTCACTCAAAACGCGCCCGTGGCAATATTTCCGGTCGCTGGTAGTTTGAGAAACAGTCTCGTCATTCGTCGGGGATGTTATATTATTACCATCGATTAATTCGAAACATTATAACTATATAATCCCGTTCCAGTGCGCTATCATAATCCCATATAGTGCGCAGGTAACTCGCAATAGCAGTTGTCGTGCGTATACGGTACAGGGCTCCAGTTGGTCCATCTATATTCTGTATAATAATAAAATATTATAAATAATTAAATGTTTGAAAATTATTACATTATACTTCGTAGTCACACGCGCTGACGACGACATGTGACGTTTATTTGGGCGGACCGTAAACAGAATCAATCGGAAATTCTGCACGGTTCGTTTTTCCAATTTCGGGTAAACGATTACAACAATGCGCGCGCGATGACAACGACGACGAAGGACCGTATAATATATCTGGGCCAAAGAGCTGATGCAAGTGAGAGAGATGAAGAGAAAAGGCCGACCGATATCTAACCCTGACGTTATTCTCTTCCATATATATATATATATAAACATAATATGTATCGAAAACAATTAAACTTGGACGCGGACGGACGTGAGTGGCTTGCTGAAAATATAATATAAAAACCATCAAGTCTTATGTTTTTTTTTCTCTCCCTATCGTTACTCTTTTCTCCCTTTACCCTCTCACTCTCTCCTCTCTGACACTCTTACACAAACGCACGCATACACACACAACTACCAAGCTATAGTCCCTCTTTGATGTCTGCAGTTTTGTTAAACTTTATACATGTATATATATATATATTATATATAATACTACCCTACCTCGATGGTCTGCTGCCCTCCACGCGCGAACTACCTAACTCGTGTATCGTTTTATTCGTACAAACGGCTCGTCTTCCCCTACCCCTCGCCGTTTTCCACGAGCTACGCAAACTGCGTCAGCTCCATACGCTCCAGCGTCGTCGTCATCGTCGCCCCACGACTATAAACAACACAGAAATTCCTGAACCGATACCGCGCGATTAAACCATTTGTGGGAGGTAGTGGGGGGAGGGGGGGGGGGGTGCACTCCAACACACACTCGTATCCACGAATTGACGTACCTCGTTAAAGGCCCAGAAATTCGCACAGGAATTACTACAAACCCGCGTGAACTATGTGTGTGTATGTGTCTTTTTACTACCCTATCGATTGTGCGCGTGCGTCGTTTTACCGCCATCACTCACCCGGAAATGTACCACGAATGTGTGTATCGTAAATATCCCGAGTGGTGACGAAACGTTTTAATACACGATTTTTTTGCGAGACGGATAACTGATACAAGTTAATTTTGGTGCCTCGATGAAATTATAATTTTTTTGTTTATGTAACCTTACATACAATTTAACACAATTCCTAACACGCCAAATAGAGAATCGCACATTTTGAGATAATCGCATTGTTTTGAAAGCGACATTCCTATATAAGATATACAATGAAAGCATATCAAACCTTGATATTGTACAAACATCATTAATAATTTAACTATTCTAGCATACTCAAAGCGGATAATTGTATTCATCTATTATATCTATTACATTTATTTATTAAAAATCATAAAAAGTATTTATGACACGATTTTTGCTATATTTATTAATATTTTACACAACTTGTTTATAAAGGAAATGTAGAATAAAACCATATAAATGTCCAATATCACATAAAAAGCTGTAAACCGAATGATTCCTATTTCATTTTATTGTGCCAGATACCAATATTTATGATTATCTACGTTTTCATTTTATTAAAAAAAAAAAAAATATTACATAAATCTATAAAAATACGAATACGTTATTTGTTTATAGTAGGTAATATTCAAAATTTTATAAAATTACTTTTTATTTTATTTTCTATTTTGGCTTTTTTAGATTCCGAGCGGAGTGATGAAGTTTTTGGTTATAAAATAATATGTGGGTGTTTCTTTTATCTGTCATCAACGTTTAGGGTAATAAAAAACATCTTCAACTTTGAGGGTGATTTCGTGTTGCAAATTGAATCTTTTTGGTATTTTCAGAAGTCAGAGTAAAAGTCACGGTTCTTTTCAAAATAATCGATATCTAAAATTTCTGAAGAAGATGTAATATTTACGTACACAAAAATACACAACACACGTTCCCGAATAAATCGATTTTGTTATTTTGTTTCAAATCAAAAATTAAGCACCGTAGGTACTTGCAATTTTCAAGAAATATGTATACAACTATTATAGATATAAATTTCAAAATATGTTAGCTCTTCTTAAGCTATTTCTTTGTGCACTTGAAACTGTCGACTTTGTGTTGGTTTTCTTTCAATTATGTGTTGAATGTTCATACTAAGTCAAAAATCTTAAATGTTTAATACAATGTTCCTCGTAAGTTTTACAGCAAATAAAAACACCGAAAATGAAATTACACGTTATTTTAAAAGTGTTTAAAGGAAATATGTTCACAGACATTTGTAAACATTTTATGGGTACTTATTGTTCAATTTATTTCATGGTTGCCTCATAATATATTTTAAAGAAACTAAAACAAATGTATAAGCACAATTTTTTTTATTGAAATTTTAATTTCCAATTTTTCAAAATTAATGAATTTTCTTTTAACGATTTCAATTATTATATTATAATATTCAAAATTATTTATTGCTAGAACTTGAAATATTTCACTATTATACGAATAATATTATTATTTTTTTTTTCTATTGTACATTATAATATCAATTACTAGGCCATTAGTTATTAATATAAATATATATATATAAATATATCTTTGAGAAGTTGAGGATATTGTTATTATTATTATTATTATTATTAGCCCTACAACCTGATCTTCAATCAAATGACAATATCATAAACTTCTTAAAGAAATCAAATTATACACAATGCAATTTTTAGTTAATTTAAACTAATTTTAACCTATTTAACTCAGGTCCTTTTCATTCTACGTTAAGGTAAACGTTCTACCCTGAAATTAATATATATGTGTGACTCATAAGTAAATAACAATAAAATGTAATATTATAAATTAATATATTGTGCCATGTTTTTGACATGAATTAGTTTATCATACTGTATTACTAATGAAAAAATAAACTACTGACGATTATATAAATAAATTATATTATTATATATTTATATTCTTAGAAATACAGTCGGAAACACCATTTCCACTCGGGGACTTTTTCATATGTACAATGATCGATCATTGAATTCAAATTTAACACATCCATTACAGTGACCTACTTATACGAGGTAGATACACTCAAACCATCATATATATATATTTATAGCAGAGCAACTTCCTCAATTTTTTTATTATTATCGACACAATAAAGGTATTCTTACTATTAATACTGATGTATAGAATATATAAATCGCTTTCACACATTAAAATTCATATTTGCGTGTAAATTCCTGAACGGCATTTTTTTTTAATATTAGTTTCGTTCTGTTTGTCAACGACTCTTAACGGGCGATTGTTCAAAAGAATAAATATGAAATATTATCAATATATAACGGTCTCAAAGTCCTATTTGTACATATAAGAAAATTGTGCGACCTTTGAAGCGTAATGGCATCCAAGGAGTCTGGGGGGATTAAATCGGACCGGATGTACAAGTGAGCATTTTTCCAGTTCGTGCACAGCCTTTATTGCGTTCCGCAGTTGGCATAGTTGGGCGAATTTTCAGTATCTCTTGTATTAAATTGTAATTTCACTAAATGAAAATAGGCTTGGTTTATTTATTTTTATTTTTAACGCGGAGACACGCAAAGGGGTTATGAATAACCGAGGTGGATCCAAAGTCTGCGGTAGTGCTTCTGGGTAGGAGAGTTGGTCGTAAATAAAGATTTATGTCTTACCAGAGTACCCTCGATAAACAACCGCACCCCCACCACGTAGACGCGCAGAGGCTTTTGTGTTTCCCGAGCTCATTAGGAACCGAGAGCACCTGTAGACGTTCCGTAAATTTATCTCAATTTATATTTACCTACTCTATACGCGTATTAATTTTTTTTTTTTTTTGTGCAGTCCAATCGAAACGCAAGTCGAATTTCGTAAACTAAGGAAAATGTGTGTACTTATTGGAATATGTCAAATCGACTTTATTTTGTTTTATGGCAAGTCCGTGTACAAAAATAAAAATAAATATGCCTTCGCATACTAATGTAAATCGGTTTTGAGGTAGACACGTATTCTTATCTCGAGAGAATCGGATTCGAATACTATTCCGACGGTTCAACGGAGAGCATAAATCATGACGACTTAGCGCGAACGGCGATAACGACAAATAATCCTTCGAAATTCGCTTTTAATTGTTAATTTATTATAATATACATATTTTGGCATAATATGTATTTCCTCCTTAAATGTATACAATTAAAAATTAAATGGAGGATTTTAATAGAACACAGCTTATTAGTTTAATGCTTCGTTATTTTATTTTCGATGGGTAGATATTATGTAATATAATATATATATATATTATGTATAATAATATTATATATTATATATACATCAATTTCGTTCGTAAATATAATATACAAATATACGATCATTATAGTATGTAATATTATCATAAAATCATTATTTAAAGATTGTTCTGTAGTTATCTTGTTATAAGCTAATAATTGTATTTTATGCTCTAAATTAAGTCCCAGTGAAGAATAACAAACATAATTAAAACTAATGATAAAAATATACTACAATGATAATGGGTAGGTATGCGTATTATATTTAAATTCACTCACAGTGACAGTGTATCTTATATATATTTTGAACAAAAAAAATGAATTCATGATGGCTGTGGTTGTCAGATGTGCTGGGGAAAAAGTTCAGCTGCCTCTAGAAAATGGATTCACAAAGCCGTAAAAAAACCGGTGATGTTGACGTTTTAACTTAAAAATTTTTTTATTAAAAAACAAAATTCAGTTTTTTTTACTATAATAGTATTATGCGTCACTGGCCATACACAACAACAAAAGCCGTATCCATATGAGTTTTTGACTGAATTATATCATAATGAAATTGAAAATCTCTGGCTAATTAACAGTCTGAAAATACTTAAGTATAAAAATAGGCGTACATAAAACAATCAACACTTTTCCAGTCTGGTTAGAAATATAAATATTCGCTTATTTCCTTTGAACATCTCACACCTCACTTAAAACCTCATAAAATAAAGGTGATGAGTACTTCAACTCAGTTATATGAAGTTACGAACTTTGAACTCGATTTAATCCAAACAGTTGTATGCTTGTGTAATGTGCTTATTCCTAAACGTGTTTTAAGTCTCAATTGTATATTCATTTAATTCTGTGGTTCGTGACAGGATTTAACACGCGTTTTGCAACGATGAAGTATTTTTTTAAGTTTTATTTATTTTTTCTTACCTCTAGTCGTTGATTCAATTTCGTAAATAAATCACAGAGCTCACCCGAATTAGGTAACTTCTTTAAAATTATTAATAACAAAATACTATTGGATCGCACGGACATATGGATTCTGTCAATTTAAAATACCTCAGCGTAAGTCACGTCTTTCGAAAACTTTTATTCGCTCCTACTTTTACTACTCTTTCTACATCCCCTTTCATAACGTTTTTGACGTCGTAACGATTGATGTCGTTGAAGATCAACCTCCCCCGGGTTTAGGGTTTTAAACCCAGCATTTTTATTCTGTTACAAAAGATAACCTAACCGAACGGCGTGCACAAAAAGTATTGATTGGTTAGAACTGCCGTCGTACGTATAATCATATCTCCCGACGTGTTATTCCATCTTCGAACCACACCGACTATTACTTGATTGAATCGAACGATTTTCCGAAAATGTTTAACGCGTTGGTCACAACGAAAACGCACGTAAAAATAAGTTCATCGTCAGTGATTGGGGTGACAAAAAAGAAAAAAAAAACCTTGAACGAACATATTTTGCCATTTGTTCGGTTTCCCGCTAAGGCCACCTCCGGCCTATGAAATTGCCTCACGCCGTCACACACACACACACTCACACATGCCCTTCTATGCAGCAGCGCTTCAACTCAATATCTTAAAACATTGGCGTCCTGTCCGTGAGTGGGGAGGGGGTGGTGAATGCGGAATACAAAAAGAAAAAATGTCCACGGAGGAAAAATAAATAAAGAACAACATTCAATAGTGCGTCATTTCTTCCCCTTCCCTGCCGCCGAACACTGGTCGGCGGGTTAGGTAGAGCGGTATGAAAAGAGGAACACTTTTTGGGATGTAAATAAGATGAGACGCAAAATATTGAGCTCCCTCGACACGTTTCTGTCAGAATTCCCTTTTGTGAATGACTTTACGCGTACCTACGTCGCGTGTGCGTGTGTCTTATGGCGATGTCTGCAGTATATAATATTATTATACATATAAGTAGCGAGGAAGAGGAGAACACGCCGCGTCGATAATATTGTAATGCATGACAATAATGCTTCTCCTGGTTAGAGCGACACTGCACTGTATTTAATTATTTAATGCATATAATATCGTTTGTGATTCGAGCACGACGAATATTCCACGCTTACAGGTACACTATGATATTATTATTATATCATTACCCTGCGAATCTACGCCAACTCTATATTTGCTTGAGTAAAGCGACGGTGTGCATGTTATTGTTTTATTAGAAACGATTCGTGAATTGTGTTATACTATCTTTATTACTTGAACTTTGATCGAAAATATTTTTGCACTAAAGGATTGTTGTGACTACGCCAGCGACATTGTGTTTATTTATTGTTTTTTTTTTTGTGGTTGTTGTTGTTGTTTTTTTTTTTAATAACCATTTAACATCCTTCTATTTTAGTTGTTCAACTATTTACGTTTTAAATTTGTGTTTGATGTGAGTGATGTACAAACGAAGGACGGAACTTGGTCCTTCCCAACCGTGTAATTAGAAATGTTTCTGACGCATAGAATTTGATGGATTTTTGTTCGAAAAGTTTGACTAACAACTTTTAGAACGAAACCATTTTTCAAGAGAATTATTTAAGAATATAAATTCACATTTTACAAGACTGACTTTAAAATACACTACGCACTTCCTTTAATAAATACAAATACTTTTATGCGCTCAAGTGTCTAGCAAATACTGCTGGATTTGCCTAACACTACAACTACAATACTAGGTATAGTATAACTTGTTCACTACTCATATTCATTTCAAACAATTCCTTTACACTCCTAATACATGTTTGTATAGCGACCAACAACAGCTGGTACAACGCGATTCCGTCGTAGAAAATTATAATATCGGGTATCTGTGTGGTGTTTTTTTTATCTCAGCGACGACGGCACCAAACGCTGTCGTTCTTAGAAATTCTATATTTTTAGTTTGTTGTATTTTATATACATATAACAACTATACACGTCTTGTTTTCCTGCTTTACATTATTCTGTTAAAACAATGTATTTACGTTTGAAATTAAAACAATCATTTCATAAAAACATTCTAAACGACAGCGATGTTGGGTTCGGTTTTTGAATAAATGGTAAAATGCATATGCCAAAATTATACTAGTAGCCACGTGGTGTTTCTATAGCCATTTAGGTCATTTTATTCGTCTGATAAATAAATAAACAATAATTTTTGCATATATATATATATATAGTTACGATATGGCATTTGTAGAATAATTTTATAATCGTTGTAGTATCTACACCTATAATAATTCGTAGGACGTGCCGGTACAACTACTAAAGGCATAGTGCCGAATTATTTTGGTAGTAAAATATGTAGCTCTAACGGCATTTTAATCGCCGTGAAACATTTGTGCAATAATTACGGTATAGTCTCTCTACACCCGACCGCAGTGCGAGTATACCGTTTCGAGAATAATATTTTCGACCCGTAGTACAGTTTGTTTCCGTTCAACTATGTGTACCATTTTATTATTATAATATCGTATTATTGTACTCGCGTAGGCCCGGGCTAGTCATAAAACTTATTCAATATTTCGCGAAATTGAAAATAAAATATTATACCGCTTAAACAGACGGCTAAAACCGCACGGGAAATATATTATATGATTACCCTCTCGATATTACCGGGTGTTGCCAAGCACACTATAATAATAACGAGGTGCACACTCGCGTATGATAAATCGTTATTGTTTGTTATTTTTTTTTTTTTTTCGTTTCCTTCTCTTTGTATTTTTGCGACATACGTTTGGGACGTCTTGCGCCGGTGTTAGGCAGGCCCGTGCACATATAATAATAATTGAAGGCGTTACTGCGCCCCGGGGACCGTTACGTACCCTCCTCCGCACGGCCTAACCTCCTTTAATATATTCAGACGTGTTCGGCACTAATTTAACACGGGAAAGGGGAGAACTTTTCGGGAACCTTCTCAATCATAAATTAATCGACGAAACCAATGAAACCGTGAAAATTCGTGCGTGTGTGCGCTTAATTTTTATTTTTCTCGTTCTTTTCGATTGTGTAGAGCCCGACGTGAAACGTTTTTATCTTGTTTATTCAAACTAATGATCACTGCAGGCTCGCACCGTGTAGGTACTCACTGTATACATACGTATACACGCTGTACATTTAGTGTGTGTGCGCGTACAGTAAATTTTAAACTTTCGGTGGAAGGGGAACAAGTTTTTATCGTTCGAGTTCGGGCCGTTGCGTTTCGCACGACCAAAGTTTGTTTCCGGCCGGTGTCTGAACACGCAGCCGCTAATAACTTACACCGCGTGTAACCTGCGAAAACAAACAAAAAATCTCTCCGGGTCCGATGGCCTACTGAAACGTTATAGCCATAACCCTTTGAAAACGTACGTTTCATTCAATAGGCACGCGGCGATGTTTCCGTTTGCTCCGTTTGCTCCGTTAACGGAACTCTCCCAGTATCCGATTTCGGTAACGATTGTTTTCGCCGGCCGTACGATGGTTTCGTGTAGCGAAAAAGTGCAATACGCGCGAGGAAAAAGTTTTGGAAAATTCGACGAACGTTGATATCATTTACTGCAGTTTCCGTAAAAACAACAATTAGAATGAAACATAAATCAATTTCAAAACACTGAAACTCCATATGATTATATGATGTTTGTTACGCGGCAATTTATAATTGGACATAAGTATAATATTTGAATTAGAATCATAGTAGTAGTACCTATTATAATATTACATTATTTTTAGCTAGGTACCTACCTAGAGTAACCTACCTAGAATAATAGGTAGGTATTCAGATTTCAGACATTATTCATACACATTATTATGTGACAAAGGTAAACACAACGGTTAGGTCTCTGATACTATGATAATTTTTAGTTTTATAATTGAGAATTGTTGAGATCAGTCCTGCCTAGTGGATAACGATTTATAAGCGCGTTGAAACAATTAATATATCTTTATGCAGAAACATTTTTGTTGACGTTTTTCATTTTAACGAACGATACAATTGAAAGATAAATAAATTAAAACCAACGTTGATCTACAATTTGCATAACACGACAAATTATTTGGGTTTCAACACTATGATATATATGACGGTTGTTTAACATTTAGAAACGCAACACCTAATGTAATTGTATTGTTGTACCTACCTATATATATAATATATATATATCTCCTGGGCCACCTCGGAGAAGAACGTGCCTTAATCTCCTCATCAGTGTGGGCATAAATTTACGGTCGTTTGTTTGTCTGTTACAGATCACGTGCGAGAGTTGTCCTGCGGCCGAATGTACTACAGGACTTTTCACTTGGATGAAAATCGTGACACATTATACGTCGGTGCCATGTAAGTTTCATTTGTCATTCTCACACGCGTTGCTCCTATTTTTCACCCCCCGAACACCATTGACCGGCCAATTTTTCAAGTGGCATGTATATATATACATAATGTAAAGTGTAGACTGCAAGAGTCGGTGTCGTAGGTATATACAACTATATTTTTTTTCACCTCATGAAATGCCGCTCAACAGGTCTAGAATATTAAATAATACTTAATGAGACGTCTTTTTTAATTTTTAAATACAAAACTACATAAGGTCAAAAGTAAGGTTAGGTATATTACATTGTTGAGTTTCCCGTTTGTATTTATAAGCTTTATGGCCACGTCACAAAAACACAATTACTACGTTATATTATTATATATTGCCTAAATATTAGTAAAAGTCACACATACACCTCGCACATAATTTTATATTACTCTAAAGTGTTGTCGGCGTATGTAATAAAAATGCGTGCGCCCTGCCATCGAATAAAATACATTTTTTTTTTGTTTGTTACCACATTAATTCTCGTTTTTAACATTTATTTTCTTTGGAAATTGCACTATACACGGTATGAATAAAATATTAATTTTGATTTATTAATTTATTTGTCATTTTTTTGCCGCGATGACGTCATGCATATATCACGTCGTAGCTCATAAAATTATATAAATTAATAATAATAGTATAATACGCGTATAACAATAATAGTACGTGTACCTATGCATTTCGTATCGCCGATATGATTAATTGCAGTTACGCCTTCGTTTTTCTGTTTTTTGAACATAATTCATGAATGAATGGAATGGCAGTACCTAATTCATTACACCCGTTTAACGAACGTTTTTAAAATCCGTTTCGTGTCGAACGATTATCGTCGTCAGCGAATAATATAATAATATGCAATACGGGTTGTCGTAAGTCGTCATCGTATAATTTGATTATTCGACAATGCACGTGCAGGTCGAGTTCAATATATTTTCTTATACGATTTCTGTTTTCTACGTCATCGGCGTAACTATATCATATCACAATAATATTATTATTATTATTTATCATTGTTATTATTACTATCGTTTATAATATATATTATATATATATATATATACACGGAGAATCTGATGCTCTTCCTCACCACCACCACCGACTATCGCCCACCGCACACCAACCCCACCGATTTCAGAAAAATCCATTTTATGCGTACACTCGTGTTTGTTCTCTTGTCTTTCATTTTTATTTCGTCCAAAGCGAAAATTTCAATAATCTGAATTCCCTATTGGATCGCACGGATACGAACGTTGCAGTCTCGCGCGTTTGCTTAACGATACGTGACGTTACCGCAGGAAACTGAAATATTATTCCCGGTGTGCCACGACGTCGTACAGTCGCGGCGGAGGCTGCGTTGTGGACAGAAGGGGGAGGGGGTGGAGTAGGACATCTGTTACGACTTTACTACCCGCCACCGCCTCCGCCGTTTGTCGTCGTATATAATATTATATAATATATTATTATATGTGCGTGTATACGCGTGTGTGTGTGTGTGTGTATGTGTGTGTGTGTGTGTGTGTGTGTGTGTGTGTGTGTGTGTGTGTGTGTGTGTGTGTGTGTGTGTGTGTGTGTGAGCGTGTGCGCACCGGATTATACCTCAGGGTCATTGGTTTCCTAGCACGCGCCACGCAGTTTCCGTTTCGATAATAATTTCGCGTGTCCTTTTTGCGGGGAGGAGACCATCGTCGAAAATTCCCTCTCATCCGGAGCACCGGTCACCGGCGATGACGCGGAAAGAGAAGAAGCGAAATAAACGTTTGTCGTTTACCCGTTTATCGTATATTTTAACCTCGCGCACCAATCCTCTTTTTTGTTTTGTTTGTTTCTTTTTTTTTTTCAAGCACAACCCGGACGTGCAATAAAAATGTCAACACGAAAAGGTCGCCAAAGGCTAAATGTGCCATTAGCATTTTTAACAATGTATACGACAGCTCACCGTGGTGCACCCGCGCCACCCGGTCTGTCCGTATATACGGCGGCGCGATAAAGAAAAACCCCTACAAAGCATCTCATTACCGAAGAAAATCGATCTGCCCGAGCTCGTATATTATATAGGAGGTGCATATTATATTATATTATACGCAGAAAATGTTTTTAATAATTATTTATGTCGATAAAATAAGTCTCTGTTACACGCATAAGTAGTAGTAGTATTAGGTAGGTACATAGTATAGAGTAGCAGCACTAGTGAAGGTGATGGCGCGGCGGTGGTAATCTACCGGAGGCGCATGTGTATAACATAATAATATAATATGTGTAGACGTGTAGTGTATTATATTTCTATACGCATTATACTTCATGGTATACAGTCCGTTTTTATGTAAGGTAGGCACATAAAAAAAAATGATAATAATAATAATAATAACGCCGGCATCCCTAAATGTATAATATCTGACACCAGGTCTATACAGCGCTTGGTGATCAAATAAAAAAAGAGTGAACCTCGGTAAAATGTATAAAGAAAAAAATCACTTATGCCAACAATTCGAACGATTTACTGTGCAAGAAAATTTACATATACTTTCCGTACCACTTTTTTATTGTACGCGTCCTGTAATAACAAAATAATAATAAGTCTCTCTCATATATTATAATATTATACCGTGCTCTAAATAAAAGTATGTGGATGATGGTTCGAACAATGTTGCGGAATGATTAAGGTACTGTTACTAATGTTTTATCTTTTGGCCATTTACCGGCGAAATACTTGCCGCCTCCGTTAGAAATTTCATTATGACGCAATATTTCAAATGGGAATGTAGTCCTTACTGTAGTAAAAATATCGCCAAACGTTCATTAATTACCCATTTACCCCTTAAAATATATATATATGTGCGTAGGGTTTAATGAGTATACGTCGAGCGAAACGTAACGTTACGATAATGTGGTCGGAACACGATTTCTTCGATATTAATATACTATGCCTCTAGAACACTGCACCAACAAATCAGATATTACATAATTTAATTTGAAATGTTTGTGTACATATTACATAGAATACTGATATTATAATATATACATGCTAATGAATTTCGTTTAAATCACGGACTTGAATATATTATATTTTTTATCGTTGTGGATAATATTCATTTTTTACATCAGTCAATCGTTTTTATTCCGTCAACCGGCGACCGTGGTAATGTGCAAGCAAGCCGCAGTCAATATTTTGCCCCCATTCGCCTGTTTAGATCTCGAGCCTCCTCGACATTTGTGCCTAATTTGCGATCGCGTGACTTGGTTTTTGTCCAAATGACAAGTAAACAGTGTTTACATAACCTTAATTGACACTTGAATTCATGAATGATCGCTCGCTTTCTACGGTGGTGTAATAATAATTCCCAATTAAAAGACCATAACAAACACGATTATGCGTTGTTATTAGATAATTAATAATTAATTTCCCATAGTAAATATTATAAGACATTAATGTTGGGGCATTTTTGACATAGTAAAAATTACAACTGACAGATCAAAATAATCTACGCGTAAAAATGTCACGTAATAATAATCAACGTAACGCCATCGATTCTATTTATTTTTCGCGCACCACATGATGCCCAATAAAGACGCGTATTATAATATATAATATCGCTAGAAAAATAGTACGAATTTAGGACCTTATTATTCTTTTATGTGGACCATAAAGTAGATAGTTATTTGTTTGCTGTCCTTATTTTTAATGTTACGACTTTGAGAATTTTAGTGGCATTTGAGATAATATTAACGGCCATTCAAGTAAACACATCGAGGTTTTTATAGCTTGGTTTATTTCCACTGTGTTCTTTGTTTTAACCCCATACCGCTATTTCTAAAAAGGGGTATTTTCTCCGTTTTCTCTCCGGGTTTCATTCCAGTTGGCTCAATTTCATGCGATTAAGATAATACACGAGCCTGACAAAGTATTGCATAAACCGGCCGTTCCCTTAGTCTGGGAAACTGCACATTACGATCTGACAGATTTTGACAGACACGGTCGGGTCGCTGCCCAGTGCACTCGGTGCTTGCGCTAAAAGTGTTCTTATATTCTCTCGGAGCTTAGGATATTAAATATCTGGTGACCAGTAAAATACTGAAATATCGGGTTAGTTACGTTAGGTGTATTTAATCCGTAAACGAGGTGTATTTCAAATATCAGCACTTTCCTATAATATATTATTGTATATTATTATTATTATGAAATGGAATTAATTCGGCGATATTAAATTGAAAAAAAAATTAAAACCTTTCATAAATATATATTAATATTATATAAATTCGTCAAACTTAAATGATATGCATAAATATGAATACAGAGGAATAACTTATAAAAAAAAAGAAATTTGTGGTGATACGAGTAGATTAAAATTATTGAACTTGACCCCGCAGAGGTTGTTGTACCTACACTTATTAGTATTGATAATGATAAACGTTGGTATTCGTCGAAAAACTGACCAAAAAAAAATATAAAATGTCTTCTGAACTTAATAAAAATGGAAAGAATGAGTCACATCGAGCATTTGGTTTAATGCCAAAAATCAGTCAATCCGGACTTCCTGTGGCATAGAACGCTTTAAAAGGACGGAACGATAGATGTTTGGGTTCCCTATTCACGCGCACGATAAGTCTGTGGGTCGTAAAATAAACGCCATTTGCGATAAAAGTTCTTGCGTTAAAAACTTTATTTTATTATATATATCTATACATTTTTTTTTTTAATACTTTCGGCTCCTTGTCCTCTTTCCCGAGTTTCGGTCACACCGGAAACGGAAGGTCCGGTTCCCGTTGACCGCTACAGATTTATTATTGTACATTTTCCTTGCTCTTATGTACAGTTGACTCTTCGGAAACACACTCGGTCGACCCTTTTTTGGATCAATCCGAATTTCAGGGCCAGTGTACCAGTGCATGGGGAGCGCGAGCCACACCGCATCTTGTTGAAGAGAGGGGACGACCAGATAACCAGAAAAGTTTTTTTCCACTTTTTCTTGTGTAACACTATTGTTTCGGTTATAAAATGGTATATTTGTTTTTTTTTTCACGTTCTATATCCAAGTCTCACTTAAACAACGGCAAGTTTAATCGAAAGACGTAACAAAAAAAAGTAAAAGAAACTAAATGTTTATCTCTTATATTGTTTTCAACTTAAATATTATTTAATGGACTCCAAGTTATTACTTCAAAAGGTCTATCCCTAAAATGTGTTAAGTATGTAATGTCAAAATAGCATCTTGTACAACAATCAAAACAATTTAACTTACATTTGAATCAAAATAAAATAAACATGAACTTTTTCGCTTAATTATTTATATTATAAAAATTTAGTTAAATCTAACCTTAGTTAGACCAACCTCGTATAATAATATGACAAAGGAAAATTATTGAATTATACTTTTACAACTATATTGTTCATGATTGACTGACAGATTTTTGATCACGTACCAAATAACTTTGTACTATAACTTTAGAGGTTCACTTAACGATTATACGTTTTTTTTTTTTTTTGTACTTGACAGACTTGTCGGCAAATAGAAACATATAATAGACAGTTAATATTGTAACAGACGTGTGTACACGCAAAGATTAGTGTCTATTTTACGCTCAGCGGGTGGTTACGCCATGACCTAGGTGTTCGCCGTAAATTATTAACAGTATTTTTCGATGTTACTATGGACTTATATTTTATGTACACCAGACAATCAAATTGTAAAAGAATCATATAACATCGAAATACATTATCAATGAAATTGCAAGTTCAGTTTTATAATAATGAACATAATTTATACGTTTGAAGTTTGGATTAAAATGTCTGTATTAAATACAAAATATGAAAATCGATTTTTTTTCATAATATATTATGCTACAAATTGGTAATACATTACTATAGGTAGTTTAACTAACGTATTTAACATAATAGTGAAACGTCTATTAACTAATAAATTGAAATAACTCAATGATCATAATCAATTGCAATTTAATGAATGTTATTAAATTTTTAATGGAGTACTTATAGTGATACATAATCATATTATGTACCTAGTATAATATTATATTGTTTAGTCTTGCATTTTTGTTAATTGGCTATTATTATTACTTTTTTTCTTTTATTAAAGTCTGTTAAATTTTACTATTCGATTTATTACAAATAAAACTTTAAGTACCTCACCCTACCGACTTATCGGATGCAAAAGTTTTAACGCGATATCGTGTCACGAAATAGGATTACCAAAAACTATATTCATTGTTTGTTTGAAATGCATAGCATTTATGTAACTTTTAAAGGTTTAATTAAATTTAAAGCAAATTATTATCAACTATGAGACATTGCATAGGTTTCGTATACATTAGTGACATTATTTCGGTGTGATAATCTGATGCATATTTCAGCGTGTCACTGTCAAAACCGTGTCGACCACATAATGACGTGCGGCTTCTCATGCCGAACACATTTTACGAACCTGTCGGATAAGTTCGGTTAACAATGGTTATTGTACCCACAGGCGTTAGATCATGGATCGTCAATTTATCAACGTGACTTGAAGTGAACTTTAATTACATCGTAATGGCCGTAGGATTCATTTACCTAAAACTTCCCTCTTCGATGAGATACCGATATAATATACGCGTTAGGTTCTGTATGGTATACATATCTTTTTTTTGTTTTCGTTTTCGTTTTCGTAAAACCGTTTCGTTGATTATGTGTTTCGGGCGACTTACGGCTGGTCATTACTACAGTATTTCATTAGCATTACAATATTAGTGTTGACCATTATTTCTCTGCGCCTTTGTACGTATATTATATAATAGCACTGCGCCGTGTCGGGGTACAGGCCAAAAAGTCCATTAGTCCGACTAATCCTTTCCCGCGGGGTCCTCAAATAATATATTAATATACTTAGAAAATTACCAACTCAACATTTCCCGTGTACATTAAAACGCTACCCTCCCCCCCCACGCCCTATGCTCTGCACATAATATAATAAACCGTGTTTATGTAATTATACATATACATATATATATATATATGACGTACAGAAGGCTAAGTACTCAAGAACTACTCAGTTCTTGAGTCCTCCGTCCACCTGTCTGGTTTTTACGTCGATTCAGAAAATTTATTAGATTCGAACTCGTTATTATATTATGTATTATTATTATTATTATTATTATAGTAACTGCTACAGCATATTATATTAATATAAACACGTACTTCTTATTATTATTGTAGTCATCGTTATTATCAATATTATTAGTTGTAATCATCCGAATGGGGACGACATAATAATATTATAGTACTTTTCCGGCGTCCGTCCGGCGGCGATGTCCGCGGAGGATAAATTGGCAAATAAACACGTGGACGTGTAGTGTAATAATAATGTGCAGGCGGTGGGGGGGGGGGAGATTGCTTAGACAAAAGCGCTGCTGCAGTATTCCGTGTATAATATATATATATCGAATAAATACCTATATATAATACGCACGTACCGGATTGATTAACGCGGGGAACATCGGGGACCTGTACCTACAACAGAGCGGATGCCTGCTGACCCGGAGGGGGGGCAGGGTTCCGAGTGGGGGGAGGTGGGGTGCGGAAAACGGCGCGGCTCGGAGATTTTCCGCAACGTACGTGGCAACGTCCGGTACGTGGCCGGCGGAGGTGAGAGATTTTTAAGGCCTTAACGATTCCGGGCACACGTCCAGCGCTCGTATATGAGACGACTGCTGCTGGAGAACTCGGTTGATTCGATTATATAATACGCGAGGCGCGGCCGTGTCTCTTCGGCGGGATTGAAAAACGCCGCCGACGGGCTTAAAGGCGGATGCCGACGCGTCGAAAACCTATTATAGTCGTCGGCCGACCGAGATCCGAGGGCTATCCGCCGCAGACGTGTTTGTGTTGTTTGTAATAATTATTATGATTATTGTTTATTTATATAACGACCGAACGAAGCGCTGCAGAGACGCGAACCCTATCGAATCTATCGCGTGGTGCTGACGGAGTTAGTCGAGATAGACCGTTTATTATTGTCGACAGTGGGTATAACAGATTAATGTTCGTATATCCAAACCAAGGAGACCAAGGTCTCACCGTCTCTCCGAGAAAAACGTATTTTAGAAGAGTAAAATTAACGACTCGGCCCGCTAACAAATCAATCGTGGACCACGCGAAAGGTCGTACTATGGATGAAATATATATTATTTTTCGATAAAATCGTGGCAACACAATGAAAAAAAAACGGTTTTATTATACTATATATATAATATTAATAATATTATACTATAAAAATAATTTTATTCATTTTTTATCATGCGGACCTTAAAATGATTCAAATAATTAAACCAATTATAAAATAAAACAAAGCCAATGAAAAAATTAATTACTATTTAAACTTTACGAGTTGACTTCATCAGAAATGATATTTCCTACTCCGTTCCTGTAATTCGAACAGATGCTGTGTACATGAAATGCGCATTAATATTTATTCGTAATATTGTTCATAATTTATTTTCAACAGAATCAAACTCCATAAATGAATATGTTTTTATGAGTAATTAATTGTTTTGTAATGTTCATGGCTATACTGTCTTTAAAAGTTATGAAATTAAAACATTAAACATTAAGAGATATTATTTTAAAATGAGAAATACCGTTTATAATGTTGCGCATAAACGGAACACGCAAGTACACAAAATAGATGACGCTATATCAGAACTTCCCCATGGGTGTATCGAGCGACGGATATAATATAATAACATTATGTTATTTTTCAACAGTTATTCATTGACTAAAATTAATTACTAAATTGTGGCCACAAACTATAAAAAGGGTTACAGTATATAAACTTGTTCAAGAAACTATTCAACCAACTTACGTTTGACTCTATAGTTTTTCTCATTGTTATGCACAATTAAATATTGTATCGTCACATAAATTATAAATTATATTATAATAATAAGTTTACTTAATATTAAGTTTGAAGACGTTTGTCCTTACTAAATCGCAAATATGTATAATTCATCTAATTGGACGACGACAGAATGATAAAATGTATAATATTGTTATGTATTTGATAAACGAAATGGTTACAAATACTTTATAATTAATGGCAACGACAGAAATTATAATAAATTATAAACAACCGTATTAAATTCTAATTTTTCTCTGCAATCTTTGGGATTGGGCTTGACGACTTCTCAAAAATGGTATCGTGCGCTTCAAAATTTTATAATACAAGACGTCGTCGACCAAGGCTTACAGAGAATTACGATTATTTATTTTAATTGACTGCAAATATTATGTTTTGTCTAAATTTCCGTACCTTCCAACGAATCTTGTAGCACGAAATATCTACTCGGAGACAATCACGCGAGATTCGAAACGTAAAAAAATGTTTCGGGTAATCGAGTCCGTTTTTTCGTGCTCGGTTCATAAACGCCGACTTTGCCGACTGACGTTGACGACCCCTCGCTTTCTACTTGTACACCTAACTGGATATGAAGTTTTCGTGCAAAACACGCGTCCGGACGGATTTTTGAAGTTTCCGTGTTGGTCAAAAACGGAAAAGAAACAACACACGAACCCCCCTTAGGCCCGGTACATTTTTGACACCCACATACACCTTGTACCATAATTTTTAACGTTCGTGACCGGATCGCAGAATAGATTTTTATATTATACGTGTATATTATATGTATATATATATATATAGGTATTCACAGTCAATTCACGTCCGGAAACGGTTTCCGTGTGGCAAACTAGTGTGTATCTAGCGTCAAAAGCACACACGCGAAAAAAAAAAGCGTACTGTAATTGACGAGGAATAAATGTGGGGAAGCTTTTTTTTTTTTTTTTTATTCATTGTGACGTCCATTATTGATGTCAAATTTACCCTCAGAGTACACATGGGATTCGAAACTTCACCTAAACTTTTTAAAAGCAAATATTTTTTAACAACTTTTTTGTTTTGTTATAATATAATATTATATTTCATAAAAACAATTTTTTACTTCTTTCTAATAATGTGGTGGACATTTTAAATTAGTTCATTTATATCTGTCACATATCTATTAATTTGTCTTGAAAAATTAAGGAGTTTCCATCATATTTTACCTACCTACCAATATATTTTATTATACGCCCCAACGATATAATGATAATATTATTGAAATCAATATTTATACGTTCGTGAAAATAAATATGTTGTTTACAATATTTACACAGACTATAATTTATTTGTTCAAACGTGTCATTTAATACCATTGACTTTTTGAGTTATGACAACATTTTCTCATTATTCCAATATGTATACATACTTACCTATTAAAATAGTATTATACCGAACCTATTTAAAATAATCTAAATCTAAATCAAATTTAACAATTCAAAGATCATGAAACGGGGTCAAAATGATTAGCATATTATCATGAAATACCAAGAAATATAGAAGAATAAGGTAAATATTTGTTTATTTGTACAAAGTAGTAATTTTGTATATCTTATATCTTTGTTATATTTTGACATATTTATTGTTTGGATTTTATTTTCATATCAATATTAAACATATTGTATCATTGTGCGACTTATTTACGTATTTTATTTTTTATCCATAACGTAGGTGTAAAAAATATTATTTTATTTTAATCTTAGTCAACTTTTACTTATATCTAGTCATTTCCATTTCGGTTATTATATGTTTAAATGAAACCCATATTGGATTTTTCATTCGATATCACATTTGCTTTAAAATTTAAAATACACAGGTATGTTAATTTATGGAAATATTATATATTTGCTTTATTTTTAGTTAACCACGACAGTGTCAGAGTTTGTTTCCTGTTTTTTTCTCCCATTTTTTGTTATTTTAATTATATATTTTTAGCCCGTATTCAAACTTTTGAAGTGCCATAAAACACTGCGCAATACTTATGAAAGTTTATAATCGTATAACATTCTCCGTAGTAACACAATAGTAAATTAAAATACAATACTACAAAATCGAATAGCCAATACAATTAGTTGGTCCGGCTTATATGCAGGTGTTGTATAAATAAACATTTTATTTGGATCTCAACTTATTGTGTTGAAACTTCAATAAACATTTCTACCTAAGTGAAAGGTTTGCTAGTATTATATTGAACAAAGTTTAGGACTAATAGTACTTAGGAATTTTTCAGCCCAAAACTTTTGACACTTAATATAAAACATTTGTATTTCATTAGTATTACGACTTTTGAGCTTTTGTCATCCGTTAATACACTTCCACCCTCCCTTATATAAGATTTTTTTTTTTGTAAAGTTTAAATTGTTAGGCCTGGATTATATAAAATATGCAAATACCTATAGACTCACTCACCTGCCGTGCTATACCGAAATAAACGTCTCTTTCAAGAATATACATTACGTTTTCATATACATAACAGTTCAAAACTTTGAATGTTAGTGATACACAATACAGAGAAGTTAGGGTTTTTCGTATTTTCCAAAACCAAGTGCAGTCTTAATTTAATTTGTTAGGGCGTGACTAAACGATATGTCGAACACTTTACCGTAAACTTATTTGGCACAGATATCTATGCAGCTAATATCGCGTACAAGAGTCTGTGTGTTAGCTGTTAATTCAAAGTGTATTTTTTTTTATTATTGTTATTATTATTATTATCAAAACATTTTATTAACATCCTTCCGGTTCAAATCTCACCCCTCGGAAAAAGTTTGAGCATTTATTTATTTATTTTTTTAAGAAAAATATGGCGATCGTTATATGAAAGTTTTGACGAGTTTATTCCACCGGTAACAACGGTAAACTTTTGTTTCGGCAAAAACGTTTCAGATAATTTACAACGCCGTCCCTCTGCCACTTTCGCTATAGTTCTTATGTAAGTCCTTCGCTGAACTATTAATCAGCCAAGGTATGCGTGTCGTTGATAGTTCGGCAACCTGACCTATTATAAATACTTGAGAAACTATGTAAACTTTTTGCCCGACACCTGCCAGGGACTCCAAGTTTTGAATTCACGTAATTTTTATGATTCACTTCAGGTTACGGATCTTATGATTTTCCTAAATCAGCTATTCAAAATCTGTCAAGTATGTGTATCATTGAAAACTAGCTTAGGGTTACCGTTAAAAGCGGTTAACGTGGTATAAAAGTGAATTTCCAACAAATTGAACCCAAACTGGTCCATGTATATATATAAAGAGTAATTGAAAGTTGAGACGAGGACTATCTTAATTGGGACTTTTAAAGTATAATATTCATTTTTAATACCAATAAAAAAAAAATGTTCGTATTCGAATATGCATACACATTTAAAGTATTTTCATTTACTTTTTAAACGAATGAAAGAAAATTGAATTTGTTCAACAACAGTTTCCGCGCCATTTGATCAACTATAACCGAATGCAAATTTGAATTCGACCTGGTCTCCACGTCACAATGGTCTTTGATAAAAATAAAAATAAAAAACAGTATACCTACCAATTCAATACACCGTTTGATGTTTACTTTAAGTATTCTAAACTTGTTATCCATAACAGTTCAAAAAGTGATATTATATTTTATTCTCCCTACCGCTTCAGTCTTCGCCGGTTTTCAACTCGCGTGGTTTAATCGCGATTCGCGGCTATTGGGTTTCAAGAACATATAATACTTTCGTAAAAACAAACAGTTTATTCTAATATCATTAAACTATAAAAATATCACTGTAATACGCCGGTCAACGGAATACTTTCACATCGAATACGCGTTTCGTGTTGTCATTTACATATTTTCGATTTTAATTTCGGGTAAAGTATACATAATAACATGTATTTAATAATATTAGCACGACGCAATATACATAAAATATCGTAGGTAGGTATATACTAGGCAGCCGTATAATGCGCCCGATACATAATATTTTTGTCGAGGAATCACGAAATGCTTTTTGCGGGACAGCGCGATAGTTAAGACGATACCATTAACGAAATCAAAATATAATACAGGTGGAACCACGGCGGCCGTCCGCAGAGCCGCGGGTACATAATATAATATTATTATGGTAATAACCTGTCGTATTAGGCGTTTTGATCAGGCAAAACGGGTACATCCGTGTCGGCAAAACACGCGCGACCCTTGCGGCGGCCGGAGGGTGTATGTGCGCACGAATGATACCTTCGTGCGGCCCGTAGATTTGGCTCGCATAATTACTACTGCTACCTATTTGTTTCGCAACGTTTTTCGGGGGGTTCTTGTATACGGGGGAGGTGGCGGCGCAGGCGGAACGGGGGGGCGAAATGATACCGAAAACCCGGGCATAATAATAATAATTATCATTATAAATTGTATATTTTATATTCGTGGACGATGGCGGCGGCGGTAGTCACGCAATTACTGCGAGCGCGAATATAGCGACAAAGGGGGTAGGGGGCGCGTATATTCAAATTTGGAGAGCAGCGCTTTTAACCCCGGATCGTAATAATATATCGGCTGCGAAAAAATTGGTACTGTAGTTTTGAATTTCCCGAAACGAGTAAAGAGGAAAATATTATACACCCCACCGAAAACTGCACAGTTAATTTCCTCTTTTCCCTTTATATCCCCGGAATGTAAAAACAAAAAAAAAACAAAACAAAAAACAATAATAATTTTCACAGTGAAATATATAAATACAAATAACGTTGTATTTCATGTGATGACGGCTGTTTAACATTCAGCAGATGGTATGGACAACATTATTCAAAAAGATACTGCCGACGATCTCGTTTGCTATTCTTCCGCTTTTTTTTTTTTTTTTACTTTATTCAAAACACCCGACTTCTGGTTACTATTTTTGCGCATAAAAATATGACTAGAGGGGAACTGAAAATCCTAGCTGGTAAATGTAGTGGAACTCGTGACTGCCAATGGGTAAACAACGAATTACCAACGATTTGGTAAAACTTTTTATTCTTTAATACGTTTTACTATCCTTTTTAAAAACGATATTTTAACGACATTATTTTAATTGATCACATATATACAGAATAATAATTGAGTCTACCGTAGAATTAAACCTCATTAAAAAAAAAATGATAAAATAATAATTGTAAATTGTAAACAATTGTTTTATAAATCTTTCTATTTATGCGGAAATATTATGTAGGTTTATACTAATTTGTACACATTTCAAAATTATTTCAACTGACACGAAAATATTATGAAACTAAACACTGGCATACTTAAAAGTTAAAATACATTTTATTTTTATGACAACATGATCCGTGATCAATTTTTCCAACTCGTGTAACAAAAATATTTTAATTGAAAAAACTCGCAAACATTTAATGCTTAGATGTTATCGACCAAGACGGTAAATCATCCCTGCATTACACAATTGTAGCAATATATACGTTTTAAGGACATTACATTAAAAGTAAAGAAATAGAGTGGGTGAAATGTGAAAGAAAATCCGATAATTAAAAAAAACTTATTTAAATATAAAAGTTTGTTTTTGACTGAGTAAAGTTTTTTAATAATAAAAAGAATAAAGGTCACCATGAGGCTGTAGGTGTTGTGTTCTTCACATTCAATAGATTTTTCCTTTTGTCGTTTTAGAAGTTGGTTTTTTTTTTTTTTTTTTTTAATTGAGTAAAAGCAAAACGATAAATTACTGAAGTTAACGTTCGTAACATGTTTT
The DNA here is from genome assembly GCA_027563435.1 of Nasonovia ribisnigri. Taxonomy (NCBI): domain Eukaryota; kingdom Metazoa; phylum Arthropoda; class Insecta; order Hemiptera; family Aphididae; genus Nasonovia; species Nasonovia ribisnigri. The sequence continues at coordinate 406,988 of JANEHU010005119.1, forward strand.
GCAGAGAAAAATAAAGGTCCTGTTAATTAGAAAGTTGGCCAGATGTTTTAGTCGTCCAAAGGTTTTAATTGGAAATGTCGTGTTTAATGTAAATTCCGTTTGATTCTATACACTGATGTTCTTCAGAAACTGATATCTCAGTGTTAATGAGAAAACATTTCTTACTCCTCGAATTTATGTACAATTTACTTAATACGCTGTTGATTTTACGAGTGATTCAAGTCAATGAAACTTAAAAATAAATTATTTACAAGAATTAATCCATCAAAGAAATGCGAAAACAAATTTCTTTTAATTTTAGAACATAAATAAAAATCACAGAGTATTATTTGTATAGACATATTTTATTTATTTATTACCTAATTATTACGAAATAAACTTAAGCGGATAGCTTATAAATATACAACAACAAGTCGTCATCTTGTGAAGTATCGGCTTATTTTATTACCTCACTATAACCATTTTAAATATAATAGGTAGGTATATAATACACCGTGTATTTAAAATAATACTAATGGTTCAGTCGTTTTATATTGAAAATATAAAAGAGATTTTAAGAGATATTTTTAGTCAATTATAATGATTAAGGCTACGATTTACAGCCCAACGAACAATTTTTTTTTATAGTAAAATTTAACTTATTTTTTTCTTAGATATACAAGATGATTTACCAAGCATGATTGCCCCTTTTTTCTTCAATAATGCAGTTATTGAAAAACTGAAATTTGGAACTTTTAAATATACCTACGTCTTAAAGATCATATTTCCAAATCATTGGGATGTTTTTTACAATTTAAGAATTGTCATGTGGAGATACAATTTTCTATTTTTCAAATGAGAATCCCCTTTTCAACTGTAAATAATTCAGTGGATAATTGTTGTGAACATTTTGAAGTATCAGAATCAAAATTTGTACGAGTTGTTTTTGAGTTATTTAACTTTGTGTTCTAAGGATAAATGGTCCATGGTAATATGTTTATAAGATATGGGGGCTATGGTAATTTTAAAATTTGAATCATTAGTATTAATCTAACAAAATTAATAATTTGTAAAAATGGCACAAGTATATTAAATACTAATTTCAATATGACGTCTATTTTATATATTTGTAAAACCATTTTTAAGGAATATTATTCTTAGAACGTATACATTTAAACAACTCAAAAACTACTCGTTCTAATTTAGAATTAGGTACATTAAAATTTTCAAAAAAATCATCCACCAAATAATTAACAGTAAAAAGTGGGGTTCTTATTTGAAAAACAGAACCTTGAGCAAAAATTGAAAATTCCAAAAAAGATTTTGAAATTATTCATTGTTAAAATTGGGGGGGGGGGGTGACCATGCTTGGTGAATCATCCTGGTATATACCATTGAATTATAAACTTAAGATTGCATTAAATGTGGAAAATCTGACGGCTATCTATTTTTCCTATGTTACGGCTTATCCTGTAACGGCTATAGGTAAATAGGTAATACGAACAAAAAACGTTCTCATTCTCGTCTGACTGTGATGTGGGCATTTCAAATAATTAAGTTTACCGTTCGATGTAAATATTTGCTTTTTCTGAACAACGGAGTAATGACGAGGGTATATTGGAAAACAACGGATAGATTTAACGTCTTCGTAATCATTTTAATTTTAATGAATTTGCGTACACACATCATCTGCGTACATACACCAGGGCATTGGTGGAAACTGGAATTAATGTGAAACATGTAAACGATAGCGATTAAATTTTCATAGAATGAGTTTTCACCTTGTTTCAATACAACAGTGGTCAGCGTATTATATGTGTAAAACCGTAAATTTGTCGGTCCCACAAAGTGCTTTTCATCCTTTTGGACGATGTATATACCTAATATTGCGGTGTTCGCCGGTTTTATTAATATTCTATATACTGTGTAGCCATTGTAGTTCGCGTGCTTACGCAAGGTAAAACAATTATAATGGGCCATCTCGACTAAAACTAATGTTACCGGCTATAACATTGGCCGTTGCAGGTTTCCAATTCTCTGACGCTTTTTCCGTATTACCAACGAACGAATAGAGACCGATCGTTAATACCTATATATACGTGCGGCGGTGGTCTCTTGTATTTTTTTCTAAATCGATCAGAACGTCATGAAATTACAGCAGCCGCAGGTGTAGGACTCGCACTTCGTCTGTGGAATCGGTCGTAAGACTGTCATAGTCGTCGTCGGTCAGTGGTTGGTCGTCATCGGTAGAGGAGATGCGCGGCTGTCGATTTTGTCGTCGAGCTCGGGACATGCGCGGAGTACCCACAAAAGGCGTTACCGCGTAAATCACCGCTATCCACCGTCGGATTTATGTCCTTTATTCGGTTTGATGTAGTTTATATTATTATTATATCGGTACGGAACGAGGCGTGGTCGCCGGAGAACACGAGCAAGGCGGTCACCCATCCCGCCCGCCCGACAGCCGCAAATTAACCACCGCGCTTGCCTTTTAACCTGATTGCGTTTAATCGGTCGCGGTGTAAAATGTACATATACATATATAATATAGGTATTATATAATATATAGGTGTCGGACGCAAGACTAGAGCTAATGTACGCCGTATATATATATACCTCGTCCGAACCGGATATACGCGACCCGACCCTTCCCTCGACCGTCCCTCCTCTCGACGGTATCGAGCACTTGTGGGCACGCCGCCGGGGTCGTATAACTTCCACTACAAGAGCTCCGCCGTGTAAGTATACCTATAATAATATTTCCAGTAGAATAATTCAAATTCAGCAAATTCCCGAAAATCTGAAATAACGGTCGGTTCACGCCGTGTATATCATAAATTCGGACGGTATTAACTATGGACTGTCTCTCTCTCTCTCTCCTCACCCCCTCCCAACACCCGGCTTCGCGCCACACATTATTGTATATTATGTACATCTATCTCGCTCACTCTTTTCCCCACGTCGTAGGTCGCAGATATATATAGGTATATAGATATATATACGTGTGTGTGTGACTTAAAGTTTCCCTGAACAACTAATTACCTATTACCTACGTACCGTTCTGCACGAAAATTTCGACTAATGTTCCAACTTTATTATATATTAGTCATAAAACGTTCGTTTCGAAGTTTATTCGGTACCTAAAGTATCTGATTTACGATACGCAAATCGTTTAAACATATAATATTATAGTGTTTGTTGATTTCTCTATATACGTCAGCCGCCCGCGCGGTCCCGAAGAATTAGACAAACGTTTCGTGCTCAGAGGCTCTGTTATAATATTACTATATTATGTTATTATGATACACACCTACACGTATTAATAATGACACGAATTGAATAATTTATTATCGCAGCGGCGGCGGCGGCGGTTTCTGCGTTATGTCTTATTCATATCTCTAATAATAGGGCCTGTCTAAAACCTGACATAACGTGTTCTGTACTAGTTGAAAGATCGCATTCGGAAATAGTAAAAATGCGTTTTTGGCATCTCACCGTAAGCCCCCGAGGGATGTCATACATTTTTTTTTGTCTTATGCTTGCACCGTCGTGAAGCCCGTTAAATATTAATACCGTTTTCACTCGAATGCAGCTTCTTCCCTTTATGCATTTCAAAACCAACGCAATCAACCAAAAAAACTGAAAACCATAGTGGTTTTTCATACAACTATATTAAAAATAAAATCATCCCGTTATCGCGTTTATTTATTATTCAAAAGCGATGTACGCAGTGGTTAGGGCCATGTTTTCCCCGTTTGACGTCTCGACGGAAAGTCATAGGTTGGCCCACAAATGCATCGCACACGACGATAACACTGCGAGATACGGTTCGGATTAACGTTTACCTATTGTATAAGTGCATGATGCACATCGCGCCACCGCCAACCGCGTACATTATATTGCTTTGAATAATTCACAAAACATATTTCGCCTGTTTTTAATTTAATCGCAACATTTCCGTATCGGATTCGATGTGAAAAGAGGGATTTTCAGTTCCCCAGAGCATTAGGACCCCTCGTCTCTGCACGGCTCGGCAATGCGCTTAGCCCGTGCATCATCGTTCTTGGATCTCCGGAATGGTAGCATCGTCCTGGTGGTGATGCGGAATTGGGGGGGGGGGAGGAGGTGAACTCTACTCCCCCGCGTGTGACGGCTTAGGACCGAGACAAATCTCATTACATAGCTTTTTGCCGAAAACTCGCTGCAGGTATTACTTGAAAATAATATTGCGGCGGTGACGGGGAGGCCAAAAGTGATTCTGCCATTACGCGTCGACAATGGAATTATGGCGGTGTGGCAGCGGCTGCCTAGGCGCTAATTCAATATAACTCTAAACATCCGCACGTATATCGTCTCTCTCTCTCTTTATAAATATATAAATTTATTTATATATATTATATACGGACAGTGTACAGGTAATTCGTTCACGTGCAATTTGATGAAAAGATGGATATTAACGCGGCCTGGCAGCTCATCATTGGTGACTGATGGGTATTTTTCGATCGATGGTTGTCGTTCGCGGGCGGACGGTGCTCGATAAACTGCGAGTTCTTTGACTAAGGTATGTGTCGGCACTCCCCAGATTTCAATGCGTTTTAACGTCAGTGTCGTCGTTCTCAATCATATAATTAGTAGTGAAATACTAGTCAGTTCCTATAAGTAGTATAAGTACACTATATTTTTCGCTAATCAATATTTTGAATACTCTCCATTAGGTACTCGCTACCTAACATTCAACCATATAATATTATGTCTCCTTATATTATAGTGTATATAGAAATTTGAAAATCATTTTTAAACATTTGACTGCCGTTGCGAGTAACGTATTTCAAATGGTTACCTTTTCATTGCCAAACGTATATCATTTATCTCACCAACAATCGATTCCATACTTTTTGGAATTAAACATTAGTGCTTTTCAATGAGACATATGATGCGTGGTTCCATACATTTTTTTCTGATATTTTTTATTCAACTGATAATTCTAATATTTATGATTACTAAATTTAAGTATAGACTGCATTTTTACCTGTGGTTACAGTTACAATTCATAGTACTATGATAACTTGAATACATTTGTCCAGTGTTCACGAATATTTTAATTTTAATTAATCTTTTAAACCCCCGTGTAAACTACCTTTTTCATTCTCGGGAAAACTCTCAAAATTACGTGTCCGAACATTCATTATTGCCTCCGTCTCCACGGACCTTTACAAACGCCGTCTTCTTCGCCTTCGTTTATTGTCTACGCCAAATTGAATGTGTCGCAAATGAAATTTATCTGCGCTCGTATTCATAAACAAAACGTCCCTCTCGCCAGTACCAACTAATGTATGTCGAGAGATAAACTTGCAACGAAATAAGGGGGAGAAAACACGTTCGGTCCTTAGAAATTTCAAAAGTTCAAATTAAATTATAAAGTGTATCTTCGTTAGACTTATTAACCAGACTTGTACTCTGGAACGAATGTTTTTTCGTTAAAATCTCATAATTCAATTAGAAATTAAATGTTTTCATGACATTTCCTGTGCGTTTTCAGTAAATATATTATATATTTATATAATACAAAAATTTAATTTGACATAATTTTAATCCTAACTTTTTTTGATTAAATTTAAAATTAATTTTCATCGTGCAAAATGTTATTTTCATTTTAATATTATAAAACAGTAAGGGTGTAATGAAGTCTTGACCTGGTTTTAATTATAACTACCTATTTAAGTTTATTTTTATAATAAAGTAATCAATGTTCAAAAAATTCATGTACCTATTTGCGTTAGAATACGTTAAATTATATTATATTAAATTATTACAATTTATTTATTATTTAATGTTTGCTGAACTGTTAATAATCCTCAAAAAAATAACCATTGTTTATATTTTTAATGACGACTGTAAAAAAAACTCAGAGTAATATTGTTATATTTATTACACATGTATCATATTCGCTGTTTTAATTAATTTTGATTTTTATAAACAGTATGTACTACTTTTGGTTCATACCTACAAACGATTGATGAACATGAGCACTGAGCAGTCTACCACGTAATTTCTTCGATTTCAGAGTGACTGAAATGTTGCATTTACGCATTCAAATGAGCTTTGAATATTTTGATGAATGTGGAAAGGTCTAACAGAGATTCTTAGCTTCTAAAGCAACTGGCTCGTTTTCGCGATCTAATTCATTCAACTTAACGATTACCCATTTCTCAAAGTCAATGTGTATATTAAATTAAACTGGTTTTTTTATCTATCTAGGTATTAGAATTTTAATTTATTCTTTTTATTATAATTATTATGTATAATATATTGCTAGACATTTTACAGTATATTAAATTGATTACTTTTTTTTAATAACAACAAACCTAATCTGAATATTTTTTTGAGAATTTTAAATAAAAAATTAGAATTTAATTTTGAATCATATCAGAGTGTAGTGAGTGATAGCAGTAAACAAATATTTTATAGACCAGAATGATCCACTTATTTAAATTTCAAAAAATTCAGTTATTCATAATTAATCAAAATTTTTATTATACTTATATTTTATTTACTATACTTCTCAAAAATATATTTTACTCCGGAATATAAAATCAAATATTTTGTTACTCAGAAAAGTAATAAATTTAAAAATTAATAGAGATACAAAATAGTAAAAAAAATGATATGATTCTTTTTCAAAAATGTATGTAATAGGTAAATTAAGTTTAAAAAAAGGTATTTATAAATGAGTTAGTACTTCGAGACAAAGAGTGTTTACTGTAAAAACAATCACTCTGTATATTACTATATATTATATTGTGTGAAAAATGGTATAATAAAATTTGGGAGCTTTAGAAAAACGCATTAAAAATAAGTATGTAAACATTTTTATCCATGTAGGCTTATATCATAAATAACGATAGTACAGTGACACTAAATAGTGACTCATAAATTATTATGACTCCGACACGGCGACAATAGCAAAAATTATGTTTAAAAGTAATCGCGTCGAGAGAAACGAATCGGTGTTTTATTATTTTATATTCCATAATATTATATCGAAACTATTGTAAAACAGCCACGACTTCTGTGCACACAAAAAGATAAAATAAAATCTACCGGAACACAATAATATCGCTTACGGCTTGTACGAACCTTTTCGCATTTTTGTATATTATTTATACAATAATTGTAATAATAATATAATGTATAACACATTTAAATTTAAAAACAGGATACTGAATTGAAAAACGATAATAATATGTTAACGATGCGGAGGTGATGTATAGGTAATACTGTCGAAAACCGTTTCGTTTTTTTTTTTCGTCGAGTATAATATAATAATAATAATGTAGTCTCACGAGTTGTCGGTCGGCGAAACAAATTACTTCTGTACTCCGTTATAATAAAATTTAATGTTTTACACCGTAGGTAGTTAGGTGTTCGACGTTTCGAAAATATGAAAAATAAATCAAGTCATAATTCACGAGTGGATAACGGTGAGGGAGAACTACTGGTTTCGGTCGTCCGCGATGTAAATTAAATTTACTAACTATGCGTATGCGAAAAATGAATGTTTGACGGTTAGGTACGCAGTTTTTGCTGCTCTGATGTAATTATCGCTCTCATTCCGCAATCAAAATAATATACGTTCGCCGCGAGTGTGTTCCACGCCATACCTATTTTACATAAAATCCATAGTAAGCGAAATTTCTGAAAAATTACGCACCTCACCGCGTATTTCACGCGTTTATTTTCGCCAATATTGTGCCGTTTATCGTTTTTTCAATCTTCATAATTTCTTATTCTTCGCCATGCCGCAGGTTTGTTAGGTACCGAATCGTTTGATATCATCTGTTCTTGTACAGCTCGCGGATCGATCCCTATCTCCGTCCCCGAGAGTCTGATTACCTAACTGTCTTGAATAGCTCTCATTAATTAAGCTATCTTTTTATTAAATCTATATTATTATTATTATTATTATCTGGCGATCCTTAACGGCTTATTAAGTCCATTGTAATAATATAACAATTGCCAAAAGTGCGTTTAATGTCGCACGCATTAAAACAGCTATAATATGCACCTAGGTACTTTATTTCAATAAAATTTGTGTGCGCGATTGGGATTACTCATGTTAACTAAAGTGGACGTTCTTCTATTGATTTTGGAGAAATAAGAAAATTTAAAAAATGACAAATTGACAGTGCACAAGGTTTTTTCGTTTCGTAAGCTTTCTTTTTATACTTTACGTGAAAACGTTCGATGATATTTTTTCCAACCTCCTCTCGACCGACCACTATAAAAGTTTATACTATAATAGCCCAGGTTTTGGAGTTTAAAAGAGATAATTTTGCATGTTTGGAACACATTGTCCAATACACACACAACATTTTTACGGCAAATACAAAAAAAAAAAACATTAAAACTTAAAAACGGCGAACTTTAGCTCCTTAAAAACAATACATGTTCACAATATATTGAATTTTTGTTTATATTGTTAATATTAAATCTTATATTTAATATTTACGTACATATTTATTTTATTTTCCAAGATTTTCGATCGATGTACATTAAATTTAATATCTAAAATTAGTTTTTTTATAATACGAACTTATTAAAAACAAACATCGTTTTTTCCTTAGTCATATTAAAATATTATGCCCAACACAAATAATTTTTTTTTGTTGTTTTGGCTAAACAAACTACCTATCCATTTAATGGTTTGTGAAAAATACCGAACGCGTATGAACTATAGGTACAACTCGTGTATAAAATAAATATCATTGAAATTAACAATACAATATAAAAATGCATATATAAATAGAAGTACATTTAATCTATCGACTAGGTAGCATAAATGCATAATATTGTATTGTTATTATTATTATTATTGTATGATTATGGATTTATCATTTATAAAAATTATCTCTATTTAGTATTTACGGTTCGGCTTACAAACATTATTATTAGCTTCGATAATATTACATTATATTAGTAAACCAATATTATTTTACTACCTACTAATATGTATTTTTATATATAAAAGTGTATAAAATTTGTTAAATCCAAATACAAAATTACATTTTTCAAAAAATTGTTTACTTGTGTTTATTTAATTAACTCGTAAATTAAATTATATAAATGTCATACATTTCGGTTTGAACCATACTGTTGTATTTTTTACAAAACCCTTTCGTATACACGATTTGCATAATTAACTATAGGGAAAAAATTACAAACCGTATTTATTAGAGGTTTATATTTTTATTGGATGGCGAAATCAATAACAAATTTTGGAAGTTTGATTTCGGGGTGTTATAAACTTCATTAGACCGGTATGCATTGAAAAGAGTTTTCAAGATAAACGGATGTATTTCCGAGGGCATTAACTGTCATTAAGAACGAACGACTACCGCACCATGTCGTCGTTGTCAACGCCGTCGTCGCCCTCGTCATTGTTAATTAATGAGAATTAGAGCGAATCTATATATTAAGTTTCGATAGACTCTTCTTCGCACTCGCACTCGCCGCGCCGACGAGAATTCCGCGGCGCACATGGTAAAAACCAAACAAACGCGGGGAGGGAGGGGTAAAAAACAAACCAGACCGTAACCGCGGTATCCCTGCTGCAAGTTCCGCGGCTCATCATTGCCATCTCGTATGTTTGTTTTGCGAACTAAATAACGAGCCGCACACACACACGCGCGCACACACAAACAAACACACACTCGTATACATTATATTTATATATATATATATATATAGTAAATAGCATAGAGTTTGCCAGTCGAACCGTGAAATTAAACAGTCGCCCTCCCCCGCTTCTCTTGTCTCTTCCACTGCAGCTATAATACACACACACACACACAGAATATATATACTTAAATTCCCTCTCTCTCTCTCTCTCTCTCACTCTCTCTCTCTCTCTCTCTCTCTCTGTCTCTCTCTGTTCCGTCTGCCACCCCGTCACCGTTGTCGTACCTCGACGATTGGCGCGTTCCGGTTCGATCTCTCGCCGCCGCAGAAGAATAGCGGCGCAACGCTCACTATATAATATTATATATACGCGAGCCGCTGCAGGGACGGGATGGGCTTGTTGTAGGGGTCTGCAGCTGATTTATACGCCGTTTCGTTATGACATTCTAAAGGCTGTTTTTAAAAAGCCGTCCTTCCACCCACACCGCCGCTCACTCTGCCCGCCCGCCCGACACCGAATTATTGGGACGAAAAATTCCCCGTCAATTTGTACCGCTCCCGTTGTCCCGCACCCATGGCGGCGAGGCACCCACTGGGCGCTCGAGATGAAATTAACGCACGGTTGGGTAGACGAAAAAATTTATAATTAAATAAAAAGTCAACGCCGGCACCGTGGTATGAAAGTAATGGTAATCTGGCTGGATATTGATCTCTGCTGCGGCAATGTGTATACCGGGGATGAGGCGACTGCGTTAACCCCCGCGGGGCATAAAAGAAATCGTTCGTGAAATAAAATAACTCTCGATCGAGAATATTACACGAGTATTTGTTTTTTAATTGAAACGAGGCAAAAATTGGTCGTGACCGAAAGCGCGAATTAAATCAAAATAACCTGAGCCGTATTGTGCAGTTGTGACGAGACGTACAATTACCTCTCCATTATTACGGTTCAAACATATTATATTATTGTATATTGTCATAAAAACTTCTCCAATTATGACACACTTGAAAGAGTAAGGGCTGCTGTAGATTATTTCAGTAATTGGGTGTTAAACACTCATCTCCGTTCGCATCGACACCGACTAATGTTGTATTGTCGTTGCAAATTTAAAGCCTATTATCAAGTTTAATAAACGATTTTAAACATACATTTTTTTATTATTATTAACTATTTTCATGTGGTATAAGTACAAATTTTATTTTGAATTATTTTGAGATTTTTAGATTATATTTTGTAGAATGAAAGAACCTCTGCGGTGCTACTATTTAAAAAATATACATAGGTACCTATATGAGCTGATAAACAAACTAACATTATTTTTTTTAAACTTTATTAAGTTCACACTAATTTTATCGTGATGTTATATTATATAAATAACTTATTTTTATTATAAAGAAATTGATGCGAACAATTTTTGTTTGAGTAATTTTTTTTGCCATTTCGTAAACTCGTTATATTAACTATTAATAGGTAGTGTTTTAAATTCTTAAATATACAGATACTTTAATATTACGAGAAAAACAACTATTAAGACCATTATTTTTATTTTTTGTACCTACAACAAGTATTTTGTTTGTAATAGTAGAAAAAACAATTTCAAACAGATAATTTAATATCCATCTTCGCTTAAAACAATATTTTATGTATAATAAGGTTAATAATATCGCTAATCATGCCAGATCCATCAGATGTCTAATGAAGCATTCTGAATATTAATACCATATAATTACTAAATATTAGTATAATATAGGTACGTAGGTACCTACTTCATACAATAATCGGTTCATAATATTGCAAATTGTTCAATGACGCCGTGTCGGAAATGTAAAATATTCTCGATGGTTTGTTCCGGGGCCTATAATCAGAAAACTAGCAAATGCACACTTCGCAATAAAGCTCAATAGTATACGCACAGTTGCGCAACAAGCGGGGGTGTTGGGTGGTACTTACACCAGAACACTAGAGTACCTGTCAGTTTTGGGGGCACCATTTGATGTGTTTGTAATGTTGGTATTTATTTTATTATAACATAAATTCCCTTCATAAAATATCAAGGTTTGAATAAAAATGGTAATAATGAAGATACATATTTCTTGTAAAAATTACGAAAATAGTTTACATTTCAAAAAAATACCACGAAGTTTGTTCTAAATTTGCTATTAAGGCCGTTGAAAGTAAATCATTTTTAAAAGGCACACGTCACTACATTTTGGCGATCAAAAAAGTTTTGACACGAAAGTCCCAAAAAGCGGAAGTAAGATTCACCCAGTACTAAAAGCCCGATTTTAATTTTAAAAACATATTTGAATTCCTTATTTTATTTTCTAGATTATATAGGGATTTAATTTTTGAATTTTTTGAATTGCTTAATTAGTACCTATAGTATCAAATTACGTTTCTTATTTTTTTTTCAAAATTCACCTTTACTTTATTGTTACTAAAAAAAAGTCGAAAATCCATTTCCTATACTAACCAATAAAATAAAATAAGGAATTCAAATATGTTTATGAAATTGAAATCGGACTTTTGGTAATGGGTGAATTTTTCTCCCGCTTATTGGTCAGCCTTAAACATTTCGATAAAGTTGATGGTGATCGAAGATAACATTTTACGGAAGAGAACTTTAAAGTTCGAGTTCTTTTTATCAGTAATTGATACTGTTATTTTTCATCTTTCTAACATATTTGATGTATTAAAAAAAATAAATGGCATTTTTTGACAATAAATTACATTAGTTAATTCATCAGAAGATGACTTGATAAAATCTTCATATAATCATTCATATAATATGATTTTACCCAATTATACAAAAATAATATAAGCTCGATTTAACCCAACAATAATATTCTCAGTAAGAAGATACATTTCTGAAGTCAAAAGTATCTAAAAATTGAAATTATATATAGTTTAAAAATAACTATAGTATGTACATCATATTGTGATATTTTAAGCACAACCTTAATTTATCCCGCTTTGTCTATTACAGTTGCATCAGCTGAAAGACCATTTTCTAAACTGAAATTTATCAAAAATTACCTAACAAACTCAATGAGTCAATATCGACTATCAAACATTGCAGCTATTTTGAATATTGAAAAAATTAAATATAAGTAAAATTATAGAACATGTTTTCAACTTGGTTAACTTATTCATTTTTTTTATAAACATAAGAGCCTACCTGTATTATAATTTATTATTTTTAATTGACGGACAGCTAGTTGTAATGATTTATAAATTATGCAAATTGTTTATAAATTGATAAAGTATAATGCAAATAATATGTTGTAGGGCACCAAGTAATTTTAGTTACTAGGGCACCATAATAAGATGTAGATGTAGACCTATAGGCAATAGGCGCAGTGTGCTATAACATGAAAATAAATCGTACGAGCCGGACACCTTCAAGTTGCCAATTAATTGGGCGGGAGATCTTTTGTGTACGGCGGACGAACACCGTTGTAGAACATGTTTTGTTTTCAGTGCGCCGTCCGTCGATTCGCAAGAAACATTTCTTTAACAAATACGTTCGACGACAGTCGTGTTTGACCTACTGTGTGTGGGTCCGACACGACAATAATATTATTATCCACCGTTCTTTGGCCACCGAGAACCTCTATGATCGTTATCCACCGTACTCGGGACACCGCGAAACATCCCTTCATTCGAAGGGTGTGCGTATTATATAATACCGATTCGGCCTTTTATTTTAATGTATTCGGGAACACGATAATCGTGTTTTGCACAGCGTCTGTGGTTTACGGTTCTTAGCGCGCGCGGTATATTTGCCCACGAAACATAAGTTTTATAATACCGATCGTATTTCCCGAGAAGAGAAACTACCCAAGGGCACCGAAAGTATAATAATATACGAACACATGCGAAGGTTTAGTTGAATTTTATGGAGGGAGGATTAACATTTTTTTTTACACTTAAATAGGCAAACACACTCACACGACCACTCTCTACCAGCAATGTTTTAATTAGTTTTCGCTCCTTTTATCATTCATATTAACTATAGCTATATAGATATAGCCTATTATAATGTGCACTAAACATAATATTAATGCATAAAACATAGTATAAATAACAGTTAGTTGCACAATAATAGTCAAGCATAATATTATAATAACGGCAACCAATTAAAAATAAGATTAATTTTTTTTATTGAATACCTACTTAAAAAAAAAAAAATGTTTTTATTTCCTGAATGAGATATTCTGGTCCAAAAATAAAAAAAAATACATAATTCTCCCCAATTCTCTACCTATCCAATATCTAACCGCATGTATTGTCGTACACACTCCAAGTTATTGCAAATGTCGACTCGACGTGACGAACCTTCACGCGGAATAATCACATTGCGAGTATATTATTATGATCATCATTCACCTTCGTCATCGTTGCGTTGACACCCTAGACGAGGGTAATACAATCATATAATAATAATCATTATACAATACTGGCGCGAAAGTCATTCTCTGCGTAACTATAATATACGTATTTCGACAAAACTCAACTGTTTGATACACCAAACGTCCGTCTCTTTTTGGCATTATCATATTATTATTATTATTATTATTATAATTATTATCGTCATCTTGCTCGTGACGTGTGTGCGTAGTGCGTTATGATTAACAAACATTCCGAATATACTCCCTAATTAGCTCTCGGCGGCACATGTTCAATTGCATTCACTCTGGGATTGGCGTGTACATATTATTATACTATGTATATAATGTATACATAAATTCTGATCCTAAATTAATTCTAAAGTTTAATCATTTCTCCGTCAACCCCCGCCCCTCCCCGCCCATACCCGGTCAATATTCCAAAGTCCGCACATATACGGAAGTCGGTGGTATACACCCACGCGCGTTCTGCCTCCTGACAGTTCACTGCGGGGCCGAAAACTTTTCGATCGTCTAAATAGTGACAGGTCCTTGTCTATTACAGTACTAATCACCTTAGTGCTCCCGCCCTTCTCGAACGTTCATCCGTTCGTTCTTCATTAATTAATTAATAATGTATAATGTTGGTTGATTTGGTTTTCAGGGATCACGTGTACCGGCTGAACCTGAGCAACATCAGCCACTCCAGCTGCAAGGTACGTACAAACTGTTAATTATTCTTATACTTTTATAAGTAATAACCAACTATACTTTTACATTGATAAATTATCACTAGATTACAATAATTTGAAATGAGCACACCTACTAACGAACGTAATTGCAACCACCCTTACAACACGCTATCGTCGAGTTGTCACAAAAAGTATCATATTATTACATATCTATAGCGTATTATAAAAGCTGTAGGCTTATCTAAATTTAGTCGAATTCGTATTTCAATATTGTTGAAATGCTTTCAAATCAACTACTTTTAACAAATATCTATAGGTACATATTATTTATACGAAAACCTCCATAATATCACTTATCCTGCGCTTATATCAGAATACAGTATTTGCTGTTATAATATAACCCTAAACATTTCCTCTTTAAGTTTTAATCAACTTGTACCTATAAAACGGTATTAACATGATATTGTATTGGCCGAATAAAAAACTTAAACATTAGAATGTCTTAAGCGCCAAACACTTTTGTTCGATACGCAAAAACGATTGCAAAACAATTATTCTGAGTGTTTTTCACTTGAAACTATTTAACTATTACGAATTGTTAAATTAATGATTAACACGGGTACTTAAAGTACAGTACAAAGATTAATGTATAGCAAATAATCTAATAACATTAATAAATTAAATTTGCGATCTTTGCCAAATTACTACAACAGATAAAATTATTTTAGGTAATAGTATAGTAATATCCAAAATATCAGGTGCCTTAATACTTTCAAGTTTCAAGATCTTAAAAACTCTTGCAAGTTATTTATACTTGTAACGAATATTGAGTACCTACTATAATTTATAATATTAATTTCTCCAACACAATATCATGTTAATACCGTTTTATGGGTACAAGTTGATTAAAACTTAAAGAGGAAATGTTTAGGGTTATATTATAACATGTGTATAATATATAACCGAAGGTATTAGTCTTAATATACAAAATAAGCTCATAATTAAATAGAAAGCCATAAATATACTACAGGTATGTATTGAATATACTTCTATATATATCTACGTAATTATATGAAGTTTGTTACGTCTACTTATGGTACCTAAACATTTAGTATATAATACCAACTAGTACATACCTTCAACAATATTCTTGTATGTGTAATGTATTTTAGCCTCAAATCTTTTTATAAATATTTTATGGCTTGGGTTTTTTTTCGAAATTGACAAATAAGCAACGCCTGAGGCCATTATTTGGATCATATTCCGCACTATTTACCTAGTATTATATAGGTACGATGTGTATTGTTTTTTTCTTACAAAGAAATGTTATATAGATTTTAAAAGTAGGTATATACGAACATTATTTATATTATGATTCCAAGTAAAATGTAAAATAAACAGCTATTATTATGAACGGTATATTATGAACCCAATATTATTTTCTGAAACGAATATCGGAATAATGAAACTATACAACTGAATACAGTCTGACATAATATAAGATATATGATTTGTTTTATACGTATATAGAACTATAATTGTAGGTACCTTACTCGTATTCATTTAATTGTATTGTAACCAACGAATGCACGTTGTACAAAAAACGAATGCCATTTTCTTGTCAAATTATTTCAATTAAACTTTCTTTTTTTTTATTTATTTGTTACACGGTTCAAATTTTAGAAAAATATTTTTATAATTAAAAAAAAAGTATAGGTAGTACCTATAGAGTAGTCTTAATATCCGTTTTTGTTTTAATATCCTCGTTGCTTTTCGTTGGGAATTGTTTTAAGGAAATTATTTATTTACCTGAGGGGATATTTAAAGAGTTATTAATGCTAATAACTTTTCAGTTAAAAAAAATGCCTGACAAGGAGACGGTGAATAACAAGTAATAGGGAGCCTCCGGGGCGATGAGGACGAGGAGTTGTTCCCTGCGTTTCGAACTAATTTCAAGTTGAAAGAACATCCCGAAATTAACGGCGCTCTCATTTACACGGTGAAGCAATTGTGGCAAATTAAAATCTTCAAAATTCTCGCTTCGGTCGTACATCAACGGTGCAACCTAATTGCATTCCCAGGCCCGGTGAGCCTTTGACCGCATGTAATTGCTAGGCATAAATCACAAGTCCTGTTTAACCTCGTTTGGAGAATATGGTGGAAGCGAGAAGTGGGAGATGAAAATTTCAGTATTTACGTGCATGTACGGCGAAAGGGTCAAAGGTCATAAATTTAAAAGCTGCACTAGTCTCATTTATCGTTATTAATATTACATTATACATATTATAAAAAAAAATGTACGTATATACACATAATGTAAATGTTAAAAAAAAAACCTGAAAATATGATAAAGAGAAAACCCGACTTTTCACTCACCTGAGGCCATTTATTTTGAACTTTTATTGAATTAAATTCATACAGTACACCGAAGGTGAAAAAAAAACAATGTTACTGTACCGTACTCGTATATTTTTCTAAACAAGTTTAAATCCCCCGAGGTCGTCGCATCGCACCGAACCACCATAAATCGTAATTAAAATAATAACTTATGGCCAGCAGCAGCAATGTAGGTACGTAATGATCCCAATACTACGCTGATACTTTGATGGGTACACACAGCAATATTTTATGTGGTCAACCCTTTTAGAATTACGGACGCTATAATGTTGGTCGGTTCAGGAATGTTAGGTACCGAAAATCCATAAAACGGCCAATACGTCTTTAAACATTTAAACCTATGTGGCTTCCATCCGCCTCGCCACCGTAATGATATAATGTAACGACCTCGCTATATATACCGTGTCCATCATGCCCGTACCTATATTTTATTATATATATACGCACACCGAACAGCAATGACATTAGAGTCGAGCTCTTCTCCGTAATTCGTCCGATAGGAAACGGTTTGCGGAAAATGAAAGCTTTTTTACCACCTTCCCCCTCATATATGTATAGTGTCCTACGGCGTTTTGCTCGTCCAAACACACAAAACCGTGGGTAATATTCTGTAAGTGGAACCGGAGGAAAATTATTATTATGATTAAAAATAATATTATAGCTAATATTGACATGACGTAATTACCGTTCGTCGTTCTTCTATATAAAAAATGTGTATTTAAAATTTGATGACGATTTATTGATAATTTAGGAATTGAAAAAAAGCCAAAACTGTTTTATGTTATCAACGGGAGCTTAAAAATGTACAGCGAAAATTTATCCGGACCGTTTTCGTTAACGTCCAATGTTCGAGACCATCCCCCGTGATACACTGCACGGTGCACCACTGTACATAAGTGGAATATAATCCGGAGGGTGAATTTTTGACATTCATTATTATATTGGCATTTGAATAAAGTAGAAATTATTGTGATTATTATTAAACACTGTACCATTAGTCCGAGCCCTTTGTGCAAACATTTTATCGTGTTCCCAATACTTCCCATTGTGTATTAACAATACCTAGTTTTGTTCAGAAAATCTTACGATATTAACATGTAGTATTCAAATGTTAATTATAATTTTTGCTATTAATGAAACAATCAGCAATCTCCAGAATACGAATACTGCTATAATTATATATATATATATATGATATAACTATGTTATTTTCGAACAATATACCAGTATAAATAATTTAATCATAATAATCATAAATGGAGGGTAGGAAAAAATAATATTATATTACACTAGTCTAGTAGAATAATGGGGTTTGAACTATCACGGTTATTCGAAAAAGTTTTTTTTTTTCATTATGATTTTTCTACTGATTGGTGACTTCAAAAATATTATAAATAAAAACGATATTGAAATATTTTAATTTAATATTATGTTATACAAAAGTTTCATCTGAAAACGCATTAAAACCACGGGTCATATAACGTAATTTAAAGTTGAATCCGAATCATTTTACGTTTGGAATGTTTTAATAGAAGGGGATTCGTCATCGAGGTATAAGTACTTTCCGTACAAGAATTCGTTTTAAGTAACTATGCCGAATCTCTCAGTCGTCTCGTTGCCAAAAACACGGTCGACGATTTGCTGATTTCCCCTAACGAAGTTTTGTCGAATAGTACAAATGAGGGATAAGCGTTGGGGGGGGGGCTGGGGCGGAGGTGCCCCAAGCGAAAGAAACTTGTTCATTGCATACATACGTTTTAGGTGCGTGAATACTTGAAACGGTCTAAAGAAGTTTACCGCATTACACTTTGCGAAATATGACAAACTACATTTGAACATGTGCTCGTACCTTCATTAATTGCATTTAAAACCAAAAATTGTAAAGTTTTGCAACCACTAAGTGAACGTAATTTTTTTTTATTTTTACTTTCTAGAAAGATATATTTCAATCACACTAATAATTCATGCAAAATGTCGAGAGTAAACCATAGTGCATAGTTAATTGGCTTTCGGGAAATTACTGTTGAATAAAACTTTTTAATAATAAAAATAAAAATATCACTAACTATAATGTTACCGAATCTTATACCTTAAACTTACTTATTTCATGACAACAATAATATTATACCAGGTAACCTATATCTCCAATCCCCGGTGTACAGAATCGTTTACATTTATATAAATACGGGTAATTACATTATCACATTTATTCTCGACTATAAATTTAAAAAAAAAATGATTTACATAGGTCTCCTATACATTTATTTTATATAGTAATATAAAGTTACAATACCTAATAATATACTCATATTGTATGAAAAAAATTGTAACCACTCCAACGACTGAAAACAATAAATTGAACAGATTAATATAGGTACCTATGTCTATAATAACCATCATACATGCAATAGCTAGGTAGATACGTCATAATATTATACACATTTCATGAAAGAGAACAGCGAACAAAAGTTTTGAAAACTAATTCAGCTTTACAGACCCAAACGAAATTCATAATAATTATGATTTCATTACACCTATTCTTACTACAAGTTTTTGTCTACAAATTAAAATTTTTCCAAACACACGGTGCGCAGGATAACGTGTGAAAATCAAATTTGACCAATTTAATGACGACTCCCGACCGTGAGCCAAATTGTCCCAGCCGAGGGAAAACCCGCCCAACCGTTATAAACCTTTTTGTATGTGTTTTTTTTACGCATATAGAGTGTCTGTAAAGGGTTCATTAGTAACGCGGAACAATTTCTTTTAATGAGACACTCGTAACAAGTTTTCTGGTAGACAGTGATATTGTTTCGCTGACGACCAGTAGGGCAAAAAAGAATACCATAGAGAAAAAATATCGTATAATACAATTTTTTTTTCTCGTATCGAATTAGACCAATGGATAATATTCTTTGCAATACGATAGAAATCAGTAGACTAGGGGTTCCATTTAACTTGTCCATTAATGATGAGAGAGCCGCTGGCGTCACATTCATACTTTTACCTTCTTAAAAACAATTGATAGACATCATTTAGAATGCATATATATACACGGTTGACTTCGTTAGTCACGAGAACTTTAATTTCAAGCTCTGGTGTTATATAATAAGTGCTATATTTTTCACTACCCTCTCAAATTATTATTATTATTATTATTTTGAATAAGAGTGTCACCCCCCTCCCACCCCGTGACCGTCACTGCAGGCTATGCCTCGACTCATTCGATCTCTCGTCAAAGACCAAATGAACCGTTATGTTAGGAAATAAGCTGCGGCCGAGTAAATGAAAATCTACGGTGTGCAAAAGTGAATGGAGAGAAAAAATAAAAAGGAAACGAGACTTGTTGCAAATTAGTTTTACCAGAAAATAAATTTCAAAAACAGTAATGAGAAGGTTAGTATACTCTTCTATCATCCCTTTCAGATTTATCAGCTTGAATACGGTATTATAACGTATAGATTTAGCACAAGTAGACGAGGAAAAATATATTAAGCACTTTTTATGGTACTTTTTTTCATTTCGTTCTTACGATTATATTACTTATAATTATTATACTTTCACCACAGTATTAACGAATCTAATTAATATTTGTATTCTATATTTTATAACAAGTAGAAAGGTTTCGTCTTTATGTTTTTTTTAATTAATAATTTTCGTGTCTGGTCCCATTGGTCAAAGTAAAAAACATAATATTTATTAAAAATGTATAAAATATAAATATCTATGAAGCTGAATAATGTTCGGTGGTATATAACCACGAAGATACTGCAATGTGAAGTTGAAAACAATTGGTTTTCAAAATATCAATGGATTAAACTTGTATGAGGTTTTTCTCATTTTTCAAACGATAAATCTATGTTAAACAATATTCATCGTGTTTTTGTCTATATTTAATAACGATTTCGTTCACATTGATTGTACTCGTTCGAATGACCAATATCGAATAACATAAAAATAATAATTAAATCGTACAATGATAATAATAATAACATGACGTAGCTGGATGTTCACGTTTTGTCGACGTATTTAATCAAATCTAACGAAATCGATTTCATAGCCACAGTGTCGATGGTGGAGGGCAGAAGGAGGATAAAAGGGATCTGGTACTGCATGCATTGGTCAATCCAATGCAATAACATGACGAGTTTTTCGTCGTAAAAACATATAGGAACCAAACGTCGTAAAGCGAGTATATTATAATGATACGTCGTATATGCGGATCGTCTTCGTCGTTTTTCTTTTTTTCTTTTTGGCGGGAACGGGGCTATTTTTATTGGTCTGGATGGAGTCGAAAACGTCCGTGAAACGGCGCCGACGGAAAAAGAGATTCGCATACTGATAAGCGAAATAACCTCTCCGCCGGCCTATCATTAAACGACCCGATATATTCGGCCGCCGCGATGATATCGAAATCCCTTAAAGACCCCGCTATACCCTCCCTACACGCGCCAAATACCACCGACCCCGTCAGCCCCCCCCCCCCCATGTACTATTTGCGGACTCCGAGATGTTATTATATTAAATTAAAAGTTATTTGGACCTCGTCCTAAAACCGTTTATTGGTCTTTTAACGCTACTGCAGCTGCAGCTGCATCGTTCCTCTCGTCTCCTCGCCTGTCCGTCGCCCTCTTGGCGGCTGTATGCCCATGTACATATAATGTTATGTAATATGTAGAAATAATATAATACTCGCGCGCGCGTGTAAGTGTTGGTGTTCACTTAGGGGTAAAAATCGACCGTTTCTATTCGATCTCTGCGATATTTTTCTCGTCTTCTACCGTATCGCATTTCTACCTCCACCAGCCACGACGATTTCTTGATAAAAAAAAATCCTTTACGACACAATAATGATATACATATGCTATACGATCGATTCCTTCAGCGTCTAACATTTATTTATATTTATAATATATAATATATATACATTATACATACGTCATATCATTATATAGATTGTAGGTATGTATATTATATTATTATTATTTTACACTCATCCCCCGAACTAGGCGGAGTCCCCAAAACGCGGAGGGGTCTTTTTTCGCGAGCTGCAATTTCCACGACGTACGACAATTTATCAACGGCAACCGTCCTGACAGTTATACGTGCCCCATTAGCTCCAGAATAACCTCATATTATTATACCACACACTGAACGTGTGCCTATATGTGTATAACACGTCTCGCACGTTCTTGGATCCGTTCGGTTTTTCACGTGGCCCGAGATAATATAATTAATTATTTCCGTCGGCGTGGTTCGTCGTCGTCGTCGTCGTCGTCAGGCGGCGCGAGGAAGATGATTTTTTCTTTCCGCTGAATTAGATTTACACGTACCCACATAATATAGGTATATATGTGTGCATACCGTATAATAGTCGTGTATACCGTGTTTCAAGTGTTTCGATAAAGATTTTCTTCCGTACGCGGAAAATCTGTGTGTGTTGGTTATGTACGGTTATGAATAATAATAAAAAAAAACACTTACACCAAAAATGTTATTGATTTGTATTTTATTTTGATTTATTCGATAAGTATTATTAATTATTACAGATACATTCGTATGATTCTCTCGCTTTTAGGCGACCCTTTAATTCCATTGTAAATTTCTTTTTTGCGTGTACAGATTCACACAAATCGTCATGACTTTACTAGTCTATTTATTGGTCACTCACCGTGTCATATTTTATTACTCCCAGGAAATGAATTTAACAAACTAAATAACACAATGCACTGATCAGTGTATAATTTTTTTTTTTAAATTATTACGCCTATTTTGGCATACCCAACGAAGCGTTTATATTTCAACAGTATAGGCCGTCATTTAAATGAATTGTATACAAAAACCGTATAATTTGAAATAAACGCAAATACCATTTAATTATTTGGCATATGATTCCAGTTTCATTTGAGTTGTATAAATCGTTTAATTTTAATTTGTTATTTAATATGGAAATAAACGCTCTTTCTATAATATTGAAAATTAAAATCTTACTTGAATTTCATTCAAAGCACAACCCAATTGTATTCAAATTTAAATGCTTTGCTCAAAATCAAAATCAATAATAAATTAATAAATATTATATTAATATACAATATAATTTGTTTGTATATTTTATAGTAAAATTACTGTGAATGATACAAATTTCAAACATTTTAATCTAAAAGATATATTTTATAGGTATAAGTATTTATTCTATAAACCATTTATAATAATAACATTCTAAGTAATGTGCCGGTTTTATGAATGAATATAATTTACTGGTTTTGTTTAATGAAATGAGGAAAATTAATAAATTAAAATGTCATTATAAAACATTCTCTATAGCAGTGTAATTGAGCGTTGCGTATTTTTGAAATATTTTTAAAATGTTATTATTTAAATGTGTAAATATGTGATTATAAATTAATATACAAAAACGAGTACACAGTAATCTACATCTGTACTGCAGAATATGTAATCTGTTGGTGAACCAAACCATCTTACACAATGTCAAATAAACGTCTAGACGGTGAAATATTATTATATTATGGTCGTTTGAAAAAAAAAAATCAAAACAAAATTTAAAAACGTGCTTTGAACACAAAAATTGAAATAGGTAAATATGGCGCGTGAACCGCCGTCGTCGAATCATGTTATTCTATTGCGTGTAGTCCTTTAAACCGTTTTTTTCTAAAAGAAACGCGTTTGATTTTTATCCTCGAATTAGGTTTGTTCAGTCACGTTTGCGATAACGTTTCGAGGCTATAGCGTCGTGTCCCGCGTAATATATTGTTACAGTTATGGCGCACATTATAATAATAATATACACCTAGAATTAGCGTCGTAATAAAACGTTTAATTGTTATTTAGTTACCCATAAAGTGTCATTCCGCCGATAAAACCGAGCTGCCGCGCGCCGGTCATCTTCGTCCCCCCACGCAGCATTGCCCCCCCCCCCCACCCGAAGGTCGATATAAATTGCACTATTTTTCATTCAAAACTGTGTGCACGAGTACTGTACGACTACTGTGCCGCGACGGTCACCACTGTAGGTTATTATATTTTTCGAACCGTTATTAAAGCCGCAAAAATCATTAACCAAACCCCTTCAAACGTGCAGCATACTACTCCGCAACGACAATCGGACCGAGCAAATTGAAACATGCCCACTAATAGCCGGGGCAGTATTTATTTATATACAGTGTGTATGTATAATGACGTATATTATATATATTTTTTTTTCCCCTGTACGCCCGATTTGTTGTGCAGCTCTATAACCGCAGCGGTCGTCGTGCGGTACAGTAAATAAAATTTTATTGCGGGGCAATCCACGATAAATATAAGGCCGCAGAGCTTTTATTGTAATTATTGTCGTCCCTGATCGGTGCAGTGTCGCCGTGCTCGCGGCCTTCCCTTCGGATATTTTACGACGGGATATTTGCACCAGAATGACACCCACCACCTCCAGCAAAAAAAAAAAAACTCATATAATCTATATATTATATATATATATATATTAATATATACTATCGGCGTATTACCGTCAGCCGTAAATTAAACGAATAGCTTATTAAACTGATATATCCCCACTTCCTCCACCCCTTAAGTAGGTGCACCGTGTATATATATATTTATATATATTATATACATTATACATGTTATATATTAGGGCGATGCACAGTGCAGGATTTAAGCCGACGTCTCGTCCGATCGCCACGAATATTATGGAAAAACATTCGGCAGCCCTCCGCGGCGTTTTAGGGGTAGCGGTCTTGGTCGTCCCTCCTCTCGTACAACGAATCCCGTCCCGAAGTGAAAATAACAATAATATCGAGTAATAGTAATAATAAGTCTCGGCCGTTTCTCCCCTCGGGCGGCACACGCGTAATATATTACAATATTTTATCGTTAAATTTTTAAAATAAAATCACAAATTTAATTACAATAATCCCATTTAAAACGGACTTTTTTATTTGATTTCGACGGATGTAAATATTCTGCTGTAGTGCGACACTTATATATTCTATAAATTACTATCCTCCTATATTTGTTAGTGTACGGCTATAATAGTTCTATGGCGTCACCGTCCACCTTTAATCGATCGTAAATAAGGGTCATCTGTAAATTAAATGATTCTTTATATTATATTAAATTCATTTTTATTACAATCTAGTACAGGTAAATTGATTGTATGCACATTGATTTTATTTTAATTCGTATCTTTCCTGTATTTATAGAACTATTGATATAATTTCATAGCATAATATATATAATATATAGGTATATAACTGTAATATTACGTTTTTCTTTCAAAATTTCAAAAATTTAGATATTGGAACTTTAAAATATACATAGGTCCTTCAATCCAACTACAAATCATGTTTTGGCTTTCGACAACAATAATATGTTGAAATAAAATTTTAAAAGTTGCATAAAATATACACAAGATGACAAAAACACTACTTCCCCTGTCTAGTAGTAGGTATTCTTTTGATTATATGTATATTTTTTTTATAACCAATGTGTTGAAATTCAATTTTAGATTTCAATTTTATCGTAGTCGTCGGTCTCAAGTTCCATCCACGAGCCCATTTGTGTTCGAAGGAAATTGTATTATTTTTAAACTTTGCAAAGAATAACTTGTTACAAAAATATATTCACATTTTTTCCCCTTAAACAACTTATCTTACTTATTCTTTACTTTTTAAGAAGTTTCTTTTACATTATCAGATTTGTGTGTTAATATATACAACAAAAATTAGATAATATTTAAGTCTATGCTGAATAAAAAAAAACATTAAATCTTATGTAAATATATTATATTGTATATAGTTATTATGTATATTATGTTATTTTTAAACGGAGAACAAAAAATAGTATTTTTAATAGATTGAACAACTTTGCATTCATTTTTTTACTTAATATTTCCTCGACATTAAACTTATACGATCAATTATAGTTCATCTTTCTTTGTCAGATTTATACAAAGTTACTGTATATTTAGATAAGACCCAATCGAAAGTCAGGGCAGTCTTCTATATAATATAGTTTCTATATTGACCTTCTTAATGGATTATATATAAGTCTGAGACTGAGAAAGTATAATCACAGGATTACACCTAATCATTATATATGTAGTTGAATACATAGTTTCTAAACTAAATACATAATATTATATTTCTATCTCAGAATGTTGCTTAACAGCATAAACATTATAAATAAAAACTATATTACTCTCGATAATGTCTTAGAATATTCAGTAAATAGAATGTTAAAATAAATACGTAATATCTGTAACATGAGCACGGTTATTAGAGTGAAGAAAGAAATAATAAAATATTTATACAGTACCTAAAAAAGTATGATTCTGTAACTTACTGATTTTAAAGTCTGCAAGCTTCCTATAATGGTTTCAGTATTTATTAAACAAAAAAAATATGATTTTTTAGTTATTGGTAAGATTCTAATACAATAAATTAAATAAGCTATTAATCATTTTTACTTTGCAGCATGTAAGTAAATTACTATGTGAGTATTTATTTTTAACAAACATTTTACGATATATTAACCACGTAGTATATTTCCACATCAATAAATTGATACTGCGATAAATTGACGATGATGAATTATAAACGTATGCCTCGAATTTATGGTATTACACTAAATTGAACACTTCGTATATCTTGTATAACCTCTACAAAAAATATATAAATTATATAAATATTATAATATTCTCAAGCATTAAAAATATTTTTTTTTTATAAAATTAATTTTTTGATATTATCATCGAATACATTATTGTCCGTCTCAAATAGGAAAAAGTATCATCAGATGAAACTCCGTAAAAGTCGTATTCTAATGTAAAATAATAATTTCTTAATGAGTTAATCTAATTGGTTACATTTTTTTATTAGAAATCTAGTAAACAAATCGTGTAAGAAAATAATATAATAATAGCATAAATTACGATTTTTATCGTATAAAAATGTATCTTTATTCCGGCATAAAAAAAAACCCCATAAATCAATGCATAGTACGTGTTGTTGTTTTCAGCCAATGATAGCCTATATTTTAATCTGGCTTGGGATAGTTAATACAGTTAGGTTTAAAGTTTAAATTTACGCAATACATCACGTATAAAAACTCGACTACCCCTTCAGTGTCCATGTATTAACTCAATTTTATACGATTAATCTGTTATGTAATGTTGTATTGTTTTAACACATCCCAATAGTGTTCCTACCAAACATTTATTTTCTCGCAGTTTCTGTTTAGTTTTTCATTATAACTTTGAAATGAAAATGAATTTTATTCTATTAAAAATGGTTTGTAATATTATTGTTATTTAATTATTGACTTATATTATTTTTATGCTTTAATGATGATTGTCTTATAATTGTGCAAACAATCGATTTTTTTGAACAATACTTTTAAAATTTTTTTATATATAGTTTAGTCTCATAAAATGTGATATTGGATATTGTTATGAAATTATTTATTTCAAGTAAATTTTTTTTTCCAGATTAAAAATGAATAATCTAATTTATTCTTGAAAGTTGATTATACGTCCATACATTTTTTAAAGTATAAAAATGTTATTTTTTAATTGAATTTTTTTTAAATTTAATTAAATAGATCTTACTTTTTAGAAGTCATAAATATATAATCCGATAGTAGATCCGACAGTTGGGATTTAATTCTCGAGTGTCGGTTCCCGACACTTGAGAAATTTAGTATATCTAAACATACCCTATATAATAGGTATATTATATATCGCGATGGTCGCTAACCTTATACCTATTGTGTTTTAATAGAGTTTATATTTTATGTCATTGTAGAGAGTAAATTCTTGACTAGAATTTATACGCAATGGCTTAGCTATATTGTTATACGTATTTGTGTACTGAAAAGTTTCACGCAAAACGTCTGAGGTTACAACGGCGGTGGCGGCGAAGACGTATCTTGCGGACAGATCTGTAGCGGCCATTATCACGTCCAACTATATAATAAAGCTGCGGCGGCGGTAGATATATTGGGGAGGAAAAAAAAGATTGAGAAAATCGTGAAAAATGCGATCGACAATTTAATATTATAGTCGCTGAAAAAAAAAAAAAAATTCCACTATCCAAAACCGAGGACGACCGAGACGACGGGAAACCTTAACAATACGGTTATGTTGTAGCTCGATGTGAACGCCGCTCGTGATTATCGACATAGCGTTAATATTATTATTATTATTATTATTATATTGTTACAACATTCCGGTTCATTATCCGTTCACGGCGGATCGTATCGTTCGCCCGGAGGTTACGAGCACCTCCACCACAGCTACACGGGAGTATATAAATTATACTTGATGTGCCTAAACTATACACCTAGCTGAACCTGACGAAAGTGTACTGATGATGATAATAATAATAATTTGTTATAATAATATTATACCGAATCACGTAGGATTGTCAAACGCGCGAGTAACACGCCCGGCATTGTTTTCCTCACGTTTTCGGTTGTTTTTTCACTCGTTTAATCCGTCTCCCGACGATATTATTATTATGTTTATTTCGTGTGTGTGCTAAGAGCGCTTGTACAACTGCTGCTGCTGCTGGTTGATACCCGATTGTAAGTATAGGTTCATCTGGGAGCGTGAGTGTGTGTGTGAGTTTGCCTTTGTCGGTGGTTTATTTGCACATCAAACTCGGGGCTCTTCTCCGCCAGCAAGGCGAAACGTTCTTTGATTACCTCCAACGCTCACCCTATCTGGTGCCGTATATGTACTTCTCTACTACCCTTTACCTACCCCTTTTTAGACTTATCGGTGTGCGTCTTACTATAATAAAGTGCCTTGAAACCACCGCCCGAGTCCATTATTTTCATGACCAAATCCCGCCAAAAACTTAATGAAGGTATATGTATTATAATACGGTTTGAACCGTTGTGTACACTGAAAATGTGTAGCCCCCCGTGCAAAGTTCGCTATTACGCATTGCAAACCAAATACGATAATAATAATTATTAGTTGTACCTAAAACAATACAAATATTATAATTATTGGTATTATTATTAGTCAAACCTCAATACTCATGCAGTAGATGCGGTTTTTTTTTTGATCCGTAGACGCATAATATACTTGAACGATAAGTTCAGCCGAGAGGGGTGACTGAGCATTTGAAAGAATGCTGTATACAGGAATACAGCAGTGGCCTATATTTATGGAAAATGTTCTCAATGCCTGAACATCCCACCCCACAGGCAATAACAAAACATTTTTACGTTCTCCGATTATTTTTTACTTAGATGTAAAAATTTGAATTTAAATTCAAACTTAAAATGTTTGATAATATTATTACAATATTCTTGTTACCTAAATTATTTCGCTAAAATAAAAATCATTACATACACCGGCGTAGACAATAATTGTTATTATATCCGATATCGATACTCGCAGAACACCTCTATTTTTATTTTGTAATTTAGCGTTTTTTTTTTTTCAATTGTGATGTTACACAAGAGTAACACGTTTTAACCGACGCCAAAAATACACGATAACACAAAATTCTATACAACAATACCATACAAGCTACTGTTGTATTTTTTAAGAGATCACAACTTTTACGTTTGAAATATTAACCTTCGGGATTTTCACTTTGACGACGAGCTGTGGCTTTCTCGTCGACCAATATTTTCACACAAAAGTAGTCTATACGTCAAACGGCAGCCGGTTTCATATTATGCACGAGTAATAACATTTTACGATTAAACGGTGTGCTAGCATATAACGTATGATAATAGTCGGTTTAAAGTATAGTTACCACTTACCAGGACAGGCAGGTAGGTAGGTATAGGCGCGACCATCATCGTGCTCGCTAGCGGGAAGAGTTTCGCAGTCGAGATTTTGTCAACGTCATCTCGTGAATAAAACATTGTCCGACGCTCGACTGGCCTTTGTGAATTTTTTTTTTCGCCTACCATCTCCCTCGGCCTTTTGCGTTATGCCGTTCGAAAACCCCTATATGTGCGCGCATTTACATGTTATTGAGGTTGTATTTTGTGCTGTGTCGGAATAATTCATTCGTATATTATACATCGTAGGGATTCTTTTGTGCAGATGTTATGGAATAATTTGTCCAGAGATTGCCGCCCGGCGGCGGTGGGTTTACAGTAGACTACCCTAAACATATATGTTATATGTATAGTATAATATTCATTTGTGTATAAGAAATTATATCGCGGATACGACCCACGTGGGTTCATTTCTACTTCCGCCGCATACGGACCATTGAATCTGCGTCTACGGCGTGGTGAGCTTAATATATAATATATTATTCAGCATAAAAAAAAAACCGAGAGAATCGTTCGCGAGTTTAGTCGTAGAGGAGACGGTCACGCGTGCTCGGTAAGGTGCGGCACAGGAGAAGGACATTGGAGATAAAATACGATATTTCTATCCACTTTACTTTATTTTCCTACACTAGCCGTGTATGAGTATTATATAAGAATGCGCGCGTGTGTGTGTGTATATGTACAATGGCGACGATGACGTAATAAAATGTAATAAGCACAAGACACGAGTACATAAATTTCATAATATAAGCTACACGTTGGTTCCTTTTATATGTATACGTATTTTTTTTTTATGTACACTCGATCTCTTATAATATATACTATATATCACCAGGGATATGAACGGAAGTAAAGAACAAAATAAGAATGTAACGCGCGCACAACTTTGCATTAAAATCGCAATTATAGCGATTTCAATTTACGGCCCGAATTGCGTTTTGTTCTGTCGAGATTAAAAATAAACGATTTCCACTCAGCCGTGCCTCCATCCGCCGCTGCCGTCTCACTCTCATTATTTAACAAAGTGATAACTCACCTCGTTTTATTGGTCCTTTTCCCGAGTAGTATAACCGTTTTGGACTCTTCCCAAAAAAAAAAAAAAAAAAAACAAATCTCCTTTTCGTTGATTGGTAAATACTTATATTTAATAACTATAACGGCAATCGAATTAACCGACCCCTCGCTACTATATTCTAGTTATTTTGAAATTACTAATTTTAAATCTCGGCGTTTCGTGGCTAATTCGTTTTGCGGACAAAATAAATGACGCCGACAATAATAATAACGAATGTATAAGTATACAGTTTTTAGTTTTTCCACGTGAATTTTCGATGCTGAGGGAAACATTAATCGAACTCAAAATTATTTTCATTCCCCGACGAAATAATTCAATTATTTTCACTGACCAATTAACAATTCATGAGCCTCGATCCGGACTTGTCTTACCCTTTTAATCCAATAACGCGTTCCTTTGCACAACTTGCTAGAATTATTCGTTTACGTTAGTACGCGCCTAGTGGGAGTTGGTTTAATTCAAACTAAGTCTCCAGTAACGGTTTGTAGAATGTTTTGATCTTATTTACGCGATGTGTTTTTTTATTTCAACTTGACAGTAAATAATTATTTAAAACATTTTATTATACGTTACCCATGGCGCGGGGTTTATTAAATATTTTAATAATCAATTAACGTTTCGTCTAATTATTTAAAAGTACGCATTAAACCAGTTCAAGTAACACTAAAACAAATTTAAATAACAAACAAGCATAAGACCCTTTTAATAATGTATAAAACAAGTGTCGGTGATTAAAACAAGTATTTTTAAAAAAAAATTTGTGTGTAAAGATTGTGTATACAAATAATAATGATTTACGAGCTAAGAAGAATTATTATCGTAAAACTTTGTTTGAATAGGTTTTTATATAATAATTAAACCAAACGATATTAAAAAATATTTATTTAATGCAACTTGCGCGTATTTATAAGTAAAGGATAATAATTCATTTAAAACAAAATTAAAAAAGAAAAAAAACAACAACACCCGTTTTTTGCTCATAATTTTCAGAGTGCCATTTTATAATTTAGATCTATACCTATATATTATATTATACACAATACACGTATATTTAAACATCATAAATGTATATTTTTTTTCGGGCGAAAGACTGGATAATGTATATATAGTCCAATTGGGAAATTTAGAATCGCAGTTTTACACGGTTCATCGGGCACTCGACTTATTAACTTAAAATTATTATGAATCGTACCTCGTTAACGAATATTACTACACCCACCCCTTCGCCGCCGCGGTACAGTCTCCGCAGTGTGAATAATAAATTCGCTTGTCTCCAAGTGTACATATATATATAATATAAATATATATATATATATAAAGAGAGAATTGTACACAGAGAGTTTGGAAAACTTTCCGGTAATCCGATTGTTTTCGCCCCATCCCACCCGCTGCAGCACGGCAACACTCTGTAGTCTGTATCCCGTTCGACCGGGTACAATTTTCTCTCGAGTCGCCCCGCGTTAATCATTGGATCTAATTTCCACTCCCCCCCTACCCCACACTCCACCATCGCTCTACGCTTGGCTCTATCTCACTTTCTCTCGCTCTCCCCTGCTCACTCCGCGACCTCCCCTTCGCCGACCGAGGTAAATTAATGTATCGGGTGTATATTATTGCCGGACGACAAGCGAATCCCGTGCGCGCTTTGGCATCGAGTGCGTTTGGCTGGGTTTCAAATTGGACACACCTGACCCGGGCGGTGATGAGGGATCAGCGAGGAACGGGGAAAAAAAAGTAAAATACTCCCTTGGAAACGGTAAATCAACCCCTTCCCGCAGAAACTACGTGGCAATCGCCCGGCTACCGTTTTCTCTCACCCCCCACGTCATCATTCCTTCGAGTCGGCCGTACCGAAATGTTGCCGGCCAACTATAATACTATATCCCGTTCGGCAGGTGAACGGGGATGGTGTTTTTTTTCTTCCATCCCCGCAGGAGTTTAAATAGTGTGTTGTAATATTCGACGAATCGCGTAGGTACATAGGTACTCGTCCACCTACACATTTCGTTTACGGATTAGTAGGACTTCAACACATAAATCTATGATGATTCGAAACACAAATTACCAATATATAATATATATATTTGTAGGTAATATAATAAACAGAGTGTCTCACCGTGTTTGTCAACCTACGTACCTATCCGCCAACTTTATGTATACACCTACAACTCGCTCACCTAACTTTAGAATTAGTACGTTAATGTTCTAATACTCGACTGAAATTAATATTTCACTGTAGTAGAAGTATTAACATACATTACTCTATACATTGGCTATCTCAATATTTGAGAAACGCGAAATCAAACATTTTAGCTTTCTTTAATTATTTCAGGTTTGGTAATTCAAAAAACACCATAATTTGCGTATAATAATTATCTTAACATCCTATTCCAGAAATTATTTCCAAAAATATTATTATATCAATAAAAGTTACTGACTGGCACACAAACTTTTACTGGTGTGATACTTAGGATGTGAAGATTTTATGTTATAGTGTCTATCTTCGTGCCTGTATAACATTATCGTAATGTACTTACGTCTTAATATATATCTCAAAAATCTTTTATTGTGAAACTTATAATATATAATAACAATAAAAAGATACATCAATAATGGTTTGAAATAAATATAAGTTGACATGGGTGAACATAAGACGTAGCACCTCAATGCAGCATAATATTATGTTAATATGTGTATAGCTAGTATTATTTGTTGTCCTGTTAAATGTACACAGGCTCTGGTAAATCATTTCATAATCAATACCTCGCATTAGAAGTAAAAGTTTTTAATACAATATTAAATTATTCAATAAATAATTAAAACTTCCTGTTTAATGAATACAAAATGATTATACGTTTCTAATAGTTATTATTTTCAATTATATTGTTTTTGTTCAAGTCATCGAATCACTCGAGATATTATTTTTATTATACCCTTTTTACAATTCATAATAACAACAATTATTTAATTAAAATTGGTTATAATTACTGTTTAACATTATTCGAACCCATTACCAAATATATATATATATATATATATATACCTTTTACTATATATTTATTATATAACAATCCTACAATAGCGATAAATCTAAATAAATGTTTTCCCAAAACTAGGTATGAACAATAAAGTGAGACATAATAAAGAGTATAAATATAGAGGGTATAATAATCATTGGGATTATATTTTTGAGACTTCAAGTAAAACAGTAATTCCTAACAAGACCATTTGTTCATTAAAATAAATAGCAACGTCGCAAACACATGACTCGGAGAACAAGTAAATATGTTTTAACCACCTAGACACAAACTCGAAAAGTTGTTCAACAGTTGTATTAAGACATATTCTCTTTTCCCTAATTATGCATTACAAATTTTCATTTTGTTTGCAAAACACAAGTTTTCACGGGTTGTTCGACGATGTGTACTAAACAATCGTTACATGGCCAAAAGTTTTCGCTAAAATTAATATTTATTAATAAGAAACGAAAAGAAAATTAATGTTTCAGTAAGAAATATTCTAAAACAAACGTTATGGGTTACACGGTTATTACTATCCACAAATATTTTTGTCAGAAAAAAAAAATGAAAGACTATAATAAGAAGTTTGGTCAAATTTATCGGACGCATATATCAGAAATATTATGAAATCTTTTCAGGAAAAATAACCTTCAAAGAACATAAAAATTATAAAGGTAAAGATGACTTATTTTTAACTTGGACAGGTCTTATAACAATGACTCATCTAATAAAAACTTTCAAAAAAGACGACAAGGAAATGTGCTTAAAAAGTTTCAACAAAATTGCACTTTGTTATCATTTGCGCTTTTTTATATTCTAATAAATCCATGACGTTTTAAATGACACAACCGATTGAACTTCATTTTTTTTTCTTCATAAAAAATATTTACAATGCACACCATTTAGTTTTTTTGTTTTGACTTTACAAGCTATCTGATCGTAATAAATTGTATATAAAAACATTACGAATCTTAATCAAACTTTATTCCAAATATATATTATCGATTGATTTCAAACAAACATACTATTGGGACATGATTAATTTGAGAAATGTGCTTGAAAAAAAGATAAATGCGTATTATATAAGACTAAAAAATGTTTATTGTTTTTATGTAATATTTATTTATAAGAGTACAAATAATTGAGATGAAAGATAATATTAGGCAGAAAACTGAATTTCATTTGTAATACTTTAACGAAGGTATTTTGTCATAATTTGAATCTAAGATATTATAATATAGTAATTTGTATATTGGAATGATGTCATAATCGATTACCTACTAAGTTAGTTAGCATATATTAAGTTATAATATAACTACTCGCAATCGTGAGTACTAACATTTAAATTAATTTTTTTTATAAAATCTAAAATAAGTAATTTAATGTTTTAAAAGTTGAATAAAATTGATGCCATTAAAACTATTTGAAAAAAATTAACTGTGTAGTCAAGTCTTCTACAACAGCCCTCCAGTAGAATGTGCATATAATTATTGTAAATACGAAGGGGGCTGAGCACCATGAGACTCAAAATTAAAATCGATTTCACAACGTTTTTAATGTGATTAATATTTAAAGAAGTTTATTTTTTATTATATAGGTACCTATACATCAAATGTGTTATGGTTACCTCATTCAATACAAAACTAAATAAATCAAACACAACAATTTATTATCTTGCATGATAATAAATTGCTTTCCGAACACAACGTTCGAAATCCTAGTCCATAAGGTCTATAAATTGTTTTATTTTTTTCATAATTCCAAGAAATCATTGTAAACTACCGCAAACCTGCATTTTTTTTTCAACAGACAGTAAACAAATTTGATCCATTCTAAAATGTTTTCATGTCTTGAAATTACATTGCACCCTCGAAAACCGACAAGGACCGTGATCTTTTACACTCGCGAGGGATTAGGTAAACTTTGCGGTGCATAATTCAAAAACGTTGTAATGAGAACGACACCGGGGTTTTTCGTATACTCACTTGGATTCTCATTTCCAAGGTGTTTTAGCCACCGGGAGTTTTCCTTTTTTTTTTTTACTCTAAAATTAATGTATGTAATAAAGAGTCGGGAGAATACCATAAATATAAAATGAAATAATAAATAACTGCGTAATACGAACGAGAAAATAGAAGGGTGTGAATGGTATAAAAATGACCTTTATAGTAGTTTAGCTTTTTTTTCAACAGAGCTGAGAAATGTTGTAATTCGTACAGCGAGTAATATTACTATTTCAGGTTGTTTCACTGTGTTCTATAATCGAGATTTATATTATTTGAAATCGAATAAAATTATAAAATATTACTTCAAGAATGAGTCGTAAATCATTATTGTCGTACAACTTAAATTTTTTGTTCTAATCACAATTTTCAACTCATATGAGATTTCGTAAAAATGTTGACGCTTGCCACAACAGAAAATCTCAAACGTTTCTTTTATACTTCTACGTTTTTACCGAATGAGCACAATATTTTTCAATACTAACGTTTATTATAATAGTATGCAAAATCTTAAATAGCGGGATATAATAACATCTATAAGTGTTATTTTTAGATTATCTTATGGTTGTCGACATCATTAAATGGGCACGGTAATAAATCTCTACAACGTAAACCAAGACAAAAATTGCGATATTTCCAATATCGAATGCGATTAATGCGGTTATCGTCATGTGTTACATCGCGAGGGGTTTCGGTTTTGTACGGAGAGTGTAAAATATAATATATTACCATAATATTATCTAGTATCCGTGTTTGCATCGGATTGGTACAAGCGCGTTTCGCTTTCGGGTAGAGATAATTATTTGACCCCCCCCCCCCCCCACAGGTGAATATAGGCATTTCGAGCATGCACGCGGACCGGAGGCCTCGTATTTCAGCCGAAAATACACGGCCAGAGCTTTAATTAAATCTACCTTATACCCTCGGCCGACGCCACCGCCGCCCCTGGTTGTGGAAAACAAATGCAATTATAATCGCTGTAGATACACTATGTAGTATGTACAATAATATGTTCAGCTACCCGGTGCTCGTCAGCTGTGCCGGGCCGGGAGTTCATTTGTGTAGCAATTAACATCGTCATCGGTACATCGCGCTCGCTTTAAAGCAATTTCGAAACCTGTGGAGACTGGAAATTGTACTCCCACGTTTTCCGGCTTAACGATTTTTTTTTTTTTGTTTTGCATATTTTTTTATTTGAATTCCTGTCGTGTTCTTTTTTTTTTCTTTTTTGAGGGTTTTTTAATGGAAGTCAAACGCATTCCACTCTGTAATAATTACTGGAATACCGCCGCCGCTGACATTTTTGGCCTCGCCCGAATTGAGAAAAAATCGTTTAAGCGTAGAAGGAGGATAGCGAAGACGAAGAGAGGATGATGTTGTATGCGGTGGTGGCGTTGGTGGTAGTGGTAGTTGTGGTAGATACACGTGTCAGAGTGCTCGAAGGTTCCGAAAAATAATTGGTCGATTGATTTTCAAATTCAATGTTTGTTTGGTAATTTCATTATGCGAATAAACACTTCCCATGTTTGTTGGTTGCTGATTCAACAGCTATGAGAAAATAGAAATAATTTCTATTATCCTCTTTTGTGCAAAAATAACACAGATATATAACATATACTAAACAATGTCGAGGGTTTTCCATTTTACTCGCATTTAAATTTTTGAATTTATATTTACAAAATATATAATATATATGTACATTGTATAGCATTCACATACTGTTTTAAGTATTTGTAAAAGCATACGTGAACTATACTGTTTTATTCATTGTGGCAAAACGTTTATCTAAATATTGTAATATAATAACCTTTCTAGTGATGTAGTATAATATTATATTATTATCATTTAGTATTACCATGCTATACGTATTCTATTATTTAGTCGACTTTAATTTAATTACATTTATTTTTTGATCTAGTTCGTATTTTTGAAATTTTCAATAATTTTTAAACAAATATGCGAGAAAAACTAAAAAAGAAAATACACATTTTTATTAAAATGTTAATATTATTAGTAAAATAATTTATTGGTGACCTTGGCTATCCAAAATTTAGACCGTCGTTTCTTTTTTTATCGTTTAGAATTATATTTTATCATCATTGAATTAACATATAATCTATTACAGAGCCAACGAGCTACATTAGATTGCTACTGTACTGCAAATAGATTACCTACTTTTCCCCTTTTTAACATGGAAGCAATAAAGGTTTATTCGTATCTTGTTTAAATATTATGACAAAACGTGTTAAAAAAAATTACTAATGTAGTTTCAATAATAGTGTTATAATATAGAGTTGACGTGGTACACAAGTTTACGGAGACCAAAGTGTTAACCGTCAAAACTTTTGTGTTACGGTCTTGAATTTTAATAGGATAACACGTTGCGACGACTTGACATGAAAACTTGTAATCGTATCAAACCGCGACGTTAATGTCTTAATTTTATCGAAATCGTTATAAATTCTCATCTTACCGAAACTACCTCGGAAACGTCACGGAAAATTGGTTATTATTAGAGCGGGTTTGTCGAGCCGTCAGAGCACCTTATATATATATATATATAATATGGATACGTGTGCGCTGCTGCTTCTGTGCACTTGGACTGGTGATGGTATATATATATATATACAAAATAATATAATATTATTCCATTTGGGAATTGGCAGCGGAGCTGTTTTATTGCTCTATTCGTATTGTGTTTTCCAATTTCCTGACGGATGAATTGAAGAAGAATATTCAGTTGTTTCTTTCCACCGTGCCTATATGCGTCGAGTCAAATCCTGTAACGTTCGCCCCGTTCGCCGACAAAGCGGGTTACATATTATCGTCACACCCCCGCAGACATGCATCAATGGTCTCGTGAAAAAGGGGAAAACAGCAGAAGGAATACACATTGGAAGTCAGTTTACCAACTGTGACTAATACAATACATCGTGACATGACGTGTGCCGCACAACGGTGTGAATTTTATTTAATATCATCCAGTACGCGTACTATTATTATTTCGATGCGTATTATTATCATTATTGTTGTGTTCGTTTCAGTTTCTACCTGAGTTTTAAATCATAAATATTTATATATTTGAATAATCTTATCCGTTACATGATACGCAATCCGTTCTAAAATTACACTATTAAATTGACTTCGTCTAATTATTTTCGTTTTCCAAACTAATAAGACAGAGTATCAATACAAAGTTGCGATTCCGATGTTGAAATACTGCGAATATTAGAGACATCATAAATCAACTAATTTGTGGCAGACGTTATTTGCAAACTTTAATACGAATCATACGACATAGGTTTTGACTTCAATTCCACCTGAAAATTATTAATGAAATCGGTAAAAGTCTCGATAATGTTTCCGCGAAATGTCTCTCGCATTTTCAATTTCGAATTTGATTTGATCAAAATCCATAATAATAATGTTTTACAGTTGAATGCGTCGTTTATAACTTGTATTTTATTAACATTTATGATAATAACTCTGGCACGCTGCAGTCTGCAGAAAGCGTACACATAAGGCCAAATTGTTGTCATAACGTGCGCCGGTTCTGCCGTACTTACACACACGGCCATCAATTAATTCGGTCGTAAATTGTGTGCGTACTTGACATTCCTGACACATTGCCTGCCGTCGCGTTTACGTTGGCGCGTAAAGTTTGTCGAACATTTCAGCACGATATTCCGTCGTGAATTCATTATGTACCCCGCGAAATGCAATAATTAGATTTAATAAAATTTTATTAAGGTATATAACGCTGGTGCACGTGTTTAAAGCGCGTAATTATTCAGATAATAATATAGTGACGATAATAATCGAACCACAACAACTGTACAGACGACGGTGGAAATACTGGAGATACCTATAGATTACCGGAATTATTTCCCGACCGGACGTTTCTCGATTTCGATAAAAATATGAAGAGAAAAAAATGGATGAACACTCTTCTTAATGCTGTTTTGAGGGCGGATACTCGTAGATTTCATTTCAATCTCGCGAATTCATCATTTCGGATGTGTAAAAATGTAATTCCGAACAATTCGACGTGCCTGGTATTCGTAAACGCGCACAGGTAATATAATAATAATATGTTCAACCCGAATCTATCATATGTTTTCTGACGTTTTTCGCTGGGAACTAATACTACAACCACGGATCTAAGCAAACAAAATCCTTCCTTATCACGCGGTTGCCATGCCAATCGACAAACAGGTCTCTCGCGTATTTTTTTTCTATACACATACATACATATAATATACAATATACATTCATGTATATATGTGTATGGATGTGTTATTATAGGTTATTGTTTGCCCGTCTCGTCGACATGAATTGTTTGTGTGAGTGTGTTCGTGTATATTATTATATGCACCAACAGTATTTTATACCCTTTTCAACCCAAATATTTATTTAACCAACTTGATTACCACCATAGCCGCCGCCGCCGCCGCCACTGCAACGAATGAATTTAATCAGATGTTTCTGACCGGAAAACGTAGGTTGCATAATGCCGCCGGGACTTTGGACGTGCCGAACGATAATATGATAAACATTACTTCCAGTGAAGCCAAAAAAATGTTAATAATGACAAAACAATTTAGAAGCTAAAAATAATGTAAAATAATGTACCTAAATTAAAAAATATTATGATTTGATGTACCTAGTATGCACTAGCCGATATTTTTTCTGATTCAGCCTATAGCGTCTTAAAAAATATTGCTGTTGATACATCATCTTAACGTTGCAGTGAACAAAAAAATAATAATATGTAACGATTCGTGGTAGACGGGAGTAAATGTTACTTGCGTACGATTTTTAATAAAAATACATTTCTTATATCGTGAAAATGATGCATGTGATTTTGTATTCACTCGTTTTCTATATATGGTGTATATAATATCAGTTCACGTATACAATGATGATGCACGATTTGTATCATGGGTTAAGTCGAAAGGAATAGTATGATGAGAAAATTTACTCATGTAAAAATTCCTCCGCAAAAATATTGGTAATAATATTTGTTAGAGTATATGCGTAAAAAGAATAATAAAAGAAATGGTCTATGTCAAATGAATAAAAAATAAGACCCTACGGTGCATATATGCAATTGAGTGAGCCTATTCAAATTTAAAATATTCAAATTTCTTTACTCTCCGGAACTATATCAATCCAATTCAAGTGCGGCGTTATGCGACTATGAAAAAAATATATATACATATAATAATAAGTAAATATGGTGTCTGGAGATGAGATTGTTGAAAAAATACAACAGTAAAAACAATATTGCGTGCTGCATTTCGTCGGTGACTTGTAAATATTGCAGCAAAAGGGTTTTCAGACATAAAACGCCATCCAATTTGTCCTGCAAGATGGGCCCCCGTCCTGGGCCAACAGTCGGGTGTTTGAGAAAACAGCTTTTAAAAATCACAGATGGAACGCAAAAAGATAAAAAGGAAAAAACGTACACAAATGTGTGGAAACCCTGCGGGAAATCAAGCACCGGATCGATCGGATCGGGCTAGGAAGGTAAAAGAGTAGGGAAATGCATGTAAGGACAGCGAGAGATTAGCGGTGAGGACGGATAAGAACAAGTGGGCATTTGGAAGCTATTAATGTGACCCTTTTTATTTTTTGTTCACGTTTCTTCATTCTCTCCAGTTGTTTCCATTTTGTAACCGGTGATAGGAAAAAAATCTGAACAAAATGGTAGCTAAATTGAAAAAGAGATTTACCTGAGGATTATCGAAAGTGTTGAAGAAGATCCATCTTCGATGTAAAAACCATCACGTTTATTTTAAAGTCTATTCATTGCCTATAGCATATACTTTTGGTGCCTTAAAAGATTAAGAATAAAATATGGAAGTCCTTCCGAGTTATACGCCAATCCTGAAACGTCGGTATATACCTACCTATTATATGTGGAAAGTTACATTACTCTATTAATCATACGTAATATTGCACGCGGGTATATAATACAAATGAATAATTTATAGCGCCCCGTAGCCAAATGATTAGAACATTATACTTAAGTTAAGAACAAGCTCTTGAAATTAATTTCGTCTATTTCTCGCGTTTAATTGATAAAATCAATGGATTATACGTAAATGAAAAGATGAAAAAAAAATTTAGAAAGGTATCGTCTTCGAATCACCGGTGCAATATATTGAGTTGTAAAAAATACGACAAATGTGAGATAGGTACCTAACAAATGCGAATCGCTCACAAATAAACGTAGTTTAAATTCAGTAGTAATGTTATGTACTTGAAAACAATTTTGGAATAGAATTTTATTGTTTAAGCTATCGGTTTAATACGTGAAACGATGACATAAATGTTACAACACTATATCACGAATAAATAAAAACGGAACGAATTGCACCTAATATCTACGTGTTTTATTGCGTATAGTAGGTTACCTATACACAAACGATACATAATATTATACAACACTATTTGTCTTTTATTGCCTCTGACATAGATTACACTTTATTAAAGGGATAATTTTTGTTTTGTTTCAGCAGGATTCCATAAATCTGGAACCGTCAAACATTATGAGCTGCACGTCTAAAGGAAAATCTGAGGTAATGTAACAAAAGTGAACTGTTCTTTTATTTTATTATTATGGTTTTTATTTTTTTATTTATTATTTTTTTTTTTTGTTATCGTTTAAAAATAATAATAAAATACTGGGTGTTAGACGAAAGAGATGTGAACCGTATTTTACGCAAAACAGGTATACGCGCGCGTTAGGTGGAGACTTTAAGCTTTGTTCTTTTTTACGTCGAGGATGACAGGAGGGAGCAATATGTTTACAATAACAATAGGGAACGAAAGAAAAGACGGAATTATTTCTCTTGCATGTGTGTGTCACGCTGGTGTGTGAGTGTATTTGCGCGTATTTATACGAGTATAGTATCCATGCCCAGAGACAAAGAGTAATAAATATCCCTGTATAAGTTGGACAAAAGAAGTTTTCTGAATGCGAAAATCCGGATTAAAAAAATAAAAAACAACAACAACAACAACAAACTGATGTTATAGCGGCGGCATACAGAGTAAAATCAACAGTGCTAGACATAATATAGGTGCATGCGTGCACGTGTATACGTAAATTAAAATCAACTAAACCACGGTCGGGGTGTAACGCACCAGACGCGTGTATGACTTTGGTTTGGTGCCGTTTTCACATCGAATTTAATTTGTAAAATAGCTCTTAATGCGTAATCCATTACCGTTAAGCTCGGACGGAAGTCAATAATCCAATTCCGAACCCGAGTTCTTGCGGTTTATTAAATTCTTAACTCTCGGGCCGCCAAACGACCCCGATCACGGTACCCTCCCACTACTACACCGATATACCCGGGCGGTGATTGAATTAAATCTACTAGAGAAGATATACCCAACATTGGCACTGGCCGTCAAAAGCAATTAGCATTTTAATTTGGACCCCGAACAATACCCAGACGCCCTCCGGAGGTTAAATAGAATCGAGATAGAGGGAAGGCAATATTGTTGACAGGAGAGGTGTACGAGGTGGTTGCCACCGCGGACCAACGGTTGAGGAGAAGTGAAGTAGGCACATAATAATAATATACCGTTCAGTCCATTTGACGAAACTCTTTTATTTAAAAAAAAAAATAAGCAAACAAAAAATAGTATATAATATTATATACATACAAGAGTTCCATGTATATACATTATACATATATATATATAATATTCAAAATAAAGTCATCGCAGAATACCACACCTGTCAAAAACAGAACAATGTTAATATCCGTATCGCTATTATGCAAAATAATAATTATAAACACATCTCGGTCCGCACGCCACGGACATCGATGACAGAGAGTATACAACCCTTGATTCAGCCAACTATCAAAAACAATAATGGGGTTTTCGATGTAATAATGGTTTGATAACTCGGTCGAGGATGAAGAGCGCTCTTGTCTTGTTAGACGAACGTAATCCCGCAATTACGGCGCCGGATGTACCCCGATCTTTCGATGTGCGTAGAAGTTAATCCAGATGGCCGCCGACAAACCCATAGAATATAATATACATACGCATTCGATTTTCAAGCAAAATAGCATCTGGTAAATATAAATCAATAACAATATAGGAAAATCGGTTCATATAATATATTACCGTATAATGTAAACCCTATTCGTGGTTAATTTATTATGACATTTTTCTTCGGGTTTTCTTTGTTGATTTGTTACGCATTTGATCATGTACTCTTGGTTCTACTCACCCTAATATTATATAACCTAGTTTGGCGATAATAATATTAATAATAATGTATAGCTATACAAATATATAATATTTAGTCATTTTTCTA
Organism: Nasonovia ribisnigri; assembly: GCA_027563435.1. NCBI lineage: Eukaryota > Metazoa > Arthropoda > Insecta > Hemiptera > Aphididae > Nasonovia > Nasonovia ribisnigri. The sequence continues at coordinate 451,384 of JANEHU010005119.1, forward strand.
TTATTTATTGAAGAATATTAACAATCTGTTCTTCAGGACGCAATCGGAAAATAAAATAAATCGGTATTTAATTTATACGAAAAAGAACACTGATATTATTATACAAGGAGAGAGACTATCCAGTGGTAGAATTTAACCTTTTTCTCTCACTCTTATTTTTAAATTTGTAGAAAATTCATAAATAATTACATGTATAGAATATATTATATACAGAGTGATTATCAAGCATGATACCCCAAGGCCCCAACCACTTTTTTTTATAATGCAGTTATTCAAAATCATATTTTGGAAATTTTAAAAATACTTAAAGATTATCTTTTCAGTCTTGAGATTTCTTGTACTACTTTTGGAGTATCCTGTAGAAATACAAACTTCTGTTTTGCAAATAAGAACCCTCTTTTCAACCGTAAATTATTCAGTGGATCATTTTTCTAATAAATTTAACGTAGGTACCTATCATAACAAAAATTCGTACGAGTGGTTTTTGAGTTATTTAACTTCGTGTTCTAAGGATATAAGGTTCGTGGTAATGGGTTTTTAAGATATGAAGCCTATGGTGATTTGAACATTTTAGTCATTAATATTAATAATTTGTAAAAATGGCCTAAGTATGATAAATGCTAGTTTCAATATTACTTACATCTATTTTATATTTTTGTAAAACTATGTTTAAGGACTTATTATCCTTAGTATAAATAATTTAATAACTAAGAAACTACTCATTTGAACTTTGAATTAGGTACATCAACGTTTTAAAAAAAAATGATCCACTAAATAATACACAGTAAGAAACCCCTTTTTTGATTGATTTACCGAAGTTTGTATCACCACAGGACACTTTTTAAGTAGTTTGTACAAAAAATTAAAGAATTTGAAAAAATGGTAGTTGAGTATATTTAAAAATTCCAAATATCAGAATTTGATTGAATTCATTATTAAAGGAATAATTGGGAGTGAGCATGCTTGGTGTATAACTCTGTATGATATTATTTATATTTTAGCTTAGCATCCATTTTAGTCTGCAGATAAAAATGTATTGAAGGTTGAGTATTTGATAACATTTGTGATATTTATGGATTTTGACTAGTGTGATTTTGTGTAAAATTGTTTCAATGTTTATTGTCTAACTGTTTTAATTTCAAAAAGTTTTGGAGCACAGAGTTTTATACATCTATGAATTTTCAGAAGATCCATGTGAAAAGTCCGTAATTGATCAATAGTAGGTACGAATTTTGGATGGCTGTGCAGTGCCCCAAATTTGAATCATATATTATACGACTTAAAAGAGATAACGAAAATATCTATAGTTTTAATTATTTTATTTAAATAATTTATAATGGGTAGTTTTTAGTTCGATAGTCACGACTATTATTGTATGTTTAGAATAATATATTAAGATATTTTTTTCTCAATCATTAACATATTAATGATACATACAAATTACAAATTAAAACTACGTGTCTTATACCTGCTTACTATTATTATTACATATTTTTGTCTCGAATATTACACACCTTTTTAAAAGCGTACGATGTTAATTGAGAATAGTAATGCTATACAAAAACCAGCAGTGTATAAAGTTGTTCAACAAGTTTGTTTAAAACTTTAAACGACTTTCGGTCATCGGTAAATATTTAACGACGAATACCCGTGTTTTCAATCCTTTCATTTTTATATTAGTTTTATGCCGTTTTTTTTTATATTGGGAACGAATTTTGTTTGCGTTTATAAACATCATAATACTGTTCGATATCGAAAACTATACTTTTTACTCATTACGCGTTTGAAGACTATAATATACAAAATAAATTACTTTTAATTGATATTGGTCAAAGAGCGGTAGTGCGTGAAAATTCAGAAGTGGGTAAAACATTATTGAGAAAATCCGAAAGGAATTACTGAAAAATCGTTTGACTTGATTCTTTGAGATCCAACGCTCATCATTATTAGTGTTTGAAGTGTGTTTCGAAATTTTTGGTCGGCGGTGGCGTAGATGCCGTTTGCTATTTTCAGCACCATTTCGTTTTTATACCACCAACGGGCTATTGTATTCTTTGTGTTTGAAAAAAAAATAATACTAATAATAATAATAATAATAAAATAAAGTATTGTTGCTGTTGTTGTGAAAGTGTCCGCAAGTTTAAGACGCGAGTGCGACCACCGGCGTAATAGGAACAGCCAATAAAATTGTGCGTGCTGTATATGCGAACTTGGGGAAATTGGCAAAGTTTGTGCGGGCTCGCGCGTTATATTTGAGGTTAATACGAAACTTACCGGCGGCGTTTACTGTGCGTGAAATGTCCTCCTCGAAGGTGTATAATAATAGTGTCCCGTTCCCCAAGTCGTTTTATGTGTACCACTAGGTATATAGATATTCAGCTAGACCGTTAAAACGTTACCATTTATTATAATATATATATATGTTTCAAAATTTAATTCGAACCTCCTACTCGTTACGAGCACTTACGACAACCGTAACTTCCGAGTAAAATTGTTAAAAAAATGGAAAAAATATACAAATAGTAAAAACCGCGCGTCATCGTCCATATATATGCAAAGTTTCCAACGTTTCTATATTACAATCTAAATAATACTATCAAAATGGTTTTTTAATTTATCCACGAACATACACATCAGTATAAAATAACTGGTAACTAAAATTAGTAATTATTAAATATAATATTATTAGGTATATTTCTAATTATGTCACGCATAATTAATCTCATATTAATTTGAAATTTTTTAGGTACCAAATTATTTATGTGTATAATATATTTTATATTATGAGTAGGTGTAATTTTTTCAACGCACAGATGTTTGAATATTATATTTTCTAATTACTTGTCACCTTACATAAGTGTATTATTATAGTTTTTATTATGACGTACGATCGATCGATCATGAACGCTTTTAATGTTATTAAAAATATTTTTATTTAAACGGATTACAATCTCAAAAATAACATATTCTAACGGTTTCCTGCAAACGTTGCGTCGTAATGAGTTATAATCTATTAAACATCATCACGCCGTTCGTCGTTCGATTACCTTATAATATATGTTTTTTAATAATTACATTAGGTGGTACTCGGGACACTCGCGACACTCGTTGTAACTACTCAGTTTTTAGGATAATCGTTTTTGTCTGACGTATGCTCTCAATAGTTAATAAGTGTTTGAAATATAATCACATTTTCGCTACGCACGCATTAATAATCATCATCGTCGTAACTATAATAATATGACTTTGGGGTTTGAATCAATCCTTTGCAAAAGGTGGTACGGCCTCAATTATATGAACTTTTTTTTTCCACAAGGCAAGCCTCATTGTGTCGGAAACCTTACCTCCACCGCCCTCGACCAGATATTAGATCATTTACCCCCGAATACGGTCTGACACCGTAACGATCACGAACAACACAATTCCTTTTTACATTTTTTCTGTTTTACTTTTCCGTGTATACATCACGTGTGTGTTTATTGTGGCACAAGGCCGTGACGGTTCATTGTCGGATATACAGTATATACACGCCGTCGTGCTCACCGGTAAACAATACAAATGGGGTGCGAAGAAAACACTGTCGGTATTATAGCTGGTAGGTATAAGATAGGTGTTGTACTGATGATGTTCAATGTAATACAATCGAGGTCTAACGAAAATTTGAAAAAAAAAATATAAATAAGGTCAAACAGTTTAAAATATTGATTCGAATTACCTATTTTATTTAAAACAAAACAAAATTCTACTATACGTGCACCGATGTAAAAAATTAAATATTACCTGCCCAATTATTGTTTTATGTATATATAAATATATGTACTATATTAATAATTAAATTTTCCCATTACTTCACCTAAACTCTCTTTCTCTCCCATCCTTTCCCTCAAACTAATAACTATATATATATATTATTTGCTTGTATATGTGTGTGGTGGTACTAGTGTACTACGTGTAAACCTTTTTTGATTAATTTAACTCGTCGCTGTGGAATCAGATTAAAATACCTTCAGAATTTATTAAAAACGCGATTTTGCACGCTGTCTGTGTTATGATAAAATATTGCATTAACATTATTATTATTACAATTTACAACTTCTACTACTACGACTTCTACCATACATAACAGTACGAATGTTGAAAACAGATTATTCAGTAGAATTTATAATTCATTTTACATCTATATACTATATACAATGCTAATAATAATATTTGTATAATCTAATAATATATAATCATCAGTGTTACACGTACCTCTACCTACCTTTTTTTAGAATACATTTTAAAATAAAATTCGTACTACACATTTTTAACAAACAACTATTTACAAGGCTTTTTGAGTAATTGTGTTTGTTTGTTTTTTATTTTTTTCTCGAATTTCTGTTTGAATATGTTTTTTTTACAGTATATCTCGTATGCTTAAAATAATTAATATATTTGTATTCGATGTAAACAATATAGTGACGGTGCTACATGCCAATATTCAATATAATAATATTATAATATCTGGACGGTATTAAGTGATCTAACGGTATAGAAAATGTGCCCAATCATTACAATATTAATTACAGTAAAACTTCTGTGCCTCTGTGGTATTAAAAAGTCTCAACGGGTAAAAAAAATTATTTATAGGTATATAGAAATTTGTTAAATATAATTAATAGTATATGGTGTAGCAAGGTTGGGTAGTGACTAGTGAGTTATTTCAGTCACGAGCCGCAGGTTTATCGCCCAAGACTGAAATTGGCTTCCCGCACGAGCCACGCGTACTATATTTGTCAAAACTCTGCGTTCATTGATCACTGAAAAGGTATTGTAGGAATCTATGCAACAAACAGACTATAATTCTAATTTCGTATTTCATATAAGCAACGATTTGGTTTTATTTATTTTAAGCGTCGTGTAAGGAGATTATAATATGAATATAAGATATAACCAAAAGTTTATATTTCGTAAGGACCGATTTCAGTATCTGGTTGTTTAGACTGGGATTTTCACTTTACCGCCCGCTGGACGGAAAAAGGTCGCTTCCCATCGCTTCAACCGCCAACGAAAACCAAACTTTCGGTGCAGGCGTGACAAAAATACATTTGGTTCTAATTAATTGCTTAAAAAATACTTCGTTAAACAGAAAATTTTGTTTTATGGTAGATTCACTATTTGAGTAAAAGTAAAATATCAAAGCCATGTGTTAAAGTTCACAATTAGTATACCTAATATTAATACTGTATAACATAATATAGATTGGTATAATGTTTTTTTTTAACTCTGACACATATTCCTATACGGCTATACAGATGGACTTATCTCCTGACTTTTTTTTTCATTAAAATCTTTTTTTGTATACATTACAGACATAGGTATCTAATAATTTTTAAGAAATCTTTTATATAATACTCTTTTAAATTAATTTCTGTACGCACTTGAACTAATTATTTTACAACTTTCGGAAAAGTATAATGTACTTTTGATTATAATGATTCCGAGGACCTTAGCTATAGCAGAAACGGTATCAATTAAAAATATAACCGTGTATGTACGATAGTATTTATTCAAGTGGTGAAGTGCTCTTAATGAATAATGTTGACCATGCGTTAATTCTCTGATCCTTTAATGATTCTCCATTGTCCTCGTATTGTAGTGTCTAAATTACTTATGATCTTATTATATCTTCTTATTCCCAACAAAATGGCAACAAAAAAAAAAATTAATGATCCTCGATTCGGTATTATGTAAGGGGGACATTTTACAATGTATATTTTTTATTTTGTTCTGTAGAAATTACGAGAGAGGAAATGTTTTTAAATTTTACAATAAAACACTAAGCCCATGTACATAACTGAATTTATTTACTGATATTTTCTATCTAGATAAAATTATTTAAAGATCTTTAATGGTGATAGAATTAGAGATTTTTTTGGTGGTTGAAGTAAGAAACCCGTCATCAACACAGTTTAATTTATTTCCTGTTGGCAAGTAAAATTACATAAAGATTAAACGATCATACACTGAAAATAATTATCTGATGACGAAAACAAATAATATGGTGGCTTTTTCATCTGTTTTATATCACCATGACACGAAATTATAAAATAATTGTTTATTTTTCTTTTATTGCTATTACTCGTGGAATCGTTTTATAAATCAGCGACAGCTTTACTTAACTGTCTTTTAATACAAACGTTGTAAGGTTTAATTATATAAATAAATAAATACTAAAAAAACACTTGGTGAATGTTAATCTTATATCCAAGTGAAAAACATTTAAATTACTCGTATATTTTGTTCATACAATTTACAGTATTCACGTCATAAAATATATATACCAGCATATAATATTAATACAATATAACTATATTCAATATGATAATAATTTAACGTTGGATATCTTTTAGTATACAATAATCATAAGTACTCTGATTTCACTTGAAATGTTAGTATGAAATTGTAAAGCTATATTTTTCGTCCAGATTTCTAAAAATGAATTAAATAATCTTTTTTATTAAAAACCGAAAGACAGTATCGATTTCTTGATATAGCTCCTTTTTAATAAACCTTTATAGTTTTAACCAGAAGTGAATATTACTTACAAGTTAAAATTATATTATTTTTATATTTATTATATTATTTTTTATTATTTAATTATTTAATATTTTATTACTTTCGTGTACTTAACGAAATATTATCATCAAAAACAATTGTATACAAACTTCCAGTTTCGTGTACATAAATCTATAATTTATAATCAAATCAAAAAATAATATATTCATATGACGTCAATCTTCAAAATTATGACATCTAGTTTTCATAATTTTATGCTAACTCGAGTAAAAATGGGATTGGAGTACGACACGTCACTACGTCAGTAAAAATCCAGATAGCCTTATTCATGATAATATTTTACACGATTTTACATACGAACACCAACTGAACTGTGTGACGGTCTATAATATTGAAGTGCATGGTGCATCCATCATGTTCTAAAATACTTTTACATTTTTATTTGAAATTGAAAAAGAAACACTGAACTTAGTTGTTACCTTTATATTATATGAAATATGATATTATATTTCTTTCTATTTACGAACCATAAAATAAGTTGGTGTAATATCATCTTTCGTGTATAGGAAATTTAAAAAAGTTTCAGTAAAACCATATAATAAATTCATTAGAAAAATACGCTGTTTTATCGCCAACTGGTGCTTAACTTTTTTCATTGTAACTGACGGTTAAATCAATATTGTAATACAAAGAGAACAAAAACTAAAAGTATTTAATTTAAGAGTTCAAAATATATAGTTTGGTTGATATATATTTCGTTTGACTAAATGTTACAAAACGATTAATCCGTCACTGGTACCGCAGTATTGTATTCAACCGATTCGGAACAACGGGGCACATAAACTTAACACGTACAAACCATACCTATATATACTACCACTGTACGTCCCCCAAACACATTTTAATTTTTCCAGTGCTTGATGCATTTGCTATACTATATATAGGTACTATATAGGTGACATCAAAATGAGATGGAATAAAAATCAGTACTTACTGGTTCGGTTAGCTTATTATATTATAAGTCAAGCAACTATTTTTCGAACGTTCCAAAATGTATAAAATTATTATAATGTACCAGTTACCAGTATAAAAATTACATTTTATAATTTTAATTTTGTATTAGATATACATAATAATATTATGTGATTTTCTTTTTCATTATCATATCATGTCTGATATGTGTACGGCTTTAATATTATATTATGTCCAGTTTATACTTTGTATTGGTATTTTACGTTCCCAGTGTAAAATACCTCTATTCGTAAGCCCCGTATTAGGTATGCTTAGGAACTTAGCTCCGACCGTTCGTCATCGTCTACGTCTGTATATAATAATATAAAAACAAGACGGATTTTGTGTAATATGACCTATATGTATAGTTGCACCACGACTGGCTCGAAGGGTTTTTGACAAACGTAAGGACGACTGCGCCACAACTACTGCAGCAGCATGTAATATAATAATATAATACCATAATGATATATTTATGGGCACATGGGACGGCAAAGTGCCCATAATATAATATGTATACAATGTACATGTATATAAATATTATATATTATGCATATTATTGTATACAGCCGTGCGGGAAGCGAGATCCATCGAGGTACCAACTATGATAATATTATAATAATATCGACGTTCGTAATGATAAACGTTTCTGCGTATAATAATAATATATTATAATATCGTTTCTCCGCTGCAGAGTTGAACGCAAAACGCGGCCGACTGAAAACACCCCCCTGGCGTAACGGCTACAATTTCCTGACCCCGCGCTGTCGCATATATCTATAATATAATACCTATACCCACCCCTATATGCGCCGCGCATGCACCCCCGACATATTATTATTATATATAGCTATATTATTATTATTAATATTACTATATCCATCGGATTTCAATATTGGTCACACACGCACGCAAGCACTCCGAGTCCCCGGGCGATGGTAAATAATAAAGATTTGGATATCGCGTCCGGTTATGACCGCACGCAGCAACGTGGCGGCCCCGGCGGCCAAGGCGCTTTGTCATCCGTTTTCGACACAAACGCCCATCATTCATGCAAACACAAACGTTTTGAATACGGTTTCCGATTGTAATCGCGAAATCCCTGCGCGCGCCCACTGCCACCGAAGCCGCCGCCGTCGTCGTCGTCGTTCTCTCCTAAATTATAATTTACGGGGGAGATGTGCTTATTCACCGTTCGACGGCCGCACACACTCAAATATTCGCTAAAATGCACGGTGTATATATCACCTATGTCATATATATATATACACGTACGTGAGCCAATTGTAATTTAGCGACTGGTCCCGGCTGGTGACTAGGCCACAGAGGTGTGTGTGTGTGTGTGTGTGTGTGTGTGTGTGTGTGTGTGTGTGTGTGTGTGTGTGTGTGTGTGTGTGTGTGTGCGCGCGCGCGCGCGCGGGTGAGTGAGAGAGCAACGATAATAATTTTCCGAGTTATTATTTACGATTGCCCGGCCGGACCCCGAGGTCGTATATTATTCAGTAGAGGTCAAAACGTTATTGAAATTTTCCGTTTTTGCCGCCAAAAATATTCCCCCGTGCGACCACCAAACAGGCAATAATAATAATATAAAACATCATCGTATATACTATATTTTATTCGTATATAGGTTTCCTGCGCGATGTGAAAAAAACACACCGAAATTTATTCGACCGAACAACGAACAAATTAAAAATATGTTTACCGAATATGAAAACGATTTTCCATATTAGTATTTAACCGGTATAACAGTATATAGGATGGTTTTTTTTGCATATTTTTTTAACAGATTTATATATTTTTTTCCGCATATTCCTTATTAATTCTACATTATTTTTATTATTATGGTTTCATCCATCATATTGACATAATTGAATCGAATGCATAATATTTAACGAAGATAGGTTTGGGTGTGTATTCATCACATTTGAACTCCTTTGGTATAATGTGTACAATATACATAAATTACACATATCATAGGTACATACAAATATATATTTCTATGTATACTTGAAATAAATGTGAATGTAATCCATAAAATGTTTTTAATTCAAAAAATTAATTAGTCAAAGAAATATTATTTACCTCTTTTATTAACATTTTTATATTACTTATTAATAATAAAAACTATATTATATAATAAAGTTTTGTAATCTAATTGAATACCACCATTCTGCTGTCATATTTATTTGTTCAGATTTGTTATTACCTACTCTTTTTCAAATAAAATAAAAACTACACGTTTTCATCATCAAAATAAAACCACAGTGAATACCATACCACTTTTTGTATTATACTTTAAGTCACTAAAGGTTTTGTATTCCTTACAGAATACATCATTTATGTTGACAAATAATTATTTTCATCAGATATATCTTTTTGAATTGTCGTAAAAAAAATGAAGATAATAAAATGTACTTTAGAAATTAGAACCGAAAAAAATACTATTATAAAAAAAAACTTTATGCTACTTCTTCTTTGATAGAGAAAAATAAAATGAAATCGAATAGCCGTTAAATTATTTTTGAAAATTTCATTTATACTTTATGCGCTTACGGTGTTAATGGTATAGCCATTGGAAAGGTACAAAAAGCCATCTCCAACCATCAATGCGATAGGAGTTGCCATTCACGTGGAAAAAAAGCATGTCTAAACGAAAATGTTTAATTACATACTTCTTTTGTAAGTGTTGCTGACTACAACTTACTGTCGATGAAAAAAAGGTAGGAAAATAAATGACTTTTTGAAATGGAAACACCAGAAATAGGTAACGACGGCCATTAGTTGATTGCAAAAAATATTTAATGCAGATATTGTAATTTGACATTTTTTGCATCACATTTTACGTTATTACTTGTATATATTTTTAATTGTCACCAAAATAATTTTAACATGTCTACCGATGTAGGTAATTGGGATATCTACTATTTTTCTTTCAAATACCTGCCTATCGAAGTTCAAGCATATATTAATAATTGTATTTGTATAATATCGTTTAGGTGGCTTAATCTCATGTACCTATACTCGCTTTTAGATGTTAACAACCGTGTTCACTGTCTTTCACTGTATAATATATTTACTTAAAATAAATAAAGCAGATAAATTAGTAAAAATGTGGACTTAATTTTCTTACAATTGAAAGAAAGATAATAATAATACCTCACTATTTGACTATAATACATTTAAATATTTGTACTTAGATATTATACACATATATGGCTTTATTATGATAGGTATAAAAAAATAAAATTTACAGCAAAAATCTGTACCTATAGCCCATCAAGCTGACTGATGATTTGATTTGAAACTTCAACCATTTCTGAGTTCTTATTATAGGAAAATCGGTCAAATTCGATAAAAATAAAATAATAAAAACGATTTTTGGACATTTTTTCAATTTATTATGGTGATATGAAATAATAAAGGTTAGCTTCTTTCTTTTCAATCGCATTAAATCTCTACCCATCCCCAAACAATTTTAGCACACGATGTTAAAATAATGAATCTTGGATCGGGTCCGTTTGAAAAAAAAGAAAAAATAATTCAGATACCTCTGATAAGCAACAGAATCAGAGTAAGATACTACACGTCTACATTATATTTAAAATACCTAAAAAAAAAATATGTTTAAGTGGCGTGCGAGATAGAGGCGAGCAGCGATGAGGTATTTGAATAACCGAGGCGATTTCCCAGCGTAGCACAAAACTGAAAAATGAAATTTGGTAATAATAGTATTAGATAAATAGGACGGCAAAGTATATGAGCTTCAATCGTGTGTGAATGAACAACATGAAAATATTATACGAAAACAAACAATATCTATTCGGAACACATATAATAATAATATAATATATTTCGCCTGTTGACGGCATTTCTCTGCGAGCCAACACGTATCGTCGTGTGTAGTGATTGACAATAATATTATTGTATCAGGGGCGGGGTGACCACGATGTCACACTGTCGCCAAAAACACTTTTCCGGGTTTGTATATTATATAGATAGCGATATATTACAAAACACGATATTATTATTTCTGACGCCGCCAGAGCTCTTATCGATCAACAAAACATGAAAATATATACGCCGCACGCAGAGTACGTGCATTATATATATATATGTAATCGTATAACTTTTTTTCGACGCTCACCCCACACGTTTTACCACCGTGGCACGCTACTGATATAAATATATACGAAACGTTATCAATAACGAAGTTTCTCTGCTGAAACCACCCATTATTGTGTAGTGTGTAACTCCGGTCTAGATGCGTATACCTATATAATATATTATTGTCGTTTCCCCGGAGAGACTCGTTGCGTCTCGTCACAGTAGTGGTCGACGCGCGTTGAAAATTTACTGAATAATAAAAAATATATGGGTACGACGCAGGCGTCATGCATGTATTTTCATATTATCATACGCGGGAAAGCTAACAGACGAGGGTATTTTCACCGTTAACTTTTCGTTTTCGTATTCACCTATTTAAATAATAATATCATAATATTGTCTGTGTCTCGTCGTCAAATCTCGCATCTCGAATGTAAATCATTATATACATAGGGGCGTGCACATATTATGCGACATATCATGTGATGACGAACTCGTTGACGTGTGTTTTGACTTCTTTTTCAGCGATCACGATATTCCGATGTCTGTTTCACCGCGAATCTAAATAAATCAGTCCACAAATCGTTACGGTGCATTATACATGATACACAAACGACTAACGAGTACCTACTTATCTAAAATATAACATTACGCACTACTTACAATATTACGACGATATTCCTCTGTAATTTTATTTTTATTAAATTTATTCTATCGAGCAGTTGTTTGTTTGTTTGTTTTTTTTCTTTATGGTACCTTATTTTGCAACTCTCAGTAACACGGTAAACGAATTCGTAAAATGTAAATATTTGACTAAAATTATAATAATATCTTTGACACGAAAGTTTTCAAAATACCGCCTACTTTATCAATATAATACATTATTATCAATATAAATTTTACAAATGTGATTAAATTCGATATTGGACAGCACGGTGGTAAAATAATAATAAAAAGGTTGGAAAAGTTCGAAAATATTTACTATTGATGTGCCTAACCTAACCTCATAATTTTACTTTTATTTTTAATGACCAAAAAAAATATTTTTATAATATTATAATATTAATTGTTATTTATGTTTTTTACAAAAAATTACAGAGATGCTATTAAATATAGGTTAGCCGTATCACGCAATAAAATAACTAATAAGTTAATAATATGTTATTGAAGAAAAATAACACAATATGATAGGTATTCTATAGTCAAATTTAAAATGCTTATAATACATACAGCTTTTCAAAATATACCATCATTCCTTCTTCCGTAGTGAAATAATAATATATAATCTCATAGGAGGGAGTATGTCTGAATAAAAAAAAAATAATCATAATAATAACGACTATGGCGTAAAAGCTTTTGAAAACTGTACACTAATATGTAAAGTAGAAAATCAAAATTTGTTTGTTTTTTTTGCTCTGGTGACTATTATAATCAGAACTTTTTTTTTTTTAATTTTCTTAAAACAAAAACATATTGCCACGTGACATCAAATACTTTTAATGTAATTATTATTTTTCAAATATTCAAAAATGATGGAGACTATAATACTATATAATATCATATTGTATTATAGCAATTTAAAATGCTTAAATTATTAATTTCAAAACACATACTACGCTACCAATAAACCTATTATTAATATTGACCCAAACACACCTATATAATTACGACGGGAAAAATATAAATAAAATAAAACTAGAAGCAGCTAATTAAATAATAATAATTATACATTTCACGGAATTAGTACGATCGGAAAAATGTAAACGGAAAAAACTCGTAGTCATCAAAATAATTATGCAGTCCAACAACCCCAATCGGGCAAAGTGGCCACGACGGGCTACTTGTGATCCACGTCCGAAGGACACAACCCGACGTCGTTCCGTTACCATTTGTCTTCCTTTCTTCTCATTCACTAAATTCACTCGCTTAATTCCCGTCATGTTTATGAAACTTTCGGTTGCCTTTAATACATCTGAATAAACTTTTGTTCGTTTGTTGTTCTACTATGCCCTTGACCCAAAGATAATTTAATTAGGCGACGCTATCGCTGTGATTCGTCTCTTCGCGTACATAAGTATATAACATTAATCAAAGTCTCTCAAGTCCTTAGTATGGCGCGCGGCCGGCTGGATTTAAATTTAAATTTTAACGAAATTTTTTTTTTTACTTCCACAGAATTTTGATTGCCGAAACCACATCCGAGTCATCCAGTCGATCGGAGACGGTAGCCGGATATACATTTGCGGCACAAACGCGCACAATCCAAAGGACTACGTGATCTACGTGAGTATATATATACCAGCAGCTGTCTGTACTATAATGTATTACGCTTTATCACGCTCTAATTTTGTATTTGTATTTTTGTCATTTTTCACGCGCAGTCCAATCTGACACATCTTCCCAGACACGAGTACGTGCCCGGCGTGGGTCTGGGCACGGCCAAATGTCCGTACGACCCGCTGGACAACTCGACGGCAATTTGGTCGGAAAAGGGCAATCCGGGACAATTGCCGGCTCTGTACAGTGGTACCAACGCCGAGTTCACCAAAGCGGACACAGTTATCTTCCGGACGGACCTGTACAACTTGACCACGGGTCGCAAGGAGTTCGCGTTCAAGAGGACGCTCAAATACGACTCCAACTGGCTCGACAGTGAGTGCATAGTATAATATCAACGCATTCCGGCTGTAATATTATTACGGGCGATAAATTGCGCCATATAGTACTGTCTAATAATTCTTATATCATAATGTCACGAATATGCAATGGCACCCGAATAATGTGTTCGCGGCCGAGACCTGCGCTGCCGTGCTGCACGTTTGTATAACATCTATTGGACTCTGACCGCGAAACGTAATATAATATTCGTACCGTCGTATAATATTGTATAACATTATAATAATAATATATCTACTGCGTTTACGTCGATCGCTTTTATACACCTACGCCCGTTATTATATATCGTGTTTATGCGTATAATATAGACATAATGTATACGTCTATACGCGAGTTGGCCGACGCTATTACGGCTCGCGTTGGGGTGGTTAGGTCTTTTTTCTTATATATATTATGATATGTAAATGACTGCCACGCGTATATACTTACGTTACTCCGCTGCCGTTGCGGTCGTGTACTCCGGCTTACGGCGGAGAGGAGGACGTACACTATTTCGAAACGCAAACACGTATACCGGCTGGGGATAAAACGCCCGCAGTGACTTTGCCGGGGATTCGGGAGGGTGAAGAAGTTTGAGTCGGCTATAGATATAGGACTGCGGGACGAGGGAGGAACTGAAACGGAGAAAAAGTCGAAAACGTCTCAAGAACCCCAACAACCGACCGACCACGTCTGGTATACATATATATATATGAGTGTGCATGTGAGTATTGTGTGCTCGCTTGGTAATGCGGGCTCTCCCGGGTCTCCGCGGTCGTGTGTATAATCCGTCGCCGCGGATAACTGACAAGACGTGACAGCGCGCGGCGGGTGATAAATTGCTCGGAGGTGGCTGACGACGACCGGGACGAACGTCGCTTTTTAACCGTTTGGGGGTCGAGGGGGGTCGAAAAGCGTGCGTGCCCGTCTCTCCGGGCACCGGTTGATTCTCCGAACTATAATAACGTCAGACAGAATATATAAAATATTTTAAACAGAAATCCACAAACGTCTCTCCCCCCCCCCTGCAGCGCGTGTTGTCCCTTGAGTAGTCCGAGGAAATTGAAAAATGGTACTGTATAATTTCTCGCTAAAGGCGCACAATGGAAAAAAACTACGGTTTTTGTTTGTTTTTTTTTCTCGATTTCCGATTGTCTCGCCCACGACTTACGAGCGACAGACGATTACAAGGGCGATCACGCTCGGTTTCCGAAACGATTCACCACATCTCACAGCTGGACAGACGACGAATATAAACTCGCGCCATATAGTTTTTATCGCTCGGAAATGGTCGATTTAATCAATAACATTGTTTTATGTCGAATGAACGACGTTGATATTCTCAAATAATATTTTACGACAAGTGGCTATAAAATAAATGCACTAGGTATATTATATACATTTAAAAATCGTAATCAAATAAGGGGGTACAGATCGATTTATCTAAATACATATTTTTCTTATCCTAAATTAATATTGATTGAAAAGTTATAAAATATTTATAAATAGATATATATTTATTTGTAAGATATAACTTGGACATTATTTGACTTTAAAATGTTACCTTCGGATGTATATATTATTATAGGGTTTTTACGTACATAGTTATCGAGGTACCTTTTATATCATTATGTATATCACCAATGTGAAATAAAATATTGAGTTCACAAAAGTTTGAAAAAGGCAGGTTTTATTATTGCTTAAAATCAAAACAAAACCCATCGACCCAAATAATTTTTTTTTATTTTTTGAATTTCCTAGAATGAAATTGTTTTGTACTATAACAACAGTCGTCCAACGGGTTATTTCGTTTTCCCACTTTCAGTGTTTTTAATTGGAGTTAAAAACCCAGTAAATTAAAGACACGTTTTTCGAATTATCCCATAAACGTGATAATGAAAGTCTTAATACCCTCCGGACCAAAAGAGGATTTTCAAAACATAACAGTTATGGTTATCGTCCAATAATAATGATAGCTGAGCGGAAGTTTTAGATGTACTTTAACTTATTAAAAATGTATCAGACTTAAATTAAATGCGTGCTATCAGTTTACCTTGGTCAATACTTAATTCAAAAGCCTCTTGGTGGATTATGAGTAGGTACTTATGTTAGTGCTCGGAGAGAGAAGAGGAAAAATCGAGGTGAGACGACTATTAAAGTTAATCTTCACTTGAAAGCGGTTTCGACAAAGATAAAATTCGAATAAAAATCAATTGAGACACGCAGTACTTCAGTCTTTTGTTCGTGTAAAAATATAATTCTAAATAATCAATATACAAATTATTAAACTAATTTTAAACTAAATTGTTTACTCTAAGTATGTACTGTAAAAATACAAATGAAATAAAACGGAATTATAGTGAAACGCGAAGTAAACACGCCAGTCGCCAAACATTTTAATAAAATAAAGTTGGCTATTATAATGTCCGTACGACTAATTCTGGGGTTTATCGATTCGTCTGTTTGGACAAATGGGAAACGAGTCCGTATTTAAAGGGCTAAACTTTAATCATGACTGAGAAGATTATCAATTTCCAAAGGGGTTCACAAGAATAATGATGAAAACTGTCAAAGAATGTTTACGAGCGTTAAACATATTATATTTCAAAACATTTATTTGATTATATTGGTTATTTAAAAACGTTTGACAGACGTAAGATACAAAGTTTCAATTTTAATTAATTCAACACATCGGTCGGGAAGTAAAAAAAATAAAATAATGTGTGCAAAGTCCAAAACCGCAAAGTTTTCGCTTGAATGAGTTATTCCGTCGAAACGGAAAACAAACTATTTCAATTCAAAGATTATCATGGAAAAACTGTTTTATTTATTGTTCCGTACCACTGACGAGTCTTCAATTCAAGAGGGGGGAAAAGTTACTATTACCAACTCGAGTATTTTTTCAGACCGAATAGACATATTTTGGCTTTCGGTATTCGTAAAACTTTTTAAACGAAAAGTCAAATTCCGACACAATCGATTACACGCACAACCGTATATATTATTACGTACGTCTACATGTGCCGCATATACGTGTGTGGACCATAAAATCGACTTCAGTTTTTGTATCGTAAAGAACGCGCACAGTTTTATTATTTCAATCCACTCGGAATCTTCTTCCCCGTATTCTCGTGCGTGTAATATGTTATATAGGTATGTGGGATTAATTCTACTCCCACCCACCCCCACCTGTTGTTGCGGGGTTTCGCCTCATTCGCAACACCCTCTCCCGCCGCCCGACTCTACGAAATTGTATTCGTTAATAACGCACTAGCCGCGTTTTCGCGAACAAAGCGTTTATCACGATATTTTTCGCTATTTATACGTTCGAGCGACGACGTACGACGGGTACAAAAAATAATCACAAAAACACCATCATTGTGAACGTCGCGATTTGCGTGCGTGCGACTCGCGCATTTAAATATATTTTAATGATTAATCAGTCGCACTGCAAGCTGCACAGAGCCGCTCGCTGTACGTATAAATCCGTTTATACTCGCGCGCACGAGCGCGATAATCGTTTCGCCGTAAAACCCCGCGCAAAGCGCACAATAATATAATATGATAACGATCCAGTCGCCGCCACCGCCGCCGCAGGTTTCAAAGGACTTTCGATCGCTCTAAACGCCTCCCCGGCGTAGCTGGCGCATACTGCACACCGGACTCGGTAGCCGCTGATTAAAACGGTTTATCATCCGCCGCGCGGAAACGTACTCGCCCGAGGCGCTATCCCATAATATACGTATGTGTATAATAGGTGTGTGTCGCGGATAAAAATAATATATATATTCCGACCAGAGGGATATTGTATACACGAGCGCAGTATATATATATATATATATATTATTATATTCTCCCCTCGTTTATATGTGTGGCGTACGCGCACGGTGGACGACGCTCGACGACGACGACGACGACGAATAATAATATTCGCCGCCGGTGCCGCTGGTGTAATTTTTGACGGACTCCGCCGCCGACCGACCGCCCCCGTATATATAACATTCGTATTATATACTCCGTCTACTTAGTCCTGTATAATGTGATCCTATAATATCGCAGTCGGCCCTCGACTCTTATTCGGTGATTCATATTTTTTGACTTCCCGAAAGATAACGAACGCTCGCACCCTTTTACGAAAAAAAAAAAAAAAAAAAAAAACTGTCACACGCTCGGCGGAGCGTAAACGAATTGACTGTATCAAAGGCCACTAGCTGTGTATGTACGCCACCGCCCCGCACAGCTGTCGCCCCGAAAATCGTCACTGTCTGCTTGCGTTTATTATTATATATACGCGCGCATATATGTGCACTGCACCTAAACAGACGTGCGAGCTCTCTCCCGCGGGGTTTAACCCCTCGAAATGCCCGTGCGTTCTACTACTAATAACAACGACGACGACGAGTATAATTAAGCTGCGAAATAAGTTTGAACGCGTCTCGTGATGGATGCGTACACGTCGTGTATATTTACGAGTGTACGCGTATGTATAATATGTGTGTGCGCCGTACGACGCAGTGTGTCACACAAACTTTTAATAACCAAAAGTAAACGTATACGCGCGCACATACGACCTACGACCTATATTATATCGATTTACTATACACTCGACTCTTATGGACTTAAGTCATACTCCCTGCATTGATATCGTGATTCGTATGAGAATATCACGACACTTTCGCAGCGGACCGTGATAAATACTCAGATTTTCTATCCACCCTCTCTCGTGTATATTCGAGTAGGCAGATTATTAATAATATTGTATCTATTATTTTCGTGTGATGTATGAAGTTATCTACAGCATATCCATCAACTACAACAGCAAATATACGTTAAACAATTTTTTTTCTACTTCACAGAACCAGACTTTGTGGGCTCCTACGACATCGGTCAATACGTATTCTTCTTCTTCCGCGAGACAGCCGTCGAGTACATCAACTGCGGCAAGAGCATATTTTCCCGCGTGGCCAGGGTGTGCAAGAAGGACACGGGTGGCAAGAGCATACTTAGCCACAACTGGGCCACGTACCTGAAGGCCCGGCTCAACTGTTCCATACCAGGAGAATACCCGTTCTACTTCAACGAAATCCGTAAGTAGTATATTATACCTATGTCCACTGTAAGCCTTGAATCGAAATTAACATCGTCTGTTATATGCAGAGAGCATTTACAAGGTACCGGATGACGATACACTTTTCTACGGCGTGTTCACCACGTCCACTACCGGTTTGATGGGATCGGCCATATGTACTTTCCGGCTAGAGGACATTGACCACGCGTTCGCGGGCCGATTCAAGGAACAAGCCAGCTCCACGTCGGCCTGGCTCCCGGTACTGTCTACCAAGGTACCGGAACCCAGACCCGGACAGTGCGTCAACGACACGGAGACTTTGCCAGGTAAATAATATGATAACCGATCAGTTTAAAACGACTTGTTCGATTGTGAAATCAATTTTACTACGTACATTTTGTACGCAAAAAAATTAAACACCACACTGTCTTAAAAATAAATAAATAAAAAACGACTGTGGATGTCTTGTGAGCGCTATGACAGTGATGTGTTGGGTACATAATGATATGTACCACAACGTAACACAATAAATATGTGTAGTTACCTATATACGAGAGTACGTATTTTTTACGATTTTATTGGGTACCTAATACCTAAATTTCGTTCACTTAATATTATTATCATTTTCGTGTTTAGATTCCGTATTGAATTTCATCCGCAGTCACCCTCTCATGGACGAGGCGGTGGCGCACAAAGACAACGAACCGGTGTTCTACTTGCGTGACTTGTTCTTTACGCGTCTCGTAGTAGACGTTCTCGATTACGTCGTGTTCGGAAATCATCTGCACTACACCGTCTATTACGCCGCTACCAGTAAGTTTAAATTACCTATCGTAATAATATATTCAAATATTATGTATAAAACTATAAAATGCAAGACTCCTTATCCCAATTTTTTTTTTTTAAATGTAAAATGCAAGTAATTTTATCATATTGTATTTTCGCCTTAAGAGTTTCTATTAATTCGTACAGTATGCCTATATTATCTTTGTTTTTTAATTAACACGTTCCGTCTAATTGACGTTTTTCACAGACGAAGGTCGCGTTTACAAAGTGGTGCAGTGGTATAACGACGAAGGTATACCAGGATCTGCTCTTTTGGACATATTCGACATCATGCCCGGGCTGCCCATCACAGCGATGGAAATATCCAGAAAGGTTTGTTTTATCATTATCGCACGTATTTAAGTGAATTTCGTTATCTCTCAACCCTCCCTCCCACCCCCACGTATCATTGAGGAATACGCGCATGTACAATACATGAGTACATTTTAATGGGGAGTATTTCTACCCCTTGGGGCGTTGGCGCGTAACACTTGATTGTGATTTTACAAAAACCAATGCCCATATGGCGTTTGACACCGGAAACTATGTATAATATATATTGTATAGTGCATATAGTATACTAAACGCGCCGAGGAGGGTGTGTTCTCGTCTATAATACGAAACGATATTTATAAGTGCATTCCGGATAACGAACCGTAATTTAATGTTACATATATAAGGTACCCGTAGATAGATGTAATCAGAGACTATTAAAAGCCCGTCGAAATAGGCGATACTGCAAACACCGTTGACGGTACAACATCGTCATTTAAATTTCAACCACTCAGAATATAAAACCTAACACATAGAAAACACGAAAACGAGGTAATTTCACGAAATACGTCCTCGCTTAAAAACCGTTTTACAGTTCATCAGACACCGCCACACTACTAAGGAACCCTCGCCGCTGCGTTTCTACTCTCGTTTTTAATGATGGTATCTGAACGATTAGTAATCCCCCGTTAACGAGCCTGCAAACAACAGTGGCAATGTGACTCATCGAGTCGCGGGCGTAAAGGGAAAATATGCCCAGTGACTATTATATTCTTCCGGTAGAGTTCGACTATATATAGATACCTTTAGTAAATTAACCTGTACATGACGTATATCTGATTTATATAACTTAGATATATATATTATTATATTGTTAACCTCCAGTCGGTCGTGATTTGTTGAATGTACGCGTGTGTGGAATGGGGTAGTAGCAGGGGTTGTTATCGAGGGAGAAGGAGAACGTATTTCCTAGCCCTAACCGATTTCTGCAGGTCTCCTCGTTTTCCACGTCACCACGTTTCCGTCAACACTTTCGGCCCGACCTTAAAATTATTGCTATTATTATGTATTCCGGCGTTGGCAGTGGTGGTGCCTCGGGTATACACGGACTACGAAATCGAATTCTATCCCGTCTCAATAAATAGATTTATACATACATATCTATCTATATATATAGTTATTTAAACACGGTAAATAGCTTTTGCGGTACACGTATGATTAATGTTCGCGTTCCGGTACTCCCCGGACGCGGTGCGATTGATTAGAGAAGCGCTGCAGTATCGCCGCGGCTGCCGAGTTTTGGCACGCGTGAATGTATACAAATCTCATAAAGCCCAATCAGCAGCAGCCACTAGCTACGACGATACCCGTCCGTATATTTGTTTAGGACTTGCCAAACGTTATTCGCACTCGACTGCACCCGCGATAACATCGCGTCATTACAACACGTGTACCTATACCGCGGTATACATAACCCACTATAGTATTCCGCTAACCGCAGTAGCCCGTCAGGGGTGTATTCGAGACTGCAGCCCATCTCCGTTGAACAGTATGATGAAATAAAAATAATTACAACGATCTATTCGACATTCATTTACGCGTTAAAAAATACACGGAAAGTCGCCATGCTAGGTACCTATTATATTATATAATAGTTGTAGGGGTCGAATGTCAAAGGCCATTGAGTAAGCACTGAAATGAATTCGCTAAATTTGAATTTAATGATACACCATTGCATACGTTTAAAAACGGTTCTGAGCGGATACAGTCTATCGGTCTAAGGGTATTTTATTGAAATGTATGTTTATTGTGATTAGTAATTTAATTTTGTGTTATGCAATAACCGATAGGTTGAACTAATTTATGCCAAAATCAAACCACATATTATGTTGTGTAATAATAATATTGTATATTATATAATTTCATAAAATATTAATAGCTGCTACTTATCAGACACCAATACCTATTACATACGTAGCGTAGAACCATGTGAATAGGTTCGTGGTAAAAATGGCTTAACATTCAACTAAATATTTTGAAAATGTAATTGTGTATAGTATATATAATAGACGGCTATAGACACAATTGAGTGTAGACACAAAAATGGTAAAGATAATGGGGAAAAGTTTCAGGTTCCTATGAATAATACATTGTGAATTACGACAAAATTACTAAAAACTGTATATTTCGTTTTAATATCCAAATGTCTATAAAATAATTTTTATAAGCACAACGTATGAGAAACTTTGTATTACATTTTTAAGCTTTTTGACCGAGCATAACATTTGTGGTCAATATTTAAAATATGAAAATTACTCCATATCGTAGAATATGCTGCTATAAATATTTAATTTATTTCAAGTATTTAGTATTGATTCGTTTTTAAATTACAACAATCAATTTTGTTTCAATTTTTTTTTTTTTTAATTGATCGAACAATAGCTGTTTTATTTTTATTTCATTTGTAAGTTTTTCATTATTACTTAATTTATTAATATTTTAATATGAGTTCAAAATTAATTGATTGAATAACATATTGTTTATAGTTATATATAGCTTCCCCCAGTTGTTTGCTCGCTGGTATACAATAATGATACATTTCGTCGTGCCAATATAGAATGTTTTATTATGTGTACACGACTCACGTTTCTAATATTACTTATATATATATAATATTAAATATTGTTTTCCAGCACAAGGCTCTGTACGTGGCTTCCGACGAAAGCGTCCGACAAATATACTTGTCAATGTGCACTCACCGGTATGACAGCTGCTTGCGGTGCGTCCACGACCCGTATTGCGGATGGGACAAACAGACCAAGACCTGCAAACCCTACCAGCCCGGGTAAGTGAACACATGATGATTAATCTGACGATAACCGAACGTCGCATTAAACATACGTTGTGGTTTTTTGCAGGCTCCTGCAGGACGTGACCAACTCGTCGCGGAGCGTGTGCGAGAGCTCGGTGGTCAACAAGAGGCTGACCGTGACGTTCGGCCAGAGCGTACACCTCAGCTGTTTCGTGAAAATGCCGCAAGTGCTGAAAGTGTACCCGGTCACCTGGTACCATCACAGCAAGGAGAAGGGACGGTACATGGTCTCGTTCAGGTAAACTCAATGACAATAATTTATTATTATTATGTGATTCGGGGCGGTCGTTACTGCCGTATAAATTCATAATAATGATGATGATGATAATAATAGTAATAGTATAGTATAGGTACGAGCACATCGTTTATTATTCAAACGGCTGCAGCTGGGGGCGACCAGGAAATTCTGCGAAGAAATTAAATCAGAAATTCGAAGCTCTCCGCGGTTAAAGGAGAATATTTTCCCGAGGAATCGCTGACGACTGTAGTTGTACACGGTATATTATGATATGCCAAAATATACTCGGTCCCCGTACTCGAAGAAATTGAATTTACATTTATTATGTACCGGGTGGTATACCGCGAGCTCTCGGCAATTGTTTCGCGTTCTGCTCTCGCAGCGAATACACGGGCAGGAGGGTATATAACGATCGCTGTCCAATTACGCAGTGCGCTGCATCTATATATACCGCGTATCGTTCCTCCATACCGCGGTTGCCACCGCCGTCATCGTCGTCGTCCGCGTTTATAATTCTTAATTTTCCACCCCGTCTCACGTACACGTCGAATTATACTACCCTTGTTCCTAACGCGTGATCCGATAACCGAGTTTGTCCCTCGCATCAAGCCACCGTCGTCTTACGTCCCGCCGTCGGTCATGTTGTTATTATACCATTATGGTGCATTCGGTGACCGGAATACGTAGGTACCTAGTTTTACCAGTGGGCGAACGCGAGTCATCGAATAATAATATAATTTACGATAAATTAGGATCGCGTCGTGCTGAACGTCTGTCGCAACCCGACGACTAAAAAACTCAGTTTTTTTTTTTTTTTATCAGAATTCAATATGTGGTTTATCACAATTTTGATGTAAGTCGTGTTTTTTAATTTTTCTTTTATAGCCGAGTGGAAAAATACATTGCGACCGTCGAGGGTGGCATGGTGATCGTCGGAGCGTCGGAAGAGGACGGCGGCAGGTACGACTGTCAGCTGGCCGGCGCCCTGTTGTGCACGTTCAACTTAACGGTGGACGCGCACCGGTGTTCGCCACCGGCCCGGTCGGCGGACTACCATCGGGTGTACTCGGACTGGTGTCACGAGTTCCAGAAGTACAAGAGCGCGATGAAATCTTGGGAGAAAAAACAAGCTGTGAGTATAATAACAGTGTAACGATATAATGAAATAAATTCTTCGGGATGTTACTCGTGGGAGGCGAGTTGACAATAAAAAAACAAACTTAAATCGTGAGATCTCGGCGGTAGCGGAAAAATTTATCGATCGACAGACCTTTTACTCTCCATTACCAAATAAATATAAACAAAGTGTAGATAACGTTTTACGAGACGCGACCGAACGGTGTGAAAGGTATAGATTTTTGGGGAAGGGAGGCTTACTTTCGGCAATCGCTATCCGACGTGGGTATTATTGCAGCACCTCGGTGCCTTTTACCGTGCACACGAATTCTTTTTTCTCCCGTGTTTATCGAACGCCGTAATCTAATTATTCTCGACTCGTGTTTAGAGGGAATTGTTTAAATTATGCTGCTCGTCGTTTAATAACGTTTAAAGTTATATAGCCGCTGTATAAACGATGTTTTTATTATACGAGACAGTAAATCAAATTTCAAAACGGCGGGTGTGGGAGAAGAGGGTGGATTTCGTGAACGAGCCAAAAAGATACCGCGTGCGCGACGACTGACGCCAAGAAACCGTTATATCGGAATCCGCGGAAAACTTTTCGCCGCGCCGATTAGCGTTTCGGACATACTTATATTCGGATAACAACTCGTCGAGTAATTGAAAAAGTTCTCGGTGAATTAAGACGCGTACGATGTTTATTAATGCAGTCCGGAGACGAAGTCATCGTTAATTATTCGGTAAACTATACCACGTCGTCTGATATACATAATATATATTTATACGACGTTTAATAGTATCGACTTTTCTCGTATCACGATCGAACATCTGTCGCGCCGTGTCCTATAATATCATAACATTATACACTGTGCCCGATTTAATTGCTCGATTAATCAATATCGCGATACACGTAATATAATATTTTATACTCTCATGTGCACGATAATTCGAATACGTGTGCGAGAACATATTCACGCAAACAAATGAGGCTTCGGAGATATATAGGCGGCCGTCACCGGGGGTGGTGCGCTTATATTTATACAGTTATAACGTTAATTGTATAACAATTATAATCAACGAAAATAAAATTCCGGTTGCTAGTGGATCGGAAAAATCGAGGTTCGCCTAGGAATAGGTCCTATATAGATACCTAAACTATATACTTTTAATCCCATCGATCCGTCTATAAATTATAGATACCTGCAGCAGTGTTCATATATAATATGTAGATTTTAGACGATTTGGGATGTGTTTATTACATTGTTGATTTTTTACTCTGCTGAACGCATAGATATGGTAGTTAGTCATAGTTAACACATGTTAAGTCACATTACACCTATAATATACGAGTTCGATGTAACATTATTATACCGTTGTGTGTTTGTGTTTTCTTTTTTATGCGTGTCGCAGCAATGCAGTAGCTCAAGACAAAACGAGACCGCGATCGCCCAGGGTCTCCTGTCAAACGAATTAAACGCAAGCCCGGCCCTATAAGGAGGATACTATGTACGATAATATACGAGGTGCCGCCGAAGCAACCGCCGCCGACACAACCGCCGCCACTACCACCACAGCCACCGCAAACACCAGCCCCATCCCGTGTACACGCTATAATATATATGTATGTATTGTATTATAATATGCGTTAATGTTATGATAATATACCGTCATCGTCGTGTCAGTCGTCCCGCCGCCGCGGAAAAAAAAGTAAAAAATGTAATAACAATATATAACATAATATATTGTAAAGGTAAAAACGTCATCATATTATAGTCGTCGTCGTCGTCATAGTCGTTAAGTATAATATAGTATAAGAGGAATTTTTTTTTTTTTAACATTTTAATGCAGATTCACGTATATATAATAATATAATATATTATACACCTGTAGGTATAAGTGTTTGTATACCTAATACGCAATACAGGAAATGTATGTATGAGTGTATACGTATAATATATTATACATAGTGATATGTATAATGTATATTATGTACTTTATATATTAATAATTAGAATTTAATGTACAGACTGCCTATATAAGCTTTAAACTATAACCGCGACGAGCGACGGGCGATATTATACTACCTTTTTTTTTAACGATATATACATATTTTATCTACAATCTTCTGTGATAATGTAGCTGTTAGATTTTTTTTTAATAAATATATGGAAATAATATGTTATAATACTACCCAATTAGGCATAATAATTTATAATATGATAGAGTGAGCTTTATATTATTTTTTCCGTTTTATTATTTTTACAATTTTTTTTTTTAATTTTTTTGCGTGGCTCTTTATTATTATACATATAACAGTAAAGTTATGGTGCTTTGTTATAGCAATACACGGTCGTGACGTTTACAAAACATAACACTATTCATTATAGTGCGTAGGACCTATATCATGATTATTTCATTACTTTTTCGTATTATTTTATTACTATTATTATTATTATGATTATTATTACGACTATTATTATTATTATTATTATTATTATGTATTTATTTTGACAATAAGACTCGGTTAACACTAAGCATATTATTATAACCTCCCCCCACACTCTTAGCGTAATACAATCAACTTTGTATTTTTTAGTTATATTAGTTTGTTAAAAGTATCTCTGTTCACTTAATTAAATATTGTACTTAAATTATATTTATTTGTATAAATTAATATTGTTTCCGATGCGATTAGAGCCTTAAGCGAGCTCAATATATTTTTTAAAATAAGGTTTGAAAAAAAAATACAGTTAGCACCATACGTAATTCCAACAAAAATTGTATACCTACACTGCGTAGTGTCTAGACCTAGCTAACAGTAACGCTTAGGCACTCCCCCGGCGCTAAATTTATTAAATAATTATATAAAAATAACAAAAAAAATAACAAAAAAAAACATGAATAATTTTTAAAAAATAATTAATTTTAACTCGCTCCTTCCCATTTTTTGAATTAGCAGTATTGAATAATATTAAATATTTCATCATGTACAGAATTTTTGACTTGCATGATTTTTATCTATCTTAGTTTCATCGTAGGTACCACTACGTATTTTCTTCGAAATTCCATCCATTCAAAAAAAAAGTATCTAACCGTAATACGCATAAAAGTACGTACATATTATATATACTGTTTAAAGTTATTACTTATAAGTATTCATAATATATATGTATGTATAGTGTATACGATATTATATTAATTTCACGTTCATTTTTTTAGAAGCTACGGATTTTTCTATACTGTAAATACAATTTGTTTAAATATACTTGTTAAATATATTTTATAACTTTAAGACAAGTCATTGTTGTACATTTATTATTATTATTTTTTTTTTAGTAATATAAGTTTATTGTATTTAACAGTAATATTATTTTAAATAACGTGTACGTAAGACTAAATAGAATTTTTTTTTTGTAACAAAAAAAATATGTTTAGTAAGAAGACAACAATAATATTTTTTTTCAAAAAAAAAACGCTGTGTTAGTTATTTTTTTTCCTCAGATCCGTCTTCCACGAAAGACATTTTTACGAATATTTTATAACGTTCGCGTGAAAATTGGTTCCTGCGTTCCTATAAATACCTAAAATTATTATCTAGGTACCTACATTTATTCTAATCCTTATTATTTATTACATTATTGATCATTATAATGATCGTTCACGTCAACACTGCCACTACCATGGTGCCGTACATTACACTGTGTTATAATATAGAGTATTATAAACCAATCAAAAATATCTCTCGCCCGTTACCTTAAATAATCGATTATTTTTCTTTTCTTACATTTTCTCCGTCTCCGACGGTAAGAAATTAAGACAGGTGCACCACAGCATTACTGTGGAATTGGCATCCACCTGAGTGCATCACTTTCCTGATGAAACCGAAGTCATGAACAATTCCACCTGCATAATGAAGTAGACACCACCCACAGTCTCCATGATGACGTGGGCCGGAAAAGTGTCAGCCGGTGAATATATTATGAGGGTTTTAAAACCCATGAGATACCTAATATATGTGTTCTGTGTGTCTCTGACCGTTGTCCACATTATACATGATTTTCCTTTCGCTTCTTTATTTAAAATTTATTATTATTAATGAACTCGTAATTCAAACTCAGTGACTATAATATCATGAGCGTATAGTCCGAACCGCCTCACGAGGTTTTCTTCGTTATTATTAGTCACGATATAATGATTATTTTATGTTTTATTTACGTGGGTTATATATAATATGATGGTTACATATATATTTTTTAGTTTGCAAAAATGTCTTTATTATAGTATTATATAAGTACCTACTATAGTACTGTACTATTCAATACAATTTGCTTATACTTCTCTGGTGGAGGTATTACGTATTTACGTGCATCATTAAATTCAAGTAAGTTTTTTTCTAATTATTACTATTTTCATTCTTCTCCACGTAAAAATACAAAATCCACATAAACATGTCTAAGTAAATACCTATTATCGGGTATGTTTGAAGAATATTGCTATATTTGGGAGACGATACAGTTTACGAAAAAATAGTTATTTGTATTATAATCGATTCTATGATTTAAACTTTCACTGTTCAATATAGGTACATTTAAAACTAAAATGTGTATTAATGGCGTGGAACTTAATGGAATAGGGTTCTATATAAAACTGAAAAATTAGTATATTCTGGTGTTCTTTGTATTTGCTTAAATTTTTATTTATAAACTTAGTACTTACATATTATTAGGTAAAATAAAATACACGCCAAATTGTATTTTGAGTTTCTCAACTAGAAGTTTAATTATTTTTGTAAATAAAAAGTAAAAAATCAATATCAGTCTTAACATAGATTACACAAGTAGGTATAATGTTATGTACCTATATATTAATTTTATAAATGTTATAAATTAATTAACGAAAAGTGAAAGGTTAATACCATTGTACCATACCAGTTTTTATTAAGTGGTTCGATTCTTGGTTTGGTTTATATTTGTATAATACAATAATATAAAGCTTGTTTTATATTTTAATAAAAAAATTTTTTTAAAACTAACCTTTATATTTCAATCTATATAATATATAAACGAAAGTGTCCTCCTGATTCATCATCAACTCACAGCCCAAAACACTGGACTGATTTGGCTGAAATTTGGCATACAGATAACTAGTTAGTTATTTTAAAGTAGGAGTCCGCTAAGAAAGAATTTTTGGAAATTCAACCCCTAGAGGGAAAAATAAGGGGTTGTAAGAACACATATTTAACTTATTATATACAGAATAATCTAGTATATTGTATATATCATAATTTGTAAGTGGCATCTTCTTTTTAAAAATTTTACATATTTGTATTTTGTAAATATGGCGTAATATGCATGTAACGTCAAATGCTTATTGTACCAATCAATAGATTATTTATTTTATAAAATATTAAAATTTTATAAAAAAATCTATAAAACTAATTTAAAAAGATAAACTTCAACAAATATAATATTATAATGCATTGCATTTTTCAATACTAAAAGATTAAGGATAATATTAACGATGTATTACCTATTGATGTCAAAATAAACAAAATGAGTATCTTACGAAAGCAAATAAAATTGTTAGAATTAAACACACTCAATAATAAAAATGAAAAGATTGTCCACGATTAATTATGTTTTGTTTACATTTTTATCAATTATATTATAAAATATAGGTATTTCAAATTTTTACTATTATTGAAAAAATACAATTAATGTAGGTTCATATTTTATGTATGTGTATGAACTTTAAATAATAAATAAAATATTTTGGTTTATATAAATAATAATGTCAATCGTTGCGTTCACATCATCTATGAGCATTATAGACCAGGAGCTACTATAACGGTTTGACCACTATTTAAAGATTTACATATTTGAATACGGATTTTTGTTTATTTTTTTATAACTTCTTTAAATAATCTATGATCATTTGGTGTTGGACGCTCTAAAATCAGTTTATTTTCTTTTAATCCCCCCCCTCCCCCGATCCGGACTACACCTCTGCCAATATTTTTTTTGTATTCAGAAGGCCTGATTCTATAAAAAAAATCAAGTGAGCTAAAATGGGTAAGGTAGAACCGTCAGTAGCTCCTGGAATATTAGCTTGTATAACAATGCTGTCATGGTGATATTGAGTTGTAGTGCCTATAATATTGGATAATACAGCACTGGCGAAAACGCATGCTTATTTTATTACCGTTGGCGTGTGCAGGACGCAGGTAGGCACCTCGGGCACAGTCATTTCATACCTGCAGGATAGGTAACTAATAATAATAATAATAATAATAAATAATAATAACGTACCTAATCGATTTATCGTCGTCCGCCCGCCGAGAAAGTTTTTGGATTCTTTCGTCGTCGTCGTCGGTTATTCCCAAATTTTCGTTTTCTCCACCCACACCGCCTCCGCCGATTTTAACACGGTCTCCGAAGGTACCTGCGGGTGGTTATGCAGAGTAGCCTTTGATGTTGAAAACTGCTCGTAAGGCGTCACGTACGCACGAGTCTACACACAAGTCTACTGTGCACAGTGTGCGTGTGCATTATTGTTACACGTGCGGTGTGGCATGTATATATTATTATAATATTATGTACCTATATCGTATATATGTGTGTATCGATCAAGGACGTGGGTCCACGCTATCGCAGCTACACCGGTGAGCGCGTATATAATTTATTATTTTAAACGTCCGATGTCTCGGCCAAGTGGAAACGCGGTTGGAATCTGTTGGATCGTTTCCTATAAATATAAATGCGGTCCGTGTTTGGGGTGCCTTGGGGTGACCGAAGAGACCGTTTCACCGCTAGAGAATTTCCTCGGCCCGACAATATACAATATACATATATATATTTAATAATATATTATTATTATAATCCTCATTGTTTTCCCGTCCGCCCAACATTGTTGTGTTATCGAATATTATAATTATAATTACTTTTACTGCCGTTCGAGTATTATCCAATAGAGTATTAATATTATATATTAGGTAGGTATAGACGTATAGTAGATAGGCGGTTACCAATCTAAATCATGAATAAACCGAGTAAATAATATACAGTAGGTAATTATTTGGTTTGTCGAAGTAATGCGCAAGCAGTCCCGGCAGCGTCGTCGATAACAAGAAAAAAAAAAAGGTAATTATTTGGCTAGATTATATATATATCCACATACATGCTTATTATAAATTTAGATTGTTTGTTTTAAATTAAAGAAAAAAAATGATATATTATATTAGGTCTGTAAAAACTCAGTAAAATGTATATGATTATTATGAAAATACAAATCCAACTAGATCAACAATTTTAGTTTCTCAATTATTTTACCATCGCTTTAGTTTGAAATTGTCCTCATTTGTGTTAATTATTGTTGTTGTTGTTGCCACAGTTGTTTTGAACGAATTAGGTACACACCTATGACCTATTTATTTAAGAATTTCTTAATTATCAAGTGAGCCAAGTGAGGGTATTGTAATGACATCCGTGAACCGTGATACCAATATTGTGGTCAATACCAGAACGACGCTTCACTTTATTGGCAGACACATGATGAGTGATGAGTCATCACTGATGAACAAAAAAAGAGCATCTTATTATCGTATTTGTTGTGTTTGCAACAATATCGAATAATATGTTTTTCATTCTCCTTTGAAGTTTTCTTCACGCTGACAACTTGCGGTAAGAACTAAAGTAGTTTCTGTGAGTCGTTATTAGTTGTTCAGAATCCATATAATATAATATTTTAAATTACTAAGTCTTATAAGTATTATAATAGTGCTTGTTTTCACTACCCAAAATCCAAATACCATTTTGTCCATAGATAACAAATTTTAAGCGCCACTCATCCAAATGTTATTAATTCAATTAAAAGATCAAAAATTATAAAATATTACTCAAAAATTAGTACCTTCTTCACAACTTTTTTTGTAAGCGCAAGTGAATAAACAATCCAAGCAAATTCATGAATAAAAACCTCATGTACGTGAAAACCAGTTATTTTATTAATATTTTGAGGAGATATTATTTTTCTTCTATTTTCACATGTTGCATGTTTTTAACAAAATTAAGTGATTATGCAATGATCAATGATGGTACACATATGGTAAGGGACCAGTTTTAAGGTTTTCAAGTATGTAAAAACCTCTTGACATAGGTACCTTGTAATTTTATTTTTCTCCAACAGTCGTCAATATTGCCTACAACGAACTCCTTTAAAACCCGTTGAGTAATCCATGGACGACGACTATAATACATATTATATGATTAAATATTTATTCTCATTCAGTGAAAACTAAATTCTACTTGAAAATTGTAAGTAGGTACTTACGTAATGGTGATGTGGTCTGTGAGTTCGAGGATTAAATGATAGGACACCTTCACTAATCAATCTTAAGTACCTATATAGTATAACAGTATATTAACATGTTAACGTACTATATGATATATAATGGCCGGTAATTAAATCATACAAGTGTGTAAATTATTTTATACTTTGCTGCGTATTATTTAACAGTTACAAACATAATACACGAAACGAAATTGCCGGGCCGACCGTGGAAACTAATAAAATTCTGAGGAAATCGCTTTTGAAAAACCGTAAACGTTATTAATGCGTGTTAAAACGCTGACGTGCGATCGATAACGTGCTAAATAAATTCGACATCGTAAAAACATCACCTCTGTCGGGTGAGTTTGAACGCAAAACCAAGTGCAACTTTTCGTATGCGTTATATACCTGTGGCGCCCGCGTACACGATATAATATATTAATATATTATACACATTATACACCCTATACACTTGCATTTTACACATTTATTAAATGTATTTTTATTTGATCGTTTATAATGAAAACTGCCGATTACCAGTCATAGTTAGATGCATATACTGGCGACTAGCGTTATACCCTCTATCACGTGTTATACAGTTCACGAACGAGGAATTCACTCTTATAAAAATGAGTGAATTTCGAACACCAATAACCAGATTGTTACATATGATCATAACAATAGAAAATAAACTCAAAATGGAATATTTATTTATTTATTTCATACTAACTATAATAATTATGTCCAATTTATAATATAGTCATATTAATAACAGTAAAACCAAGGTAAGTGTTAGCAGGGACAGCTACAGGGGGGGGGGCTAGGGACCACCCCTCCAAGCCCATATTTATAAAAAGTGTATGTTGTTAAAAAAAAACCCCTGAGTGTTAGCTAGTTTTAAGTACGAGTAATGTTTATATTAACCACCACTTAAATCTTTAGTGGATATGTTACTACCTAGTGTAACTTTTTGGCAATTCGTATACAATTATGAACTACCTGATCAAATCCTTATAATATTTTTACAGGCAACTAGTACCTATATATACTCAAAATAGACGTGCACGCGTAATGGATCATGGTTTTTATTATGGGGACAACGTGTTGTGTGTTTTTTTTACATATCATTTGAATCAACTTCTGAAGAGGGGAGAGGGTACATAATAATCAACAACAATTTCAAAAACGATAATTATACTACATTCGATGTAAATGGTACATATAAAAATTGGTATTTATAAACAAAGCATTAAATCATAAAATGTATTTATTTGGATATTTTCCCACATCCCATTTTTGTCATCATTATACCATTATTATTTGTTATGCTGAAGATAGACATAAATCTATAAAGTACATTTTGTTATGATATCCGGTGGACGGTGGTGTTATTTAAAATTAATTTTTGTAATCCTATATTATAATCATAGGTTTAATAATATTATAAAAACCATTTATGGTAATATGCTATAAATTTGAGCACATATTCTTTAAACTATAAAAGTATAAATATCTTTCTTAAATTCTTGTTCTGTTCTATATAATATGAACAAGGACACAACTAACAAAATAAAATCAAAAAAATAAGACTTTTTATTAATGAATTAATATATTTAAATCGTTATTCAGTTGCGTTGTTTATTCGATTTTAATATTTTGTTTTTTAAACATATTTGTAGGTGAAAGGTTTGTTCAGAATGGTCATTTTAAATTTTATATTTTTGTATGTCTTATCAAGTCTCGTTTGAAGTTCCCGAGGATCGTCGTACATGGAAGTATAGAATCTCCACTATAATATGACGTTTGGTGACAATGCTCCGTCAGACGAGTGTACGGTGACAGTTTAGCTGTACGTTTTTTTTGGTTATTGTTTGTTAGATCGAATGTTTTTCCTTTGACGCGTTTTTATGATTGTAAAAACAACCTCTTAACCGTCTTGTGCGGTTTGCAATACACAATGAAAACGTTATCCAACTAAAATAATTTTCGTCGTGATGCATACGTATTATGTTTCGCAAAATTGTATACTATTACCTGCGCTAGGTTTATTATATAACATAATATACATGTATATTGTATACCTAACAATTTACAAGCTTCTGCCTCAATTACAATCTTCGTATACCTACCTACCTACTATTATATTATTATACTTTAGTTGTTACGCGATGTGCTTGTGTATAGCAGTAAACGATTTCTACTCCAACTTTATGAGTGCACAGCAGAGGGTCGTAATTTTATTTTTTTTATACTTATTCGTGTTTCCATATTATATATGGGTATAAGTACGGGTACACCTTGGTGTGTTTCAAAGTCGATAATATTGACCGCGTAATAACATATTATACGCGAGTGTAGGTCGGCGGCCGGGCTCGAGTGAAGTGTGTGTGTGTGTGACTGTAGTTGTACTACAGTATTTTTCTGCTTTAATTTGAATTCACACTAAATATAACATAGGTACGCAACAAAAGTACATTTTTAAAAATGATAGGTAAGATTTGGTTTTTGAAAATTGATTACCGGCTACGGGTGCAGCAGTTATCGTACATCGTGCGACGTTTTCGTAATATTGCTATCGTTTTTATCGATTCTCCGACCTTCGAATGATATTACAATCATTCCGCATTTACCTAAATTCCATTGACATAATATATACACGCAAGAATACAATATATGCTAAATCCAGGGTTTTTTTGAGGGGGGGCAAGAAGCAGCGTATATTTCTGCGCTGCCATAAAATGTACATACACGATGATGGGCGATGCATAAAAGTTAAAATGTATTATGAAAACTACATTGCGTGTAATATACAATATTATGTATGGAGGTAGAAAATTATTTATATTTATTTATTATTTATAGATATCTAGTATATTATTATGGTATACATTTGCATAGAAAACTTCTTTCCAACTTCCAACTTTTCAATTTTTTTTAATTCATTAAAAATATATAACCATTGTAACCCTTTTACGCCGTACATACATGCAAAAAATTATTTACAACTATGAAGAAAAAGTACCTTTGCGGTGAACAAAAATTGGCCTACTTAAGTTTTGGCACCCCTATTACAAAACTTAAATGGCGCCACTGGCTAAATATCAAAATTAAGTCTACCACCATATAATTTAGACGTAACGAATAAAAAAAAATCTTTTGTATTACTATTTACTTAAACTCGGCGTTTCCCAACTCGTTACTGACAAGTTCAATTTTTGGGAGGAAAACTTTTTAAAAAAAACATCTGTCAAATTGTTTCATAACAACAATAATAATAAGACGCCTAACCACCACAAACTTACGCCCAGTCGCATCCGCCCAAATGATTCAAGTTGCAATGGTATCAAAAAAAAAGTCCCCTTAAGCGCGTTTGACTTAAGTCTTAGACTGTGCTCGCGTTTGGACCATATTTTGGAAGTGTATAATAATAATAATAATTCACCGCCGTGCGTACAACACGTGCTATATACAGGCCACAGCCCACAGGGTCATTCACCAAACATGCTCACCTTTTTTTTCTTCAATAATGAAATTATACTAAATCTAATTATTGCAATTTTCAAATAACTATACTTTAAATACCATATTTTCAAATTCTTGAGATTTTCGGTGCTACTTAAGGACTAATGTGTGTTCTAAACTTCTATGGACAAACTAACTGGAGTAACCCTTTTGCTGATGTAAATTATTTAGTGGATGATTTTTCTGAAAATGTTGAAGTATCAAAACATGATTCAAACTATATAGTTATGATTTATTTGACTTTATGTAGGTACTAAGAATAATAAGTCCTCGATAATAGTTTTGGAAGATATATAGGCTTAGGTACCTATTTGATAATTATGATAATTAAAATTAATCCCAACATTTATAATTTGTAAAAATGGCCTAAATATAATGGATACTAGTATAATATAGTATCATACTACTCAGCACAATATTACATTTCTTTTATATTTTTGCAGTAAAACCATTTTTAACTCAACTTTTAAGGACTATTATCCTTATAGTATAAACATATTAATAACTGAACAAACGATTCGTTTGAATTTTGAATTAGATACCTACATCAAACAGTTTAAAAGAATCCACCAAATAATTTGCAGTAAAAATGGGAGGGGGGTCTCGTTTGAAAAATAGACGTTTGTAATAGGACACTTTTTGAGCAGTACAAAAATAACTTAAGTATTTGAAAATATGATCTGAGAGTGTCTAAATAATTAAAAATTCCAAAAATCAGAATTTTAATAAACTTATTATTTATAGCCTAACCTAACCTAAAGAAGAAAAATATGGTGGGGGGGGGGAGAACACGCTTGATATGAATCACACCTGTACATAATAATAATACATATATAATACACGGTTGTTTCGCAACGGTCGACAATCGCATTTCGAAACGTATTACCCGCCGAAATGGGTTTTTTTTTCAGCGCTGAGAGGAAAACGGAGCGTGCACGAGCGGCGGACCATCGGAACGGGGTAACACGAATTTCATTTATTTTTCATGCTATGTTTTTCACGCGCGACGATTATATTCGCAGGGGACGCGATGCGCGTAAAACTTTTGGCACGGTTGCAGCGGGTATTGTATTATTATATTTAATATTATATATTATTATTATTTTTATTATTATTATTATTATTTAGTGTACACTGTATACTGCGTATTTATATACATGTATATGTGTAGGCACACGCGTAAACAATATAATTACACGAGTCTCTTGTCATGCGCGTTGTCCGGTAATCGCGTATTGTATTGTATTATTATATTTTACACGCAACTCCTTTTGTTGTTTTTCTTTCGGATGCACTTCGTCGGCACAATAAACGTAAAAAAAATTGTACCTATCATTGTTATTAATGTTACTATTATTGTTTTAGTTTTCGTTGAGTGGGCACTGATACGACTTACGCGAAAAACGTTGACTCGGACGAGAAGCGTGGACACAGAATTCGCACAGAATTTCGCTTTATTGAATCCAAGAAAATAATATTGGAATTTAAGTATCAATAATTCGACTACTGGCGAAAATGACTACGTCAGTAGTATATATTTAATTGAAAGCAATCAATTGAATATAGTCTTAAATAATATTAAAATATTCGAGTGATAGTAGCGTACATTTTGTTTTATGTGTGTAATGCATGAAGTACAATAACAATATACAGGTAACATTAAATTAATTCTTTTACAGGTTTTTTTTTTTTTTATTGTATTATTATTTTGTA
The DNA here is from genome assembly GCA_027563435.1 of Nasonovia ribisnigri. Taxonomy (NCBI): domain Eukaryota; kingdom Metazoa; phylum Arthropoda; class Insecta; order Hemiptera; family Aphididae; genus Nasonovia; species Nasonovia ribisnigri. The sequence continues at coordinate 489,673 of JANEHU010005119.1, forward strand.
TTATTGTAGTTTCTGAAATATATTATTTTTTTTTTTTATGAAGAAATCAAAAACAAAACATATTGTATGCAACAAATTAAATTGAACAAGTAGGTATTGAATAACCTACCTCCTGTAAGCTTATGCAGCTTGTGTTGGAGGTAGGGAGATTACTGCTAGATATAATAAAAATAACATGATCTAAATATATATATATTTTAAAAATTAACACAACATATCAAACAAATTCAAAATAAGAAGTTAAATTAAAGACTACAGAAAATATTTTTAATATACAGGAAAAAAGTTTTATTTTATATAGAACAAACATTATCGATAACTAAATAAATTAAATAAATTAAGATAGATTAAAATTAATTAAATAAATTAAATTATGTATTATAGGCACTGCCGGTACAACAGAAAATCGAAACAAACTTGTTTATATCACCGCAAATCGTTATCTAATTCCAAGAATAGATATTTGTATAACATGCCTTTAATATTTACAATTTCACCTCCTACTATCTTTTTCTTAAATTCATAAGGCATAACATTGAAAAAAGTTGGGCCCTGATAAACCAAAAAACGCTGACCAAAAGATTTATTCGTAAATTGAATAATCAAATCATATTTTCTCATTTCTCTTTTGTTGCTTAACTCTTTATAATTGTTATCTAAATGAAATTTCTTAAACATATACATAATATCAATTTTTTATATAAAAACCTTATTGGCAGCACACCAAATTCTTTATAGTTAGCATTCGTGGAACCTCGTAGAGTGGATTTATTTAGACACATTCTAACTATATTATTTTGATTGACTACAAGTGCATTTAAGATGTTGTCTCGAAGTCCACCGCAAGCCAGTATACTATATTGAAAATTGGATTGATACAACAATATGAATAACAATATCAATGATTTTTATTAAATTTTTAATAACGACTTAAATGTATAATATAATACAAATAATAAAATTGTTTTGAACATAATTAACAACATATCATAACATATATATACTATACAAACAATGATGACAATTTTGATCAATTGTTTCAAACATTGCTTAAACATTTTTCAATATTGTCACCAAACTAAATTAAACAACTATTATATTCAAATAATTTTTAAATTCCGTAGCCTGCTATATTCAGTTAATTAATTCCATAAATTGCCGTCACTCGAATCAATCGATGGTGTATTGAATATATCTATATATATATAATAATCCGGTCCAACAAAAACAACTCTCGTCGAACAATTTACACCTAAATTAAAAAATGATATTAATAATAATAATAATAATGATAATAAACTAAAATCCTATTGATGGTATCATCAGTAATTAATATGCATTTTTACCTGTCCAAACCCTGTCTAACATTCACGAACATTCGAAACTCTAGTATATGTTTAAGTTGTTGTATCAAGCATAGTATACCAACATATATATTGTTACCTTTTGTAATACATAAACATTATTAGAATTAAAACTATTAACTAAGTTAAGAAAACATTTATGTAGTATGAAACAAAATTTAGTATTAAGTATTAATTCGGTAAGTTCTAGTAGACTAAAATAAGATGTAGCGAAATAGAAACTAGATTAAGCTCTAATATTATATTATAAGATGTAGGAGTGAACAAAAGTTTGTTCTTCAGCAGTGATCGTTTAATGAACAAAACACTGATTAAGCGTAATAAGTATTTTAATTGTGTGTGTTTATTAAGTGTAATATTCAGAAGCAATTAATTATAATAATGCCGAAACATTATATTAAAACATTTGTGCCTACATTAAAACATATTTTAGTTTTTATTTCTTCGTCATGTTATCATACAACTATAGTTTAAAAATTTGAATTTATTTCTTACTTTAATATTATAATATGCTAAAGGCTACTTTATCGTAATAATCATCGTTACATACTTACATATACAAATATATTTGTTTTAATTCAATTTTTTTATTTTTAATCTTTACTACATATACAATAAGTAAATATTGTCAGTGAAAAAAGAAAAATCTCATGACGTTCAGATGTTTAGAAAAAATATAAATTGATATTATACTCTACAGTAAGTATACATATACATAAAATAATATATATACCTAAGTACCTAACTGTGTAATTTTTTAGTTAACTTGTTCACTAGTAAAACAAAATGATGAACGTAGGTTTTATTTAGAAGGGTATTAGATATTATTAATATAACTTTAAGCGCTGTACCTATAGATTTAACCTATTGTCTGGTAATCTAAAATGACGCCCTATTCATTTAAATTGTATAGTGAGTATGCGATACTTGAATGATTTTTATTAAGTGCTATTAATCCCGTTTGAGGACTTGTCGTAACATCGATATAATAATACCATAAATCATTGTAATGACATTATCCAAGCAAAAATATGTATAAATATTAAAAATACTTACAATACGTAAAATACAGTATTATTGCCCGTAGATAGGTACCATAGAAAACGTGCACCGAATCGCAATTGTTTTCAGCCGCCAACATCAGCTGTGATATGAAAGAATTTTTGCCGGCTAATGACATATTATAGTACTGTAGTGAGGGTTTATCTTATCTCTTTTAGAGTCTAAGAAATAGTTATGTTTTATACAATTATAACACGTTTAATTATACAGGTGTTTAATATATTATATAGCGATCGGAATACTCTAATAACATGCACTTGTCTCGAAGTGGGGCACCTCTATATATTATAAAACCGTATAAAATACATTGACGTAAGTACAGATAAACATTATGTATAGGCACCTACTATAATCGTGTCAGTAAAATGTAATTTACTTATAATTTTTTTAGACCAGGTACCGACAGATTAAGGCCATGCGTTTCAAGGAATGTTATTCATATAGCGTATACAGTACACCTACTGTGTAGCATCTATTTATGGTATCCAAGTTTGAATAAAAATGGTACTCTCGCATATTATTCTATATTTTATAACATAGGTTTTGCATTTATTTACATTTTTTAAATAATTTGTTACGCCATTTTTGTTTTTAGTATTTTCAACATAGTACCCATTATATAGTAGTACCACCTACCTATTAAGAAGACAAAAAAAAACAATAAATGACTGTATAATATTTTATTATTATAATAATATACTCTACAATTTAATTATAAGGGACTGTTAATTATACGGGCTACTAAAAAATAATATATGTTCGTACATTTTATTGTATATTTTAAATTGTTGTAATTCATTACCCAAGCTTTTTTTATACGCATTTATGTTTTTAATATTTAATCATTACATTCTCCGGAAATTTATATTCATTATAATAAAAATGAATACAAAAAAACGAATACATCGATACGATGTAGCTTTTATAGGTAGTCAAATTGTTTTATTCGTTTATTTGCTTGACAAAAATAAACAATAGGTCCTATCGAGAATGTAATAAATATTCCGTGAAATATAATAATAATAATAATAATTAGTGATAAATATGAATGTTATTGCTTTACATTGCTCGCATTACATCAGTACCATACTCTATTATAGTAATAATATTGTCTATCAATCATATTATAATACATACATTAATTTTGGGTATTTCATATTACACGATAAACCTATGGGCTATGAGATACAGGAATTATAAACCCGACGACAGCAATGTAGCAATTTTGCCTGTACAGTGCGCCGTGCATCATAATATTATTATTCATTTCTTACCTACAATAATAACTTAAAAAATAAATATAATTTCAATGATAGTTTACACTAAAATCTGATTAATGTAGGTAATAATAATATCATATAGTTATAATAGTTTAACTCAAATGTTAACTATTTTAAAGAGATTCCTGAACCCGATGATTTTCTGTTCTTGTCTAACGAACGTATGAAAAATCATACGATTTTTGACGTGTCTTAGCCGAGCATACTAATTATTGATCCAATGAAGCGACGAGAATTCTAAAAATAGATTATTTTTTTATTTTATTTTTTCAAGACTTCTTGAAAGTTGAAATTGTCACAACAATTTATTTGAGGAATTTACTACGGAATTTTCTATGATTTCTGCAGTGTAAAAATGAGGAATTAACATAATATGTGATATGATGTATTAACCGGTATGTCCCATATAAAAACTAACATATTATGCCACATTACTACTTACATAAGAATACAAGACAAAAAAAAAAAATTTTATATTATATTAAAATATAAATTGTATTTATGGAATTGTGAGTAACCATTCAAACACAACATTATTAAACTTGCCATTTCCTAGATAATAACTTTGTTAAAAATAATTTATTTTTGTATAACTAAATAAAAGTCTAGGTTTGCCTTATATAATATTTATTTTTAAAAATGTGATAAATATATTTTAACACAAATACAAAAATATTAGTGATGACCAGAACAGTTGTAGTTCTCAGCAGTTTCAATGGCTGATAATAAATATAACTACAACTTTTTTTTCATATAAAATTCCAATTATTACATTCAAACATATTTTTTTCAATTATTTGTTAAATATAATTAAATAAAAAATCACATTTATACAGGCAGAATATAAAAAAAGGCATTTAGTCTGCACCAAACATTCGGCTAGAATAAAAAAAAAAATCCATATAACTAATGATTCATATAAATTTAGTAGATAATACAAAAGGATTGTCATCAAGACAACTAAAATTAATACGCAATTCATTATTTATCATATTATAACTGTCATATCATTATAGTAACAAACATTGTGAAAATGCATTGAATATTGACAATAACGTATGTTCATTGTTTACAATGATTAGATTTATAAAATTAACAAACACTTTATAGTCAAGGATAATTTAAGAATTAGAACTTAAATTAACAATAAAGTATCATATTAAGTAGCAACAATTATAATATGCATTTATCAGTCTCTAATTATGTTATATTTAACTTTGGAAGAATTTTGAGTGATGTGCATTCTTTCGTGGTTGGCTACAGCTGAAGCACTTTTAAGTTCCATCCCACAATAGCTGCACTGGAAATTTACTGAACCTTTCGTTTTAGTATGATAGAAATTGAAATGAACTTTTGCCCTGTCTTCCATCAGAAACATTTTGCTGCACACGCCACACCTATACTTTTTTGGTAAATCATCATGTTGTATCTCATCATGGTCTAACAAATCACAGAACCTTGAGAAAGTCTTATTGCATAAGTGGCATATGTAAGGTGACCTCTTTGATGTCCTCAATGTTGGGGTCTCTGATAAACCCTTATCCTTTTTGGTCGGATGTGTTAGCTTTACATGCTCCTGTAGGTCAGAGACAGTAAGAAATATTTTGTTGCATTTATTACATTCGGTTTTTTTATTCAAATCACGGTGTCTGGCTACTGAATGCTCTTTTAAGTGTACAAATTCGTCAAATTGTGCACTACAATAATAACATTGAAATTTTTCATCCATATCGTCAAAAGCTTGCTTATGTTTAGATTCTCCATGATTCATCTAAAAAAAAAATTAAAATTAATAATATCACGTGTTATAAAAAAAAAATTTTCATTAAAATTATACCACAAAAATAGGTTGGTGTGGTGCAGTAGTTGCAATCAGCCACGAAACGTGATCTGAGAGTAAGCATCGGTCGGTACCACATGGGTGACCACCCAGTTTCTTTTAATAATAAAGTATCATTTTGGAATAGGTAATAAACTTGATTCTAACATTCAACATTTCTAACAGAGTATGACATTTTAAATTTAACTATTGTGGATAATATTATTTAGCATTCACAAAACGTTGGTAGGTTAGCTTAAGCAAAACTTTACAAGCCAATAACTTTATAGTTTATATAAATTTTACTTTTAGAGATGGAGATTTGTTGTGGAATACCTCCAAATATTCATCACACTGGATAAAGTCATCATCAACAAATGTTGACTGAATGTCCATGGTTTCATCTCTGTCAAGTTTAAAATTTGAATCTTCAAGATCTTGTACCAATATCTGGTGAACTTCACTGAAATGTATTGACAGCTCGTATTCACTAGGAAAAATATTGTCGCAAGATATACAGCAATGGTAATCCACTTCATCGATTTGGTCTATCATTTCATTTGTAGTTGAAATTGGCTAGAAAACAAATAGTATGTCAAATGTAGTTCTAGACACATTTAGGGAGAAAATTTACAGACGTACCTCTCTCTCGATAAAATCAGAGTTGGAATCTATTTCCTTTAGAGCCTCTTCGCTCTGTTTTTTGAACATCACCCAATCTTGTACATGGTCATAGCACTCGTTGCATATGTGTTTCGGGCCGATAGAATCCTTGGTGATCTGCATCAATGCAAAACGCACAATCAAGGTAACGAAAAGAAAAAGAGGAAGAAAAGAAAATGACAACAGATATCATATGATCGATACCTCTAGCCACTGGGTACCTTGATTTGCAGACAGTTCATCACGTCTCTGGCCAAGTCTGGGTCGGATTCCATGAAGATCGGGAACGATGACTGTGTGACACGCAAACAGAATCTGCAGAACGACAAATCCTCGTTGTAGGTGTCCATATCGCGGTGGGCGAGCAAGAATTCGTCACCATATAAAAAAACAATCGAACCGCGCGATATCTTCATAACACGTCGACAATCATTATCGTTAGTTAAAACTTCGAAAGTTCAGATTGGCAGAGTTTCCTATTCTAGATCGAAAGCAGCAGTGATTAACAGAGTAGAATAAAATTATAATATTATATAACTTATATGTAGATAATATTATAATATAATAAATTTTAACGTCGTTGTCGAGCGGTCTTTATCAGACGTCTGACCATGGGGCATGGGCCTTGATGTGTTATCAATAAAAAAAAGATTTAAAGGAAGGGGGAGGGGCTAAATCAAATCCACGCTCACTAAAGATAGTGAAGATATTATCGTTGACGGTTGATCAGTTGGGTCACTAATTAAAAAGTTGGTGAGATCTTCGGTGGGTTGTGTATTCTTGGACGTAACTCATACTTTCATTTTATTCACATTTCTAAATTCTATCAGAGTACTTCTGAGTAAATATGAGTGTACAATTTTAGTATTATTCTAAAACGGTGATAACGTATAGTTCACCCTGAGTTGGCACAACCGACGTGTCGTTGTTGGCAGCACTGGACTTATCTCGCCGCTCATCGTATCTATTCTCTACCTTATCGTTTTTTTTTTCACTCATCATATTAATATTATTATTATTATTATTTTTATTATTTTATTTTTATTTCTCATTCGTATTTCTTTTCCCGCTGCGTTCACGCGGAAAGTCTTCGGAGGTCCAAAGTTTTAGATCTAAAGTCGTTTACCGACCGCTCTAAATTTAGCACCTTTGGTCTCTGGACGATAGCCGCTCTGTTCGATAAAAGACTTCCGAGATGACACCATCACATACTCAATAATTTCATGTAAGTAGACACATTTATTTTGTACGGCTAACCCGTAGACGTCGACACTAGCCGCTAAATCATATTCCCTTTGATTGACATACAATTTTGTGATACGCATAACGATAGGTCACGTTGTCACTGGACTGTCCGTTACCAGTGTGATTTTTTTTTTAAATTATATCCTGTTACTATCAAGGTACATCTACGTCCTACGATAATGTTGCACCTATTTCCTAGTAAAATATTTTTTTAATTCTCACTTACCTATCTATGTATAATCTAATTACTATTCTGTAACCACACCATGTTCATGAAAACTTTTAATGTCTACCCAAAGGTATTTTTTGTGCACAGGAACTTTTTGGCACTCTTTCATTGTACCTAACCTTCTGAACAACACTGGCAAAGTATGTACTTAGCTTGTTACGGTCTGCCAACCATTATATTTTTTTTCCTTACAAAGGTGATAAAATATAAACAATATAAATGTACTTTTTTTCTCACTTGACTTTTATTCGCTTGTTATGCTTGACATGTCTATTATTAGACTATTCCTGAAATTAAATGCTGGACGACCCATTTACACCTGTTTTAGAACTTTAATTATTGATTTGTTTTGTCTAATTCATAATATTAACATTAATTTTGTTGAACTTATCTACCTAGTTGAACAATTTTATTTGAATATAAACAACTAACTTGACTAATCGTAGAATAGGAAAATTTTTTTGTAAAATACTTACTGATTAAATATGTCGACATGTGTTAAATGGTGTTAGTAAGATTGTGTTAGGTAGACGTATAGTTATCAAATAGAGTACGGAGATTATACTTAAACATTTTCATTTGATTAGGTATGTTTTAAGTTCAAAAATTGTTTTCTTGAAACTCATTTTTTTAAGTTTATTTAAACTTTATTTATTTTATTTACAAATCTAGTTATGCAGTTGAGTCTAGATAACTCAAAGTTCAAGGAAAATAAAAATAAATTTGACTTGAAAATGTTTTGGAATTATCTTGTCGGCTTGTACCTAATAACACCTTACCAATCAAAATGTTCTTTATTATAAAACTATTTATTATACTTTTTATATTTTAATCTCTAGGTATTCAAATATTATTACAAACAATTATACTCTTCCTGAAATCCATCTTGTCAGCTTAAATGTAAATTATCTAGAAAACTTATTTATAATAAACCATCCTTCCTAAAACGTAAATAACTTCTAAACAAAAAAAAAAACATTGAAAATGATGTCAATCATAACTTAATCATATTTTGTATCTTTGTTGTATGTAGGTAAAATTGTAATTGTATGCAGGATTATTACATCATTCTATTCTTATTAAATTAATCATTTTTTTTTTTTAACCTTGTCGTCTATAATAAATCATTTTAACATTTTGAACTATACTTAATCATGTAAACTTAAATAATAGGTATTGAAACTTCTCTCCTATTTTGGTAATGATTGAAATGTCAACATTAGTATACATAATTCCATATGTAAACTATTATTTTCAACAACCTTGGTTATCTGAACTAAATTATAATTTAACTGTTCAATTATCTTAAGCCCTTGAATAAATTGTAAATTGTAAGTTAGGTAGTCAAATGCTTATCTATTATCTATTATTATTATTTATTATAAATATATCAGCATTTCATTCAGTTCAAAGGTAAATGCTATTATCTTTTATTAAAATAGCAAATATTATAACCTATTGTAACATAAAACATGTTGCACTGAGCTGAAATTCTAGCATTGTTATATTATCAATATGTTTTATTTAGATGTATTTAATGTTTAAAATTGACCAATTATAATTTTATCCAACTAAAAATAAAAACCGCTTTTTGCTTGGAATTTATTTATATTATAACATTTTATGTATCTATTTTTTCTTTTTATCATATAATTATTAACAGCTAGGTGATTTACACCTAACTGTACATACTTACAAAACCATGAATGAGGCCACAATTTTGTAGCTATACCTATTCAGAATTTCTTTTTATACATTTTACTCTAATTTGTATAATTAGTAGGTTGTTAATATAGGTACTTATAAGAATTAATTGTTTCAAAAACATATGCTATGCCTAATAAATTATATTATTAACAATTAATTACTCTCATTATTAATGGTGTCTTCAGTCACAATTAATACTTTTATATAATGAACCTCATTTTGATTTTTAAATGCTTATCATTATTAAGTTATTATAAGTACCTTTAAATAAATATTATTTCTGCTTAATGATACATTTTAAATTAAAATATTAAATTGATTGATAATTTTATTTTTTTTACATAGCTTTAAATCAAAACCAATTTTATGTAGGTAATTTTTATTATCTTGGTGTTATATAATTACAATTACAGGGACAATTACTGTTTAGTTTTATATTTTTATTTCTTTTTAAAAGCTGAATTTTTTATAAATCAAATATGTTCAATATCCATAGTTTGGTATAATTATTATTTTAGCTAATATATAATACTGTACATACTAAATACAGTATAATTTTAATTATATTGAATTGCTACTCCTACTTGTGAAATGTGTGACATGTACTTATACAGTTTTCTATCAATGTTCTGGTCAAAGACAAGTACCTTCAGGTTTTCGATTTAAATTCCGGTTCTTAATTATTTCAGTATGGGGTTCTGGTTCCAGTTCAGGGTTTTGGAAAATTGAATTTAAGGGTTCTGGTTTTGGTTATGGATTTTACAGCTATAAACAAAAGTAATAGTTTTCAAAAACACCTAAGCTCTTTTTACAGCCAATTTGAGCACAGGTTAAGGAGGTCAACATAAAAATAATCTTAAGTAAAACCAGATTTCTGTTTATTTAAAAATATGTGTTCTGGTTATTTGAACATATTTAGTTTCGGTTCGGTTCTAGTCCCTGATTCTGATTATGTATTTGCAGTTGTATTCTATTCTTTATACATATCAACTAAATAATAATAATGAAAAACTTAAAATAATACAGTGTTATTTTTTACATTCAATTTTTTTTAATCTTAATCATAGATTCTGTAGACTAAATTCTTTTGTTTGCAATTTTAAAAGAGTATATTAATATTTTGGGTTATTCAAAGATGTTACGACTTACGATGTACTATTCTAATTTCAACACTTTTTTATGTTATAAATTCATTAAATATCCTTAAATCAAAACAAAAGTTTTTGTATTAGGTAATCAAAACAATTTTTATTTTTAAATATGCTTTTAAATAATTTGTTTATATACACATGTATTTTTCATAAACATGTAAATGCCCCAATCATATTAATAACATACATAGGTTATCTTTATTGTGCATTGACAGCAGTTTTCCACATATTTAAACTAAACATGAGAACATTTGAAACAAGTACATTTATTACTAAAAATTAAAAACTATTTTAAACATAACATAAGTACACTATATAATATTGCATAATTACATATTATATCAGGCGTGCCAAATCTTTTTCAACTTGCAGGCCATATTTGAAATTTATATTGATTCTGCGGGCCGTATATACCAGTTCATTTTGGTAAAATATACAATAGATATATTATTATCTTTGATCACTTATTAAATTTATGATTCTTATCACTTTATTAAAATTAAAAACTAAGATATTCTGTCATTTTTAAAAGTTTGTTAAAATAAATTTTTTTAAATTATTATTTTTGTATCTATAGAAATTTCTAATTTTATAAAATGATCATGAGCCGTAGGTTGGGCACACCTGTTTTACATAGTTTGTTACAGTATCATAACATTTTTTTCTGAATTGCTATAAATATTAAATATTTTAGATTATGTACAATATAGTTTGTAAAAAAAAAAAAAAATACTTTCTGGGTACACCTGCTAAATATTTATATATTTTAACAATAATAATAATGAGTTAGTTCACCTAATATATTTGTTTTACTGTAAATAGTTAAATTGTTCATATATATATTATAAACTAAATTATTGTTCAACATGCATGTGTTAGTTACTGATTTAATATTAACTTTGATATTTATATTTTAGGTGAGGATGATAATATGAGCATGAATACAACATCATAATGGTTGAAGAACAATGTATAAAAAGTAATAAATCAATAAAAATGCAGGCTGTGGCCCTCAGAACATCAAGATCAATCTCGAATGAGGAATGCACAACTAGACAAAAATCTGATGTTGGAAGAGCAGCACGTAAAGCTAAACGTATACGTTTCCTAGTTAATGGTGATCGATTTTGTAAAGGTAATTTTTGAAAGTAATATTTTTACTTAACTATAAAAATATAATTTCTAAAAAGAAAATATTTTTCGTTTATAAATATTTTAATTAATTAAGAATCACTTAAGTACTGTTATATTGATATTTAGTGGTATAATATTACAGATTTATACTTATCATTTTAATTACTTGTTATTTTAAATTATTATTATTTAGAAATATTTTAATTGATAATTTATTATTACTAAAATAATTATTTCTGTTGGTTTTAGGTGTTGTGGTAGCAGTAACTCATGAACGATATCGCTCCTTTGACAGTCTATTAGCAGAATTATCAAACATGCTATCAGAGAACAAGCACCTACCTAGTGGTGTACGGGCATTATTTTCAACAGATGGTCATAAAATATCTCAACTAGATGATCTCGAAGATGGAAAATTTTATATTTGTTCTGGAGGCAATAACGCCATAAAAAAAATAGACTATGCCGCCCTGAACAATGTAAAACCATCTCGGTCTCTGACCAAACTACAATCCACCCATACAGTTTTAAGCAGCCCAAGTAAACAACCATATCTTAATATAAGGCCTAAAATTATATTTGTGGTGAGAAGTGGTACCCGACCTAGAAAAATTATCAGAATGTTATTGAACAAACGCAATTCTCCTTCGTTTGAACATATTCTTACACTAATAACAGAATCAATAAAATTAGATACTGGTGCCGTCCGTAAGGTATATGTGTCATCTGGATGTCAAATAACACAACTAGAACAATTTTTTGAACCAGATGATTTGTTCTTTGTTTACGGTTCTGAACGAATATCTCAAGATGATTTGAAATTAGACTTTGAAGAAATGAAAACTGTACAATCCCACAAACGTGGACTAAGAAGACCGGCCAATGAACTGAAAAATGGCACACATTGTATGGATGAAAGTGGTAAGAGAGTACCTCAGTTACCAAAAACCACTAAAGCGAATCGGAGTATAACCAGTTCCATACCTACCAAAGTTCTAAACAGGTATATGATAACAACAAGTAAATTGGGAGTGGGTTAATTATAAACAATTAGGGAAAATGTAAACACAATACAATTGCTATTATTAATTTATTTTTTTAATTTTCTAATTCTATAACAGCTATTAGAAAAGAAATTAAAACATCCAATGGATAATTGTTATTTTTTTCTATACAAACTATTGTGTTTACACATGTCCCCTAATGTTTATATAACCCTAGTTCACTCTTTCATTGAATTAATTTTTTAAAATTGATTCAAATTTTATAGTTTTGTTAGAAATTTGTCAACACAAACTTTTGTTGAAATAAAATACACCGATTATGTTGATGAATTTACAGATTGATTGCATATGTTACAGTCAATGACTTTCCTCATAGTAATTTCATTATATATAAAATATCGTTGTTAACTATAAAAGCTTATTTTATTGGGAAGTAATTTTTAATGACTGAAATTCTAACTAGGATTTTTAAATTATTTACCTGTTAATAACTCTTAACTGATGATAAATTAAATTTTAAAATAATTATTTTTAATATATAAAGCTCTTATGACACTTAAAATAACATTATAAATCACATTCAAATATGTTTATCACCTCTTCAAATCTATTGGTGGATTCCGTAACTAAAATAACCATTAACTATTATACATTTTTGATTTGGTTGCTGTAGTGTATTTTTTATAGCTTTCCATAATTTTTGATAAATTATAACAAATAGAACATTGTAAGTAATTAGTTAATAATAATAATATAATTCTAATAAAAAAAAATATAAGTAGGTTAAATATAATACATAAAATATTTTAATATAAAATAAATATAGTATTTGAAGGTACTGAACAAACATATATGTAACTCTTGAAAAATATTATAACTACAAGAAGGAATCGAATGTATGATTATTACCATTGATTATAATCACTGTCAGTATAGTAGAAATATTTAAGATATACATCATTCAAAAGTTTAATCATAAAAACAATGTAATACCTATGGAAAAAAATGTACTAAAATAACTAAAATTACTAGTCATTTTTATAACTAAAATTTTTAACCTTAAATTAAAAATCTTTATTTATATTTATTTGGTCCAATAATTTTGTTCAATTTATGAACATCAGTATTGCCATCACTTGTCTTAAGATAATTTTTCAAACTACAGTATTTTACTGTAACATATACTCTTTCAAAACGTTATCAATTGTTTGTAAACCAAACTACTTATTGTTTACTAAATATTAATTATGTTACAAACTTACTAATAGATTACAAATATTTTATATTAACATTAATATCTATTTTTTTTTTTTTACATAAATAGGTATACTATTGGTGATCGACTTGGTGATGGTAATTTTGCTGTAGTTTATCGGTGTTTTGACAAACGAACTAATTCTGAATATGCTTTGAAAGTAATTAAAAAAATAGAAGTCCCTCAAATGAGTCAAATGATTGAAAACGAACTTTCAATACTGAAAAGTATAAGCCATCCAAATATTATCAATTTAATATCTGATCTAGTGACGAACACTGATGTATACCTCATCACAGAATTAGTTAGTGGTGGTGACCTGTTTGAAGCCATTGCCAGATGCACAGACTTTTCTGAGCGTGATATTCGATTAATGACAAGAAATTTGGCTTCAGCTTTAGCATACCTCCATGGATTAGACATTGTACATCGAGATGTAAAACCAGAAAATCTTCTGGTTGAATATGATATTAATGGTCATGTATTGCACTTAAAACTGGCAGATTTTGGCTTGTCTCAAAAAGTCAACGAACCCTTATACATGGTGTGTGGTACTCCCACTTATGTATCCCCAGAAATTCTTACTCAAGATGGTTATGGCGTGAAAATTGATATTTGGGCTGCTGGAGTGATACTATATATACTTTTGTGTGGATTTCCACCATTTGTCAGCGAAAACAACATTCAAGAAGATTTGTTCAATGATATACTTAGCGGAACATATGGTTTTCCAGAACCTTATTGGGATAATGTGTCTGAAGAAGCCAAAGATTTGGTTTGCTCAATGTTACAGTCCAATCCGAGTTTGAGATTTTCTGCTGAAGATGTTCTCGATCATCCGTGGTGTGATGAATTTGAATTGTGATGAATACTTCCAAACATTTGTTTTTTTATTGCCATTTTATTTAACTGGCTAATTAAAATTATTATTGTTCCATTATGATAATAATAAAATGCAATTAGACTTGTGTAACTGTTTCAATTTTTGAATTATTATTATATTTAATGCATAATTATTTTATTTTATTTTGTTTAGTGATCTAGCATTAAGCAATTTTAAGGCAATGTATTTAGACATTGATCAACTATTTATATGTATTAATTAATAGTATGTAAATGAAGCCAAAATAATTAGACTCTTCCTATTTGGTATTACAATTAAAAATTAAAGTGATACTATTATAATTATTTCCTTTTTTTAATAAATAACATATATGCTGAATTCTAGTTGACAAAACTGTTTTTATTTGTTTCTAATCTGAGACTTAATTACTAAGTATAATATTGTATATTATATATATTATAAATTTATATTGGTTTTAATTACTATTAATTATTATAGTAATTTATTTGACCATTAGTAATATGGTATAATTGTAAGTAATCAAAATAATTAAAAAATGTCATAGAGTATAGTAAAATATAATAATATACAGAAATTTCAAATCTCCTTGAATATTTTTGAATTGCAACAAAATAACTAAAATTGTTAATCTTAGTTTAAATATTAAAATTTAAAAATCAAATTTCTGTAAAAAAAAATTTTGTATTTATATGCATATGCATATAAAAAATTTTCAGATTTCAGTAAGAACTACTTAAGAGGAACCTTCTATTAAATTTTCAAGCCCAAATTGACATAAGAAATTATATATTTTTAGCCTAACAAAATAGTTTGCAAACTTTAGTGGTTTATAACACTTAAAAAAAATTTTGGATTTGCAATCGACTTTTTTTTTGGTCCCAATAATAACTTAAGAGGAAGCTTGTATAAAAACAATTTTTTAAAAGAAAAGAGGATAATCATGATGTACAATAAAAGTCAAGACGTCGAGTGTACCTCGTCATTTAGTAGGTCACTGTAAATTGTAATGGATGTATTACATTTGAATTCATTCAAATCATTGCATATACGAAAAACTATTCTTAGCGGAGACCACCTGTTAGCTTATATATAATACGTATATTTTATCATATATTACTACTATAATAATTTATTATACTAGGTATAACTTATTTTTGATATGATGGGTTGAATTAATTTTTGCAAAAAACATTGCACTAGTTGAAAGTGTCAGTGTGTATGTATAAAAAATAATATAAATTAAAAATTCCAAGTACTCACGCATAATATTTTTGAATTATTAACAAAGTAACTTATATCGATATTCTTCGTTTAAAATTGTAAATACTTACCTATTTAATTTCGTCCAAATTTTAACACTTTGGAAATGCAATCAAAAATAATATAAGTCAAGGTAGGTAAAACTATTTTTCTGACTTAGAGTGGTTATAAGATATGAATTAGAATTTAGAAACGCTGCTTTTAATCATCTGGCCGTAATCCATACATTTAATTTTGTTGATTACCGCCGTTGGAACTGACACTCAAAACATTGAACGGTAGACGGTTGTGAAGATCCACTAAATGGCACAACAAATATCTAATTTAGGGAAATGGTCCGTGAACACCTCGATAGGTAGATAGTTATTTGGTGTTAAACTCAAACAGGTCTATTTATTGGAATTCTATCGTAAATTTCAGAAGATTCGCCCCCCCCCTCCCGAGTGAATTATTGAGTATTACTACTGTATTAGGTACATTAGCCTTGTGAGGTATACGTTTATACACATTTATATTGCTATATTGTATTTTATTTATTTTATGACTAAATTTATATTAAAGTCATAGGTATTTGTGATAAAATAGTTTTTAACATAATATGGTATATGGTAACCACTATAGTAATCATGTATATAGTTGCGATAACTAAGAAGGATCCTAAATTCCTAAACTGTTATAAGACAGTTACAAACATAGCCGTGACAAGGGTAAGGGAGGGTGCTTCAGCACCCTCTAGACTTTAATTTAGCACCCCCATTTCAAAAACACAAAAATTGGAAAATCATATGAAAAAAAGCGGGTAATTGGATGCCGCTCTGCTGAACAGTAGATGACAAGTGGGTCCCTGTAATGGATGTTATTAAATTTGAAAGTAATGATATAATGCCATTGTATACGAAAAACGATACTGAACGGAGACGGTTTGTCAGTCTAGGATATTTTATATTATATTTATATTGTTATTACTTATATAACTAATACGGTAGCCGGTAAGTTTAATAAATATTATAAAATTACAAAAAAATAACTAACAACGTTATTCTTGGTTATTCAATAGGTCATTTCGTCCAAATTTGAAATTAAAATAACTATTAAAAAAAATTATGTCTATATATTTTTTAGATTTTTTAGTTACAAAATAAACTACTTACGTCAAACCTTGTTTTAAAT
This sequence comes from Nasonovia ribisnigri, assembly GCA_027563435.1. Taxonomy (NCBI): domain Eukaryota; kingdom Metazoa; phylum Arthropoda; class Insecta; order Hemiptera; family Aphididae; genus Nasonovia; species Nasonovia ribisnigri. Next base: position 506,881 of record JANEHU010005119.1, read on the forward strand.
TTTTAATCCTAGGCTATAAAAGATGAACATTTTTAACCACTAAATCATTTTTAATTTTCAAATTGATAAATTTTGTAAAAATTCGAACTTAAAATGTTTATAAAAAAAAATTGTGTCTATGTATTTTTAATATTTTTTCAACTGCCATTGTAACAAAATATGTTTAACATTGTGCCACGGGATTAAAAAGTTTGAGTACCTCTGATGTATGGTATTTGGGGGTGTGGGGTTTACGCCCCAACGGGTCTGTGTCCTCTGCATAATTTTAGCACCCCTAGTTTGGCCTCTAGTTACGCCTATGGTTATAAATAAATATTAAGTACCCTTGTCTTATAATATTCGCTCATAACTTACCAACCTATAATAAATAATAATATAGGTACTCATATTATGGTTTTAAATGTTAATACAACTTTCTAATTTATTTATTTTAATGCAATAGGTAGTAATTATTTCCTATCGTCGGTTGACGTAATTTATTGACTTATGAGCTAAGGTCACTGTAAAATGGCGATTAACAAATAAGTTTTCTTTTGAGACAGTGCCATTCTTGTTCAACTGAAAACTGTTGCAAAATAAAAGAGTTTTCATATATGTAGGTACATTGTTATATTACCAATAGGTATAGCAATATCGTAGCCCATATAGGAATAAAACTGAGCATGTCAAAATCAACTGACACTGTTAACTTTAAATAATTACCTGGGTACTCAAAACATGAGATTTGGCATGAAAAAATTATTAGAACTGGCGTTGTTTGAATAAACTTACACATTTTTCATAATACTATAAGTACAGATTATACTGTCAAGTCTAGATTAGGTATACATTTATAATTATTAATTAGGAAGTTTTTTTTTTTTTATGTCAAACTAATTTTGTCCAGATCACAAAGATAGACATGCAAGGATATACAGGCAAAATTGTAATGACAAATAACGAAAGGCCCCACTAAAATGTACTATAAGACAAATCTAGCTACGTTCGGATGTACGTACGTAATAATAACCCCACCGGAGGGTCATAGCATACGCTATAGGTACCTATATACCTACCTGTTATATTAGAAAGTCCAATCGGATTCGGTTATTTAGTATCCAAGTCCAAGCACTCTTTAAACAAAGTAACATTATAATTATTGGTGCTAACTGCTAAGAATAATTTATTTCATCTTTGGAACTAAATTTTGTTTGATACTGTAACGGCTATTTATTAACTGTCTGATTGTATTTCTTAATAATAAATTAGGTATTTAATTACTCCAATACGATATTTCGACTTTTATTAATTATTGCTACTCGACCGAGGATACCAGACGGATGCTCGCAAGTCGCAACGTCATCACCACCAGATTCGACGATGGCGATCAGTCTCACACTATTATATTTTGGATTCAATCAATAATTTAAAAATATAATAATATATTTTTCTACATAAGAGTTTACAAAACCATGTATTAGGTGGTATATTTTAGCTAGAATAATATCGTACCTACTGGTTGATAATAATTTGAGTGTGTACGAAACGCGCATGTATTTGACATGGCATGATTAACTGTAAAGTGTGAGGCAATAGTTGTCCGTTTACTTTCGATATCTGTAATCGAAAATCCATTTTGTGATCCAGTGTTTAATGGTTTTCCTTGCATGGATCACAGATGATGTGTCGTTGGGATGTGACGCCCTCAAGTCCAAGTGATGGGCACCGTCCGGTATCAATAACGCTCTGACGGACGACGAAAGACTCTTCAACACTCCGCCACTGGACCACGGGTCCAATAAACCATTGCTAAGAAAATAATTCATTATCAATATTATTCATCATTACAGTCTCCTGACGCCTACGAGTTTGTTCCGAATTACCAAATCCATCCCCGGGAAGTCTACGGGTAATACACAAATTGTTTGCGATGAACTTTCGTTTTAATAATACAACTATCATGGTAAAATTAACTTGTTAAATTATCGTTGAAACATTATTGTACATTAAACCAACGACAACAGTTTTCTTTACATTTTACTCAGACTAGGATAGGTACCTATGGATGCTTAGGTATGTATGGTTAACACGACGTAGATATTACACAAATATAAGCAATATAAGCTATATGTATATAGTATATGTCAATACTGGCTATAATAAACAAGAAGCATGCTTACAACAAAAATCTCACTAAATATCAAATAATTCGAAGTTAATTAAAATAAAGAATAATAAAAACGAAATGAATGTGGTATTAAATTACGACAACCAGTTTTTACGAACCGTAAACTCAACATTTGGCAGTCATTTAATTTTTTTATTTATTTTGTTCGCCTTTTCCTTTTTAGCTAATTTACTTAACTTAAAGCATGCTTCTTTGTTTGGATATTTTTCACACTGGACTTGGTTTTTTATAAATAAAAATATATTTTGGTGGGCTGAATAAAATTAGATTTAAAATTCAAAATAATTTATGTAATTCGTTCTGAATCAAATGAAAATTCTGCCCACATTTTTGGTGGAAAATCAAAGTTATAAGATCTTAATAATAGGTATTACATATTTTCAAACTGTTGTGGCTATTATTGTAACAAATAGATGATTATTAGGGCTAGGTAGATTTTATCGGTAACCAATTCGTACACTTAATTTTGTCCAAGGGACCAATTCCACGTGCATGTTCAAAACCCCACCCCAACGATAAAATATGTGTATTTATTTTACACATTTATTCAGAAAGTGATCAAGCAAGAAATTTCCGGATACATTTCAGAATTTTCACGCATTCGTATATTCGGTTGAGGCATAAATCAAATTATCAAAGTTTAGTAAGAGGAGGCGGGTAGATCAGTGCCATTGTGTCTCAATCCCCGTACCCGTATCACAAATTAAATTTTTTACAATTTATCCAACGCCAATATATTATATTTTAGCACATACTTGTACGACTGATCCTGTAACTCTAACGTTGCCTTATGATTCACCAAAACATTTGTCCCTATTCGCACATGTACAATTCAAATATTTTGCGAATAAATATATTCTAAACATTGTCAAACTATTTGAAGACTTTAGTGGCCTCAATATAGAGCTCCTATATCTAAAAACTATTACAATTTATCTAAAAAACACAATCCTACGGGGTCAGTACCAGATATGCGGCTAGTAATTTTACCTTAGACGGGCTGCCGAAAAGCATTCTATTTTCTAGGGACTCAGATATAATCTAATTCCCAGTGATGTGGCCAATATACCGCTACGCCTTTTCCAAAATAAATTGGAGCCCACCGGCTCCGACATGAATATGATGCGTAAAAAACTAAATATATGTACCATACCTAATAACACTTTTAACATGAATCTGAAATTATTTATCATTATAAAGAAAAATCTTTTTTATTCGTTAACTAAGATAACCCTGGGCTAATAACTAATAACTAGGTAATAACTCCACACGAGTTTTTCTCAGTGAAATCCATATAGTGTTATATTTTTGATATTAATTTATATAAAAAAAAAATTATGTATTGGATTAATTGCAAAATATTTAATTTGTGATACGAGAGGGGTTGGAAACACATAATGGCGCCGACCCTAACCTTGCTAAACCTAATGCGTGCAAATTTTGCAATGTGTAGTGCAAATTCTTGCTGAATAATTGCAAGAACAAATTACACAATTTTCGTAGAGGTTGGGCACTACACACCATTTCCGTATTCTCTATCTCGACAAGTATACTTTACAAATAATAATATCATGATGTAGGTAAATATATTAAATTGCATTGCAATTGCATATCATTATATGCATTTATTATATCATTATACCTATTGTCGCATCACTATTATGATACGTTTCGCGTACATATTATTATGTAAGTATACTTTTATAATATAATACATCATTATCGTTACCTGAATATGATGTTGGACGCGGCTTTGAGATTTTTGCCTCCGTACTGTTTTTCGACGTCGTCTGTGGTCGGTTTGACGTCGTATCGATTTTCACAGTACTCCGCGTAGCTTTCGAAATCCCACGGGTACGCTTCGAATATATCATCTTCGCCGCCGTTAGTACATAACGGCATTATCATTTCTGTGCAAGCCTGAAAAAAAACCCATCACCTGGCTGTATAACAATGTTCACATTTGATTTATTTTTTTTAAATATTTAGGTGTGGAAAAACGGCAGTGTCTTACAATCAGTACATTGGATGTTATAATTTATAGATGTGTGGTATAGAGTCGTAACTAAAAGAAATGTCAGCTAACATGTACTACATATTATTATGCAGCCATGCAGGTTCTGTATATATATTATATGGATAATTGCTACCTACTAATTAGCATTACGTAATATTTATTTATTACCCTTTAATATATTATCGTGTGAAAAACGCCTAGACGACTCTCATTATTTCAAAATAGTTTCCGGAGAAAAAGTTATTATCGATTATGAAGGTAAACAACCAAGAAAACTGCAGATAATAATAATATAATATGTATATTTGTGTATTTTTTCCCAATACCTCTACCACAGAATATAACAAAGCCTCTACTGTTATTGATATTTAATATTTATTTTTTGAAGAGTTTTATTTCTATAAACGGTTGTTTTCATACATTATAAATAAAGCGACATTTTTAATAGTATATATTATTATATATTACGTCATATGATATATTTATTTACTCATTCAACAGAATGATTACATGTGCCTGAACAGGGCTGCACTCACCTGATAACCCCATCCGTTCATTATATCGTCCGAGAACGCCGACGACAGATTCAAACAGCTGGCCGATCCGGTGTAATTGAAATAAACGCTCAGCCCGTGAAAAACAGACATCAAGAGCGTCTTGTCGTCTTCCATGTGATTCGTCATCGACTTGCAGACTTCCTGACGATAGAAGTTAACCGTATTTTTATTATTACCACATATCACCCCAGTGGCCTACCTAACATCGGTTCAAGACTGCAGGGCGCGTAAAACAATTTTCGAACTTTTCGGGATAAATCACAAGTTGCAAAGTTTTTTTTTTGGGAACTTCATTAAATTTGGTTTAATATTAAAATAATAATAAACTTAACATTATTAAAAGTCAAAATTCGTCAGATTCTACTTTCTAATCAACAATAAAAACAAAAAACTAAATACCCTTTTTTTACTGATATTTTTTAAAATTATTAATGTAAATCCCATATAGCAAAGGGATATTTAATAGATATTGAATGTATATTTATTTTCTTATTTTAATATCCGTTAAATATCTAAAATAGCACTGTGGAAAATTTTTAGATATCCATGAGATATTAAATGTATGTCTTATGAACCAAAAGTTCATAACTGGTGTATATACAAATTAAGATATCTATTCAATATTTCTATTATAATAACCAAGAGATATCTCACATATATTTAACCATTATTTTATGAATATTGATTTATTAGACAATATATATCTATAAGATATCAATAACATAACTGTAGAAAGTTTTTGGATATTTAGTAGATATCGAATGTATGTCTTATGAACCAAAAGTTCATATAATATGACCTATGTTATAAGGTACATAAGGAACGCATTATTCTAAAAGTATGATATATTCTTGAAATTAACCTGTTAGAAACTAACATTAAATTCCAAATATTAAGAAAAGTAGGTTTGGCTCCCCCATAAAGTTCCTACTAGATCACTTCCCTACCTGAAAATATATTGAAATGGAAAATCTAGGCATTTACTATTACTGCTCCAAAAGCTGGCAGCAAAATTAAATAAAACACACACATTATTATAAAATCAATACATTCATCATTACTCTGAACTAAAAATGAAGCATTAATTATAAAGCCCAAACATTATATTTTATAGAAAACAAATAAGTAATTCATCATATTATTACAATATATCAATTAATTGAAATTGACATAACTTTTCAACATAATTTTGACTTTTAACTATTTATAAAATTACAAATTTTGACTCAATAAGCCTTTGACATTATCCACATTTAGCTTTATTTTATTACCACGCAAATACACAATATATCAGTACCGTACCTTAATTGGATTCGCCGGCAGAGGAGCCAAAAAATTAGCCTCGTAAGGATAGTTAACCATGGCAAGTGCCACATACACGTCAGTAGCCCAATATTTTAGCTCTGCCACGTCGTCGGAGTCCTCTAACGGTTCACATAGCTTCCAGTTGTCCGTTAACCACGTTTTTCCTGAATCTATGAAAAACCGTTAACGCTGTTCGATTAATTAAGATATTATATTAGTGAATACTCTTGTCAATATAATTTATACAAACATGGATATTTGTGCTTATACATTGCATATGGTTCAAAACAAATTTTAACGATTTTTGACTTAAGTTTGTAGAAAATTGTAAAAAATCCCTTTATTTTGAAACAATTATAAGTAATTTTAAATAGTAGAAGTGCATCATGCCCGTAATTATTGTAATGTTTTCTATGTGTTTTGAAATTATGAACCAACTATGTCAGCTACAATTTTAACAACATTTCTAATAATGAATTATTTTTATTTTATTCATAAATAAGATCAAAAAACAATAAGACTGAAATATAATGAACAGGTTGTTTATATATCAGTTTGAGTGAAAAATTGAGGTCATAATTAGTGGTTTTAATGAGTTATATTAAGCTATATTGTTATTAAATTAGTCTGCCTACTTTAAAACGAAGTAAGTGCGTACTGTTAATAACATTTAGATATTTTACATTGATTCGATTCGAAATGTTACAAAATATTTTACCAGATTCTGTGACGCTATCGATGGCTTTCCAAGATGCTGAAATAGTCAATCCACATTCGGCACTGGTATTTCTGTAAACCGAAGATGTCACTTTATAGAAATCGTTGCACGGTGTCATCCCCGTAAATTGCCATATCGGAGCTGATGAAGCTATAGCTCTAATTTTTAATAATAAAAACAAATTAGAATATTAGAATAGAAAATCACATATTCACATGCACTGAGTAGTATGTAAGTGCAATGAGGAAACAAAGTACAAGAATATTCTAATAATAACATAATACCATTAATCTGCTAAATAACACTAATAGGAATTTTCGAAATTTCAAAGTAACTTTTGAAATTCAAAATATATATCAACTATCTGTCTAAGTGGTTCATATCATAATTTTTTATCACTATATGTATCTATACATGTATACCGACCCTTCGACAGTGGCGGGATACTTGATGCGGAACCAAGCGGCCAACATTCCACCGTACGATCCACCGAAGGTGAATACCGGATTGGGACGTCTGCCAATACTCAGTGCGTCGTCACGCAGATACTTTATCAGGTCCACGAAGTCAGCTATCGCTTGCTGTGAAGTCAGATAGCCCAACTTCACTTTGTCATCGAACGAATTCTTTCCGTAGGGCATGGACTCGCCGTAGTAACGGTGCTCGGCGAACACGACCAATGCCTTGAATTCTCTTGATATTTCCCACATAAAGCCCTATTTTATTTTTCGTGTATAGATAAATTACAAACATTTCATCTGTATATATACATATAAATGTGTAACGCGACAGACAACCATGACCTTTCGTTTTCTGTTATTATTATTATTTTTATTGTTAATATTTGATATTTTTTATCGCATCAATATGCTCAATTATTATTATTTTTGTCTATACGTCGGTTATTAGTTAGGTGTAAGTGTATCTGGAAAATTTCAACTAGAGTTTTTTGAAGTCAGGTAAACAATCCTTGCTTTATGTAAAAAAGGCAAAAGTTAACAAACCAAAAAATTAACTAAAAAAACTCCAGACTTAACTTTAACAATAACAATAAACGAACACTGTTAAGTTCGCATACTGATAAGTATTATTCTTAATAATGACGGGAGAATGGTTGTTGTGTCTGTTTGCGTATGTCAGTGGTCAGGTGACAAGTGCGAGCATAGATTAGGTGTATCGTGTATAAAGTGGCAACTGATCAAGACGACTTTATTTACTCCACTTCAATAAATCGTGTTACTGCGCAAGTATGTGTTAGGTGACCGATGATAACCGATAACATTCAATAGCTTGACAATACATTTTAAGCGATGATAGAGTAATTTTATTGCATGCTTTTAAAAAAAATAATAATAAATAATAATCATTATTATGGCATTATACTACAGGGAAAACGGATCACAGCCAATGATGAAGCTAAATTGCCTATTCAGAGCGCCGTGTTACAATAATAATATTATCAGAAATGTATAATTGAAATGCGTAAAATAAACAATACGCGACACCACAGTCATCCCAATAACGGTCTCAATAAGAAGTTCAAATGCTGGAATAAAAAAGTTGAAAATCGCCAAAGAAATGAACATATTAAAAATTTTAATTAATTTGATTCTCATATGAAATTAAGTGTTTTATTATACAAGAGGACCCAAAACATGATTTACTATTTATCTTGATTTTATTTCTTTAATTTTATAAAGTTTAAACAATAATTATATTTGTGAGATAAATCTAAGCTACATTATAGTCATAGGCTTATAGAAATAGACGAAACATTAGGAATGATGACGCGTGCAATTGGGTGGAGCTTGTTACGAGGATAAGATGCTGTTAAAGCTATGTATTGCCTGTCCTCGATACAGTACCATTTCTCTCACTCTTTTGATATAAGATAAAAATCAAACCATCTCTCTTAGTCCATTTGACACGATCATGCCTCCCAAACCTTGGGGCAAATATTACTCAGGGCTCATATTTCTATAAGTCTATATAATTATACCTATAGTATACCTAGTGGCTAGTATAGTATATATGCGCTTTAAACCTAAAATGAACATGTATCGCCTCGTTGCTTTTAAGAGTTAAATTATTAATTTAAAGACTTACAGTGTTATCACAAAAATCTTCAATTCGTCCTTCGTTACCAGCATAAAAAAATATTGGACCTTTATTAACATCCCAATATGCGTCATTCATAAGATACCTCAATTCAAATGTATCATCATTGGTGTAACTAAAATGATCAACCTGTGGTAAAAAAAAATTAGTACATAATATTAATTCATATAATATGTAGAGTTTTAGGTACTATTTCTAAATAATTTGTGTTTAATTACACAACTACATATTATAAAAATTATATTATTATATAATATTGTCAATAACATTCAAAACTGTATATCCAATATATGAGCTACATTAGGCATACTTTTACTCAGTTTTATTTTATTATTGTTAAAGGGTATACCCTAGGTAGATACTTACAAAGTTAACCTATTTTAATTTTAAAAACAATCGATTTTTTTAAAATACATTCAACTATTCAAGGTTTACATTTAAGGAACTAGACGTGGAGGACCTGATTCAGATTATTAACTTAGTGTCGTATTTTCAAAATAAAATCATTGGTTTTTTTTATTTTTTTTATTATTTATTATTTGTTACTCGTTAGCCATTTAATATAAATAAAATTTCATTATAACAAAGTGAATTTATTATGTATTTGTGTTCCTAAATCAATAAACATTAAATGGTGTGAGGTGTCGATCTTTCTTTAAAAATATGAGTGAAAATAATTTACTAGTGTACTTCAGGCCAACCATTTCAACTAGAATATATTATTATATTATTACTATAACTTAAAACTCAAACAGTTATAATTCATCGAGTATTTGAGACACCTTGAAGAGTTTATTCAAGCACCAATATTTCTTAGAAATGCTTCAACAAAATAATCAATAATCAAATATGATAAGATTTCACATGAAACAACATTTATAATGCACATGCCTCATTATATGTCAAAAACTACTTAAGTTAATATTATAGATTCTTTTGTCCTCTTTTATATACAACAATAAAAATTATTTGGTTCAACGTGGTTCAAATATTTAAATTCTTGAGTGTTTCGTTTTATCTGGAACATCTCAAACGCACTGAAGAATAATTATAAACAAATATTATTAATTAAGTAGCTTTAGATTTACATTAGTTATTAGTAAAATTATTAAATTTTTTTCCTAACATTATTATTAATTTGCCTTGTTCTTACTTACCGGTACAGTGATGTAATTAGTTGTATAGTTATAGCCACTAGTAGCGTGAAAAATTATCATCAACAGTTGTGAGCACGCAAGAATAAACATATTAAAGTTGTTAGAATTAAATTTACAACAACAACAACAACTAACAATTAAAAAACTACGCTTAGATCATATGGAAATCGAAAATAAATTTATAATTGTTTACTTATACTTGTAATAGTAATATATTTGGTATATACTCTGCTAATGTTAGCCCAACGACGTATAGATATTACTGTGTCCTAGTTGGTTGTCATCGCTCGTGATGCGTGGAAAAGATAAAATATACCTATATATTTCAATGAGGAGTTCAATATTTTTTGAATACTTAAAAAATATTAGAACTGATAAGATTAATGTTGGTACTTTAAATTGTGTAAATATAACAAGAAAAAAACACTTGAAAATGGGATATGCTATTGATGTTTTATCACATATATATTTTAATTGGGCTCGCTCGTTTAAATCATATAAATTATATACATATTTCATTATGTCAGTTCGTTAAATCTAACTCGATGGCCCATTCTTTAAAACTATACTTACTTATCGGCTAATTATCAAAATAGTTCGATTTTCTATTTCATCATCTTTTTTGTTGGGTCAAAACTCAAAAGTGATGAATTCGGAATTCCCAGTAGTTTTCAAAAGCGCCGTGAAAAATAAAAAAGTTAAGAAAATAAGGAAATTTTTACACAAAACAGTTATAAACAAAATCGATTATGTTTTTCAATTGTAACTCAAAAACCTAACCTAAATAACCGTAGAAACTTTAAATTTTAACAAAATACTTATATAATATTAGCATTTTCTTAACGAGATAAACTTTTTAAAATCTAACAATAGATATAAACCTTATATTTCCATCAAATAATGATTAAAATAAAATATTTTTATTTTCCGTACCTACATGATAAAATGTTCAAAATATTTTGACTCTTTGTGTAGGATATTATCTTAAAACAATTGAAATTTTATTAGGTACATGAGATAAAAATATAGATATTCATTTTATTGTAAGATATTTCATTTTTTGTTCATTAAGAAATAAAATAACATCGTATTGAATCATCGGTTTTGTCAGCATGGAAAAAGATTAACGTCGTCTTAAATAGTTAGAACTATTTGTTGTTTAACAAACGAGTTGTTTGAACCTCGTGTAGGATGTTTTTGATAGTGGAATATCCATTTTTTAATCCAATTCTTATAGAATTTTCTGGCTTTAATCACACTTTCTGGGTCATTAGCGTGGGACGCCCTCAAGTCCAAGTGATGCGCAGATTCTGGTATTACCACAGCGAGCACCGTCTTCGATATGTCTTGCAACACTCCACCGCTCGACCATGGATCCAATAAACCGTTGCTGTAATATTATAATTATGTAATTTTGTACACAAAATGCATAAAACATTTAAGAGTTGTAGCTCATAAAAACAAGGTAGCGTAATTCAGAGATCGGCTAGTACCACTAATGATTAGTTATGCAATGATATTTAATTGTCACAATTCTTTTCAATTTTATACAAACAACATAATAATATAGTTGAACCGTAAATTAACTTTCAGTTTTAATAATACTCTGAACTAAAATAAAAATTTTCATTTCAATTTGCATCCAATATACTTTGCAGTTAGCGGTTTGCATAATAAAATACTATTGAAAGTTATAAACTAATAACTAACAGTTACCTGAATATTATATTGGAAGCAGCGTTTAAATTTTTACCACCATATGTTTTCTCGATTGTATAAATACTTGGATGGACCCCAAAAGTTTTAAAACAATATCTAGCATTTTCTTCAAAATTCCATGGCTTCTTTTCAAATATATCTTTGATTCCATTAGAGCACATTGGCATAACCATTTCAGTGCAGCTCTAAATCGTAAATAGTTTTAAACTAAATTTATTTTCAGAGAATATGTATTACAATTTATATTACTTGATAGTTCCATCCTTTTTCACCAAGTGTAGGAGCAGAAGAGGACAAAATATCTAAACATTTAGATGTACCGGTATAGTTAAAGTATACACTCAACCCTTTGAAGACAGATCTCAAAAGCGTGAATTCGTCTTCTTTATGGTTTTTCATTGGTTTACAAACTTCCTGTGACATACATAAGAACACATAATACCTATCATACATTTATACCATAAAATATAATCCATATACTATTTAAGCATTAGGTATTAAATAATTGAAAATAAGTTTTTATCCACCAAAATTCTTATTTTCTCACCCCTGCAACCCAGGGGTTTAGTTTTATAATAATTCGAAGTATGTTATTATATATTTAAAAAGTATAGTGCTTACCTTAACTGGATATCCAGGTAATGGTGTTAAAAAATTTGCAGGATATGGATAATTTATCATCGCCAAGTTTACATAAAGTTCAGACACCCACTGTTTCAAAGTCGAGACGTCATCGTCGCTTGTCAACGGTGAGCACAAGTTCCATTTCTGAGACAGCCACGCCTTACCATCGACTGGCATTAGAAATATACGTTTGACGAAATTACAATTTATACCATTAAATTATTACATTAAATTGTAAATTAATAAACGCGTAACAAATCCAATCGGTTTAAAAAAGTACAATATAAAATATTTAACGGTGAACTCTATATCTAATAATATAATAATATAAAAAAATATGAATTACCCGTTTTCGTAACGTTATCAATAGCTTTCCAAGATGCTAATATCGTCAAACCACATTCGGTACTCGTATCTGTATATACCGATGATGTGACCCTGTAGAAGGCATTACACGGTGTCATACCAGTGAATTGCCATATCGGTGCGGACGACGCTATAGCGCTATAAAGACATAACAAAATAAGTTACAAGACATGACTACACAATTTCCAACATAATTTATAGGTATACATTTTGATTGTTATGTTTTATATATGTAATAACTTTTTAATTGGTTCCTGATTATTATTTACCTACAAAGTTTGTAGAAAATATGATAAAATTGCCTTCATTTTTTAAACTATCAGAACTTAAAAATTAAAATTAATCAAGTTTAAAATTAAACTCATATTCAACTATCTATTACATTAGGTAATTATTTTACCATTTTTATTGAGAAAATATTCTAAGTAGATAGTTTTCTATGGACAAGAGTCATAAAATGAAATATTAAAATTATTTTTCAGTAATTGGTATGTGGTTTGGAGGGATTTCCGTGTATGCAGATATTATATAAAAGTTTTAATTTTTCTGAAACCATGTAAATAACGACCGTACAATGCATAATAAGAAGAAAAAAAATTGTCCTTAACGGAAATAGTAATAATTAAAACCGACAACTCGTGAGAACTAAGACTCGAATTTCACCTCACCTAACAAAAATATATACTCGAAAATATGAGTTTCCAAAAGCACGTAATATGGGCTGCGTTACAGAGGTTTCAGATCTTAAACTTTTAATATTTAAAAGCATATTATTATACAAGTTTGAAGTATAATCTTATATTTTAATTAGGTTCCGGTCATGCCCACTCGCAAGCCGACCGTCACGCGACTACCGAGGGCGAGTATACTTATACCATGACCATTAGGTATGACCACCAACCCTTCGATGATGGCGGGGTACTTGATACGGAACCAGGCGGCCAACATGCCACCGTACGATCCGCCGAAAGCGATCACCGGGTTGGCTGCGGACGGTGCAGGCGGTCCGTCGACACCGGTATCGTAAATGTCACCGGTCTGGTACATCTCAAGGTTCGAGTACGACCCGTTGTGCCGCAAGTAAGTTATCAAGTCCACGTAGTCGGCGAGCGCCTGTTGCGAGGTCAGATAGCCCACCCGGCCGACGTCGTCGAACGATTTATTACCGTACGGCATCGAAACGCCGTAGTAACGGTGCTCGGCGAACACGACCAGGGCCCGGAACTCTTCGGCTATCTCCCACATGAAACCCTGCGAAACCGTATTGTGATGAGCGTTTTATAGGTATGCTGTATAGGTATACAAACGTAATACATAATGGCATTTACATTAAAAATGAAAACAAAAATATTAGGTTGCGTTATGGATTTGATAAAAATTTGAAACTGTTTGGACGTGAAAACGTCTACATAATATTATTATTGAACCGTTGACTTGTTTTTTTATTATTATCTGAAGATTGGAACACAAATCAAACCCTTTGAGGCTTACCGTATTTTCACAAAACATTTCAATAGCTCCTTCGTTGCCGGCATAAAAAAATATGGGTCCGTTTTCTCGTTCCCAATACGTATCGTTTATGAGGTACTTCATACGGAATGTGTCATTATTTGTAAAACTAAAATGGTCGACCTAATAGAAAAAATATCAATCAACAAACGTTGCAATATATTACATACAATAAATTCACTAAAAAAAATTCGTAACATTATGTTTATATAAAATATTTTTCTTCAAAATGTAACATAACGCTGTTGAATCCGAAAAGCCTTTTGCTGTGTTATGTGGCACTAATATTTCTTAAGTAATATAGTGAATAACATTCATATAATTTATTAAAATGCAATACAGCATTAGTTATTTATATTTAGTCAATTTTCACGCTGAAATAAATATCACAAGCTGAAAAGCAAAAACTTAACTTATAAATCAATAGGTTAAAATTGACTATTCTGTTAAAATTCCAATCTGTTCAAACGGTTAAATTTTTTTGTACAGCTGAAACCTCTTTGTAAAGGCAGAAGAAAAATGTTTGATTAAAAATTATATTTTAACACCATTAATTAGAAACAATAAAATGTTTTGAGTATGCATTTAAACTTTGGTTATTTATTCAAGATAATGAAGAAATCTAAACAATAAAGGTTATTTATCATACATTGAAATGTGAATCCGTGTAAATCATTTCACATTGATCACACAAAGACACTATGTGACATACCAAAATAAGCTATTCATTCCAATTATTTATTTATTTTTTTTTTTTTTTTAAAGATAAAGCCTCAGCAAACTGAAATTTAAATAATTATTCATCTTTTACTTTAGAATAGTAAAGCACTGATCACGAATCACGATAATTGGACACAAGTAGAGTAAATCAGTTTTGGCAATGATTTACAGAATATATATTTAAGCTATTGGTTTCATTTTATTTAGGAACCTATTTAAGTTTAATGCATTCACAGTATTACCTCTTTTTTAATAAATAGATGCGATCCATTTTCACCACTAATTATTTCTCTTAGTATTTTGTTGTGAATTTTAGTGTTAAATGTCTTTAAATCATTAATAAGTTAAAAGCTAGGGGAAACAAGACTGAATAATTGTGTTTTGAATACATTAAAATTTAGATGAACAAAAAAATTATTGTTAGAAGTTAATTGAATCCTCCAATGAGATTGTCACTGGAAACATATACATTATATTATATTTATATACGATTGTATTAGTGTGTACATACGCTATTAAAACGCCTAAATTCTGTACACATTTTGTAACAAAAAAAAATAAACACATAATAGATACTATAATAGCCTTATTAATGGTTATCATTAACTGCAATTTTGAAAAAATATCAAAAATTACATTATTTTTTTTAATTATGAGTGGAGTTATAAGTGTTGCTTATAAATTACTTTCCACAAGTACTTTGATGATATTTAAACATAACACGAGTATATATGATGACTTGCAAGCACTCTCTTTTATTCTTTTTTTTTTAAGAATATTAGATTATTACTATATTACACCAGCTGATTTACTAAGATGTGTGTTAATATAATAATTAATAATTAATCCGAACGTAATAGTTATTCCAACCACTTAGGTGTTGTTTTTCGACTCATTACACATGATAAAATATTGACCCCGACATCGATTTTAACTATTAATACTTATACAGCTGATCACCAATTACAGAATAATAAGTGTAGGTACATTCACTTACCGGTACTGTAAAATAGTTGGTTTTGTACACGTACCCTCCATTAGCCAAATGCAAAGCTATCGCCAAATATGATAAGCACACCGTAAAGGACATCCCGGACACAACTGAACTCCTTCTGATTTATATAAAAAATATGGTCTAAGTGACACGGTCTTTTTTATCCCCGTACTGATTTCAGTTTAAAAAAAGACTATACTCTCGTATATTCAAAATATTATAAGTCTGCCTCGAAACGACCGCATCGCAGCTAGGTCTGGTAACGGGAATGTTGCACAATAATATTATATCCATTTCGATTGAACTCAATTAATATTAATAATCGTATACATACGAACACGGTCAACATTAGATTATCATAATAAAGAATTATAAGATAACGTTATATCCGACACAGCCACATGTGATGGGTACCAACACAAAAACCGTTCGCGACGCAAGTAGTTCGTAGTTTGTACTTTACACGTCATAAATATTATCATTATTTCACCGTTGTACTATAGGTACTGCCTTGTTGCATTATTACTTACAATCTGACAAACGGTTGTGTACGAAACATTATTGTTCCGGTAGCCGGTAGGTCAGTGTGGATCGAATTGCATCTAGAGAAAGGGTAATAAATTCTCCTATCCGCAATTATTTCTGATCTCACTGTAAATTGTAATCAATATGTAAAGAATTTGTTATACTAAATACTAATAATATACTGGATATCTGTGTATTAACAATAAATAAAATTTCATCACGACCAGATTTCCGGTGATAGTTGAGACTTTGAGAGTAAAACTACATTATATTTCTACTTAGATATAACTAGATATATTTTAACTACACGCAGATTTATAAATAACTCAATACATAAATCTTAAATAGGTACATACATAAATATTAAATACATTATCTTCACTAAAAATTGGGCCAATTAGCCCGATTTTCAGATCCGATAAAAAAAATTATAATGACACTAATATGTTACTTATTAGTTATTACTTATTACTGATAATCAATAAGTCACCCATCCCGACGTTGCTTAACTTCAGTAATCGGACAAGAACTGGTGTATTCAACGTGGCATGGTCGTTAGCGTAGTGGTTGTAATATTTTTTATTATTTAGTTATAACGTTTGTATCCGTTATTATAACACGTTGACATTATTATTGGGATTAGTTATTGAGTTATGTAAAATGTAAATAATCCATATAAATTTCCTATTGTAAAATACAAATACTTAACAGGTAATCAAAATTATGTTTATTGATATACCTCGGGAAAAATACAAAAAACCGCTCGTAAAAAATAATTTGACTTTCTGGTAAACTTTTTTTTGTTAAATGTAGGAAAACCTAAAGTGAATATTGTATTAAATGTCAAAGCTTAGAATAAAACATTTTATAAATTTCTAACTAAAATATTTTGCAATTTTTGTGATTTAAATATTTTGACTTCAGACGCTCGTAAAAATTATTGTGGATTTACGTTTTATTATTTTGTACTAACAAGTAACAAGAATTTATGAGGAACGTTGTATTATATTTTTATCGGCAATAATTTAAAAACTAATAAACTCAATATATGCTTACCTATGTAAAAATAGCTCAAAAATTAGTAGTAATATTTCGAAAGTATAGAAATTTCTAATATAAACATTCAATTAAATGTCATAAATTTAAAGTTATTTTTCAAGTTAGATACACTAAAATAATTTCGATTTTTTCCATAAACTATGACGCACATAATAATTTTTAAAAACTCATTTTAGTTTAAAGATAATTAGGGTCATTAAAATCGTCCATTGACGCTTGTACGATATGAATGTTTCACAGTAAAATTAAAATTGCCAACAGCAGGTGAGTGTACTCAAGCGGTCACCCATCAAATATTAACTACGCCAAAATTGCTTAACATCAGTATCAGACGAGAACTAGTATATTCAACGTGGTATGGTCGTTGGCGATGACCCTAAGTATTTTATTTTTAATTAAATGTATAATTGATAGACATAATTCCAAGAACATACATACAACAGAATAGATTTGTATCAAAATATTTGTTTAATGTAAACTATACATTTTATATTAAGTTATAGTTTGCCATTAAAACTAAAAATAATATTATAGCCAATATTTGCGAAATGTCAGAAAAAAATAGACTCTCAACAAAAATGTAGCTAAATAACATTTTATACCTACAGAGTTCCTTGTTATTAGTTATGAATTTAAATAGTCCGAATAATATTCTATTTTGAAATATGAAATAAAAATGAATGGTCCCATCAAAGAAGTAAGAAAATTGGCTGATGAAGATGTGTCATATTATAATATATCTATCATCTATGGCAAGCATGATACGGTCATTCGTCGGAGATGATTCGCAGTTCTAATAATTTCAATGAACAAAAACAAATTAATAGGCTAACAATGAACAGACAAGTCGTTAAACAGTAATTTTGTACCTATACAACATTTGTTCATATTTCATTCTGCTCAAGTTAATTTCATAAAATAGCTCGATAATATCAGTTCAGTGCAATATGAAGACGGATGAAGAAATAGCAGTTCCTTGATATGGAATCTGTACTCTAGATATAGCTGCCTTTATTCAACCCGAAGGTAGACATATTCATAAGTTTGATTACCTATTCTTTGGGACTTAAGTTACGTTTTAGTTTAAAATTAATATTTATTGCCACGGACAATCTGCTACTCGGGTGACGTAAATGCATATTTTACGTGCTTATAAAATACGTAAGCACAAGTGACGACGGCAAACGCAGGTCGTGAATATAATAATAATATATTTATACAATTAATTATAAATTGTGCTGAACATGGCCTTTTATTGAACATGGCACACACAGGCGTTCTTATGTCTCGCAAAATAAAAACTGAAAATTAGTTGAAGTTTTTTGAAAATTGCATTGTGTATGCATTGTTGCATGTATAGAAATAAATAACGAAAAAATACATTATGATGAATTTTGTATTACATTTACAAGGTTTTTTGAAGAAAACATATTTTCGTTAATATCTATCGGAAATAAAATTACCGAACGCGCTGAGTGATTGGAAGTCCTTCGGGCTATATTATACGTCAATATGATGAATCCATAGATTTAATAAAATGCAACTTTTTACATCGAAGAGTTCCGTGTTTAGGAACAATTTGATGGTGTATAGATATTAGAAGCATATAGGCATATTTTTTTTATGAATCTTTAAGTAAAACTGTGATTATAAATAAATGTAATTTCTTGTTTTTAGAGTTTATTTACAAGTGTATAATAAACACATCCAATTTACAGTAGGTATACCCACTATAATACCAACAAAATTTATAGAATTCCGAGTTTAACAATGTCACCGAATACTGTCTGATTTAAAATTAATAATAATAAGGTATTTAATATATTAATTTTAATTGTATTGGGTATATTTTATAATTTATAATGATGTAATTCTAGAATGATGTAGAATGATGTGAATCTTTTTTTCCGATGGGAAAGTGAATTTTATGATAAAAATAAATAAATTAATCAATATGGACATTATGTCAAATATATTCTTAACTTCTAACACCAAACATTAAATAAAGACCCACAATAAAATTAAGCCCACTACAATTATACGCCCGGGGATCAACCCCCGGCTTCCCACTCCCCTAGTTCCGCCTCTGAATACAATTATATGATTATTAATCAACACCAATATGACACATAATTAGAATTTTAAATATAATTAACTTAAAATAATTTATTACAGATACTTATGACTTATATTGAGATATGACCTTATATACAATATCAAATATTCACATTAAACAATTAAAGTAAACTTAATAAAATAAAACATTTACATTTTAAATCATATTAATTAATAAGATATGTTTGAGTATCATAATACATAAAATACATTTACCAATCAAATAGATTAGGTACATATTACAAACATACAAAGTAAATTTTCATTAACACAAAATAACTATATTAATAACACTATAAAACATCATAGCCCATATGTACAACATGTCAACATAATATTATAGAAAAATATTTTACTTTTAATGACTATCAGATAATATGCTTGCCTTTAAGTTTTATGATAGGTAATTCACTATAATATTAGAGCTAACAAATACAAAATCGGAACTGGACACTGCTAATACAAATTTGTTATTTTGTCCATTTGTAAGACAGGAACAACGTATATGAGTATAATGTCTTTGGTGCTGATCACCTAAATTATATATTATTATGAAAGATGTCAAAGTAGATTTTACAACAAAATGGTAGAAAACAAATAAAGTTTTGAACATAATTCATTTCTAACCCAGACCTATTAAAGAGTATATTAAATCTATTATCTATAAAATAATTATTTTAGTAATTATTAGGTATATTTCATTATTTTATAAATATTTAAATAATAATAATTAATCTTTGATTTAATATTTCTTATCTAAAATAGGTCAGTCAGAGCTAATCTATTTACAATCAGATCATTACAAAAAACAATTTATTAATTTATTTGTTATTGAAAAAATGTAAATGTTTAACTGTTAAATATTTTATAAATAATTAAATATTAGTTAATACTTATTTATGCTCAGAAATATTGCATGCATTGAAATATAAGATTGAAATTAAGAATATAAATTCAAATATGCCTATTCAATAGTTTGTGGTTAAATCATATTAATTTCAAACAATTAAAATCAAAAACAAATAAATAACTATTAAAAATTGATATAGAAGTTCTAAGAATTTGTACAGTAAAAATATTTATTAATGTTTAGAATCATTTTTTTTTTAACTAGAATGTCTGCTTTTATTAGGTAGGCTGTGGGTAGCCATTTATGTATGTTCCTAAAAATTATGTTTGATTCACTTACCTCAGGCATGTTAAGACTCTAGCATACTAAACAATTCATTTGCTCTTCTCGATGATGGTATGAAGTTGACATTATTCAATAGGCTATACTGAGGTTCAGAACTTGTGTCTCCGATAGTTTGTATAATGTTCTGTTCATTTAGAACAGTTTGTGAACTTTTAATCATTATTGGTTGTGGTAAAATATTAATATCTATTTATTTAAAAACAAAATAAGTAAGTACCTAAGCAATTATAAAAAAATTAAGTAGTTGATTACCTTCATCACTTGAAGTAGGTATCTGTTTCAGGCATCATTAATGACTGACCGCATATTCTTTTGTTTTTAGTCAGATAACGCTACATGTCTATACTATGCTTTTCCTAAATCATCTATAAAAAATGAATACCTATTGCATATTCAAAATAATAAATTTAAGTTAATATACTATTTAATAGATATGTGCATACTATACTCTCTCTCCCATTTCCATAAAGTTTACTCTATATGTCTTCAACTACCTGTCGGTTCTACACCTCCATTTAGGAAATCACTTGTTACGTTAAAAGTGCTTGAAGACCACACACGTATTACTACTGAATTTCCATTACCATCAACCATTTTCAATACCCAATTTGATGGTATGACACTGAACTACTGAAGTCATTACTACCCAGAAACGCAGCAATAACACAAAATTTTTCGTTTTGTCTCTATGACAATCAGGGCCTCCTCCCTGGTTAGGTGATGACAATACATACAAAATTAATAATTATTAATTTATTATAAAGGTTAAAGTAAATGGCTATGTACCAATATTTATACTACCTACATATTATATATTACGACAGTTTTAACTAAATAAAAGTGATCTTAGACTTACAATTGCTGATTCTCAAACAACAAAACTATTTTATATTTACAAAATATGTACTAAAAAGCAGACCAATAAGTTTCTAATTTTTCCTTAATTTTTTTTTACTTTATTATTTTTTACAAATTCTGTCAATTTTTCATTTTGATTTCTCAATAATACAACTATCTGTGGCGCTTCTGTATCCGTGACCATCATTGCTGACGTATGTAGTATGTTTGTGCAAAACTTTTTTATTTATCATTACATAATGGTCATAAATCATAATGCATGATATGTTCATTGCATTAGCATTTGTTCTGAAACATAATGTCAAAACACATATTTTTTTTTGTATTTTTAAATAAGATAAATGTTTAAAGTTATTACCCGCAATAGTAAATAGTCGGGTAGTATCCTACTTATTATGATCAATTTTAAAACAAACTATAAGTTAAACTAATGAAATATATAGCATAATATTAAATATAGAAATATTATGTTTAAATTAAATAATTTATGTAGGTACCGAGTATAATATGTTGTTACATAATTTATATATGGTATTAGGTATGTAGGCAATTATAGCCATCTACCAGGAGTAAATATTTCGTGCTACCGAGAAACCGGCTAGTAAGCAATCTATAGTATTTATAATCAATGGCAATACTGTCATAGAACTACCTAACAAATTTAAATGTTAAAATATTGTTTGGTTTTTATATTATAAATAATTGTTAAATAATAATAGTATTTACACTAGCTGCTGCAGATAAATATAGAAATAGAAACATTTTTTTGGTAAATTATTATAACTAATTAAGATCTTGAAAAGTTTCGGGCTATTCGGACTGTACATATACTATATAGTATGTTTATACAGTGTAGTATATCTATATATTTTATTAGCGCATCAGTATATTATGCGGTTGTAACTTTTAAGTTTTAACTATATATAGTAATCATGTTTACAATACCTAATCTATGTTATTAAAATGGTCATAATATATTTTATTGTATCACATTATGCGTATAAGTATATTATAATTTTATTGTTTTCTAGGTAAATATCTTGCGATACAATTTTCAATTTTTTTTTTAAACAACATTTATATACTTATAATCACTCGTGTGATTTATCTGTATTTTTACATGTATATACACTTATATAATATTAAACATAATATTATATTGTGCGATAACTAAGCAAATTGTAATTTAACGGTCGTGTTCCAAATCACACGGGCACGTTGTTAAATTCAGTTTTTAATTGTTTTATTTTAAAATTTGTTCCGTAACTAATTGCAGTTTCCAGTTGGCACAGAACGAATACGGTTATTTGAAACGAAATACAATACGGCATTATATATTTATTCACTATAAGCACTGTTTCCGTTAACACGGGTTGGCATTCAACGGTCATTAATCATAAGTCGGCCAACTTCAACCACTTAGATGCTATTTTATATTTATTATTTACATCATACTGTTACTTCACATATTAAACTCGCTGTTACATTAAAACTAACAATAAATATTCAATGGTTTTATTCAACACTAACAAAATAATTTTCATTTATTATTTACAAACAAACATATATTTATTTTGTATCCGAAAAGTTAACTTGTATAATGTATATTATGGATTATAGGTATTATAAACATTTAAAATGTAACAGTTATTAATCTACGTTTAAATGACAAATTGTACCCATGGTTATTAAAACTTAAATAAATAATAATAAAATCAATAAAAAAAAACAACAACAAATGTTATTATGAAATGTGTAGTATACGTGATCCGCGGATAACGACATTTGTTGTTTAAATATTTTAATTGTATTTTTGATATTTTATAATTGCGATTCGGAGAACTTACTATTATATTGTTTTTAATAAATTATTATATAAATATTTAGTGAACATTTCAAGTCCCTACGGTTATTCAATATTCAATTTAAATTTAAAATCAAAAACAAAATAAATTTTTGTCAAAAACTGATTTTGCCTCAAAATTCCCGTGTTTCCCTAATTTGTTTGTTTTGTTTTCTCCAATCATTTTGAAAAGTACTACTAATTTTTACTTTTGAAGAATTTCTCCTAACTAGTATCTATCCTATTTTCTACCAGATACCACATTCAAAGTTGAATTTTTCCGCATTTTTTCTACTAAAAAAGTTTCGTTAGAGTATCGGACACAAAAATAAAAAATACTCATCACTGTAAAACCAATACTTTCATAGGTCCACTATTCAGCAAAAATCATAGTTACAAAAAATATACCAAGATCCGCGTTTATTTTGTTGTCTCCTACTTACAAACGCGTAGCATTTCAATTTACATTCAGCAGTTAGCTTAGTTTCGTTAGGTAGTTAATACATCGACATACTGTCAAAGCATGATGGTCTTAAATCTCTCTGAGATTTTTTTCGATAGTCTAATTATTATTATCAAGTGAATTACGAACATTTTAAAATTGTAATATTTTACATCGCTTAAAAATTAAAAGGCTAAGCAGTGAAAAACAAGTGCCATGTAAGTATGACCCATGCACTGCCTAGTTGTGCAAAAGTTGTGGACAGATTATTACTGTAGGCAGTGGGTCTAGGCAGTTTTTTTTTCACTGCATTGGTGACATTTGGTGTGCGCCTAACCTAAGTGAACACTATTAATTTTGTTAAAATTAAATTTTAATTTGGATAATTATAATTTGATAATGTAGATCAACTATCTTTAATAAGAAAACAAATAAAACTAAACTTTAATAAATTACTGCTTAATGCAAATCTTCAATATTGTATTTGTAAGACGGTCATGGCGACAACAACAAACATGAGTGTGACGTATGTTGGGACGTCGGGTAATACCAACAAATAAATTAAACATTTTAATTTATTTTATAAAATTCATTGTTAATCCCCTCCGGTTTTCGCTCTAATACTATATTGAGGAAACTACATGAGTGCGCATATTAATAACACTTGAGTACGTATATACTGAGAATAAGTTAAATTAAATTAGATACGAATTGCCGTGACTCATAACTGGGAAATTACGAGGTAAATGTCCAACTATATTGTCTATGTTAATAAATGAAATCCAATACGACTTGAATAGCTTTTATTGTGTGGCATGAACAGAAAGTGAGCTATTTCAGTCAATGGCGACGTTAGCGGCACGAGTGTATTAATGTATTTTTTTCACACCTCCAGTGACCCCACCGAAAACGCCTCTAAAAATATTATGGTAATCCATGGTTAACTTTTCTTCTCGTATATCGGTATCTAGAGTTGCCTAACAGTGGCATATAGTACAGCACGTCAGTAAACCACTCATAACAGTTAGTTACTAGTTAGTATTTGATATAATAGATAAAAATATAAAACGTATCGGTGCGTCCATGTGTATTAATCTGATTTGGACGGTGACCTTTCCGACCACTGCGTAGCTGGGATTTCCACTGCGTAGCGGGATTCCCACATAAATGCCTGTCGATCGGAAAAAAAGTAGTTTGCTGTCCGCTGAACGGAAAAAGTTAATTTTACAAAATGCATCAACTTGAACCGAAAATTAAACTTTCAGTGTGCAGGCGTGGCAATAAATATTTAACTCCTACAAGGCTACAAGTTACACACATAATTGTAAAACATTGATTTCAATTTTACTACTAACGTTACCAAATTGTTGGATTAGGATTCACCCACAAATAAAATGATAGTTTTAATTTGGACAATTATATAGGTATATTAAAAAATAGAAATAAATTACATTTTTTGTTAATTTAATATTATAATTTATAATATCATACAATTTTGAATGATTGGTAATTTAATTCGATAAGAATATTTTAAGTACATTTTTAACCAAATTTAACCGTTAACTCACATCAAGTGCCACTGGTCTGGCATGCACATAAGTCTATTAGTAACATGTTAGTTGGGTAGCTATTTTAAGGTAAATTATGATTATTAGGAAAAACCAACTACTGCATATTATAATTACAATATTATATCAAGTATATCAATATAAATTATTTGTTTTTAATTTTTTAATAGCAAAAATAGTACTTAAGTAGTTATTTTACTTTTTGTTTTTTACACTTATAGTATCGTAGATAACCTTGACTATCTCTTTTTCTTCCAATGTCATGAAGTTCATATTTCAACCACTTGTAGTGTTAATGCATGAATAAATGTATAATAATATTATTATGCACAATAGTGACCTACAATTGATATAGGTATTACAGTAAAACACTAAGATTGCATTTTAATATTCTCATGACGAATAAAATACATTAAATTATATTAAAACGTTTTTTAAATATTTTATTAGGAAAGGTTAGGTTGATTTTATTTTATTTGTTATTAATAAGTTTGTACTACAATACGTACAACGATTAAATTTAAGTTAATCTAATTATGTTATTTTTAATATTACTAATTCTATTAGTACTTATAATTTTAGTACAGCCTTATCAATATGTATACAACCTTTTAACTGTAAATATTTAAATGTACGCCTTTATATTATTTTACAGAGAGTTTATATAATGTAAATATACATTTTGATCAAAATGCTCAAATGTGTAGAACATATTTATTCAGTTAATAATTAATAAGAAAATTATTTTAAATAAACCTAGATTATACTCAACAAATTTAATATATACTGATTTTAACATTCGAATTTTTAATTTTTGTATGAAAGTCAAATTTTATTATATATGTTCAAAATTAAAACTTTTACCAACGATTATCAACCATCGCGCGCTTATAAATTATAATAACAACCTCAATGTTTTTTTTAATAACTCTAATTTTGGTAATCAAAGCCCTACAAGACGTAAATATGTACTATTATGACGTAAATACAACATCAATGTTTTTCATTTTGCTAATTTTAATAAGTATACAAATTATATACTTAGTGTTTCAAGTTTCAACTTAGAATCAATATTTAAGTACTTAACTTATTTAAATAAACACGATCATACATTCATACATATATATTTTCAACTTTAACTTAGATGGTCTTGTCTTGTTTAATTGTAATTACGTAGGTATTAGGTACTTATTCCTACCTGATAAATTTTTGTTAAAAATGATTCTATTATCTATTATCGTATTGTATTGTCTTATAGTTTTATTGTGAGTGGTGAGTTTATGACATGATAAATTATTCATCGAAAAACAGCAAAGGGTATCTCAAATATTATTGGTATAAAAACATTAAAAAAAATCACAAGTTGTAATTTATTATGAAGAGGACTCCATGTTGTCTGAGTCTTACAAACATAAACATAGCACATTTTTGTTTAGGAGTTCCAATTTTGTGTAATGACCTTAATAGTAGAGCGAATTGGCTTATTGGCTATCATCAAACTTAAAGCTAAAAACATTACCTGTGTACATAGATTATCTATGATAGATACTCAAGTTTAATAAATACAACATTTGATGACATTTATTTTATATTTAAATTTTAGATTCTGAGCAGAATTTCTTCAACAGTATCTTGTTCAATGGGAAAATGAATCTAGTTTTTGTATTCGTTAGGTCAAAATTCAAAATTTCTTATAGTTTTAAAAAGCGCAGGGAAAAACAAAAGAAAAATTGATGAAAATCGAGAATATTTCTACAAAATCGGTTTTCGACAAAATTGATTTTGGTTATTCGTGTAACTCTAAAACAAATAACCATATAGAGACATCATTACATTTTTACTGAACGAATACAAACGTATTAACATTTTATATGCACGATAAAATTTTCAAAATCTTTTGATTTGTTTTGAACTGTTTACAAACATATTCTGTTCCCAATATATTTTCTTTTTTTTCTATGAATGTCAATAAAAATTTTTTTGTTGGATAAAAAAGCTTGAAAATTCAAGATCTTGATATATTGTTACAATAGCAGTTAAAAAATTAAAAATACCTAGGCATACATTGTTTTTATAAGCATTTAAAGTTTTAATTTTGACAACATTTATCAAATTTAAAATTTAAAATTTATTTTGTAGTTATAAATGTATATAAAGTGTTCAACTTTTATAGCTAAGGATTGAAAATTCAAAACAATTTTCAACGTAAATAGATAAATAAATTACTTTATTTTCAATAATATCATCAAAAATACTTAGTAATAATATCATTGGCTGACTGACCGTCTTCACTCAGAATCGTTTTCGTTATACAATGATCTTATATCATTGAATTCAAATTTAACACTATCCATTACAGCGTGCGACTTACATGTAACCTACTGCAGTACCTGCAGCAGAGAGACACCCACTTGCCTACCTTATTTTAAATTTTATCATTCAGACCCATTAGGTATGTTTATATAGTTTATAACATTCGTTATTTTAACATTTAACATAGGTATACTGATTACAAAATTATAAATTGTATAAAACTCGCTTTGATACTCTGCGTTTCGCA
Organism: Nasonovia ribisnigri; assembly: GCA_027563435.1. NCBI lineage: Eukaryota > Metazoa > Arthropoda > Insecta > Hemiptera > Aphididae > Nasonovia > Nasonovia ribisnigri. The sequence goes on from JANEHU010005119.1 coordinate 535,017, forward strand.
TTCGACTGTAATAGTTATATGAAGTTTATATTTAAGTCAAATTTGTTCTATCATTCCATGCTTTTTAATACTATTTTGCTAACCTAGATTTCATTTTTAAGTAATATTTTTGTTGTTCCTATAAAATTATAAAATTTTGAAAAAATGTTTGTACGTAGGTTCTAAAACTATAATATATTGCATTTGTTGATTTGTTGAGTTACGATTGAATAATGAAATTATTAAAGTACCTAATACGCATATAGGGTTTAATCGTAAAAATAATTACGTCTCATTCTAAAGCCAGTGTATCACTCTCTCTCTCTCTCTCTCTCTCTCTCTCTCTCTCTCTCTCTCTCTCTCTCACTCACTATATATATATATATAAATATAATATATTTATAATTTAAAATATATTTATTTAGTAGATATACTAACCGTAAGAGGCAACATGCACTGACCACCGAGTAGATATTCGTATTTCCGATTTCGTAGTGGTAACTGACCAGTATACCAATATTATTTATACATAATATTATGGTTGTAAATTATAATTATATATATGTATATATGTATATTATATATGCATATAATAAAATTATAATATTATTTCAAAAAAAACAAAATATATGATATTGTATAGGCACTAATTATAAATAATGAATTTAATTACTTTATTTAAATGGTTTAGTATATCTAAGAAAAGTAATTATTTTTCGTTAACTAATTATGTATATTAGGTAGAATATACTTAGTAGTTAGTACTTACCTACCCGAGCACGGTATAATATACTTATAATATACGTCTTATACTAGTAAATTGATTCCATTAAAATCAATAAACTTAATGCGCAAATACACTACCTAGTTTTATAGAAACAAAATGAAAACAATGCCTTGTTATGAAGATTAATTAAAACTCGGATCCAGTATCCACTTACATTTAGATCATCATTGTATAGTGTCTTAGAAGTCTACTATGTTACACATTTATATTTATTACATCACCTTTCGTGTAAGTGTTAAATTATTTTGAAAGGTCAACGAAAAATAATTATTACACTTCAATAAGTTATAGCTTATGCTCAGTGCAAATACCTAGATATACCGCAGGATTGTGGAATAGTAACAACAAATCTTAATAACATGGTTTTTATTGAAGTGTTAATAGTTAATAGGTACCATTAATATTAAACAAATGGATACGAATAAGACATATACAATATTCATAAACAGTTGTCAAACATTACTTAGAGACAAACGATGGTTCTCACTTGTACATACGCTTCTGAGCAATATAGAAACCAACATTTAAACAAGAACGAAAGAAATGCAATTATTTCGCGATTAAGAGGACGCTACATGGAAATTTGTTGTCTGCGTCTTATAAGTGTGTAACATAGCATACTTTACACTCAGCAGATCGCGTTTAGCTCAGTTATTTTAAAAATCAGAATTAATTGTACTGTTATAAAATATAAAGATTATTATCTATTGCACTTAATAGGGATTTTTAGTTATATTTTAATTTTAAAGCGAGTTATGAGTATTTTAATGTACAAACAAAATACAATTTTAAAATACTATCATAACTCGCTTTAAAATTAAAATATAATAAAAAGCTTGGCTCTTAATAGTATACGGTATCAATTGTGTTGGCCATTACAGATTTGTATAAAATGCCACATCTATAATTTTAATCATTTTTAAGTGTTTTGTGTTTTCACGATATTTTTAAAAACTACCGGAAATTTTCAGTTTTAACCTCTCGAAAGACGAAAGTAACAACTAGTTTCAGTTTGCTATCAAAAACTACTCCCAAAGTTTAAAATCAAAGCATTTTTATGACTCATTTTCATGAACCAAAATGAAAATTATACCATATATAGAAAGCATAAGTTTAATATTACCGGTGGTATAAATATTTTGTAAAAATGAATGTATCTACGTTTATTCGATTTTATTAAAAACTTAAGTTTTTGAATTTTTTCCTAATTTTTTTCCTTCTGATTATTAACAAATGTAGAGTGAATTTTTAATTTTAATCCCCTAAAAGTACTAAAGGTAAGGACTAACTATATTCTATTTCCTACTTGAAAAGTTATTGAAGTTGATTATCAAAGCATTTTTCCTAATATAAATCGTGTAAACATATACACCGAATAAACACATACCTACACACACATCATCGTAAAATCAATAATTAAAAAAAAAAAATCTAAAATTTACAATTAGTATATATGTTATGTACATATTACATGCGTGTATGTATTATTATTTTTATTTTTATTGAAATCAAAATAATAATAATAATAACAAGAGTAATATATAATAAGTACATAATAGGTAATAATAGGTACATGCTATACGTATACTAGTATACATAATATTATAATGTGCAATCAGAATAAAATATTAATGCCTATATAATAGGTACCTACTTGTTTGCAAAAAAAATCCCATAAAATATGTTAATCTAATTATAATCTGTAGTAGTTTGATCTCATCAAACTAATAAAGGTTATAAGCAATAACTTTAAAATACTATTATCACTTTGGTAGTAATTCTATAGGTACGAGATTTCCTATAACGTTATTGATACCTGCATGTGAATGCGTGATGTTTAAAACATAGTATGAATAAAATATTTTGATCGTTTACTATATCGCGATCTTTGGAATACGCAATGTCGTTAATTACTTATATATTAAATATACATTAAAAATGATACTTTTCCGTGAGACCGGGGTACAAATACGACGTATTCGAATGCCTAATAGTCGCATTCTTTGTCAATTAATTATAGCGTTTAATATTCTGATTAGGAATCATTAATTATCTATTGGGAATTTCCCGAGCGTTTAACAACACGCAAGGAGCCATATTATTGTTGTTAATATCAATATTATTAGGTATGTAGAAAAAAATATTATCGAACTGTAGTGGGAATATACTACCTCCTATAGTACCTATAACCTAGACATACATCATATGAATATCTGATCATCGATATTTGTTCTATAAAAGAACAAGTCCAACACTACGGAAAACATAATCTACCATCCAACTGTCGAAAGAACTCCATCAACTCACTATTCAAGAGTTCACGTTCAACTCCAACATCAACATGAATCGCAACTTGTCTTTGTTTCTTTTAGTCGTCGCAGTGGGTAAGCATAAACTACATACAAAATATTATGATAACACATTTAGCCCTAAGGTAGTACTTGTGCGTCCACTTCAACGCATAGGTGAAATTTGTATCGTGTTAGAATATTTTTATAAATTTCAATGGTTAACTTTTACCTAAAGTGAAAGCATTTTTATAATTGCTATTTTAACTAGTAAATAATAATCAACTATCAGTTTTAAAAATTAGAATATAGGTACTTTAGAATGGTAGAGAAAATTCACTAGAAACTAGTAGAAACTGGATTCTAAAATATAATTTAGTTATGACATTAGAAATACTAGGTAGGTACCTACCCACTCAATTTTTTCTAAATTAGTTTCAAATTATTTACTCTGCAAAATAGTTCAATTTATAGTTACAATAAAAGAGTTATATATATAATTTCAACAATTTCACCACTTGTGATTAAATAATATAAAGTGAGGCTTTAGAAATTATTTATGTCAGTTTGTAATTTGAGTAGTAATTTAGTATTTGATGCTATAGTACCTACTATTTTTTATTATTTGTAGAGAAAACATTACATTTAAATGTATAAATATTTGCTGTATGCACATAATATACTGAATTTACTTTGAAGTTTAAGAAATCTGTCCAACCTAAATTAAGTTGAAGTCAAGTCAAGCATTTAAAAATAAGACTAACCAAAATATATATAAAGTATTACTACTAGGACCTAAGCAATTTCTTTTTTCACGTAAAGGTGAGACATATTTTAATAAATAAAATGTCCATTTAACTCTCATAGTAACAATATGCTTATTGGCTAGACATTATAGAAACATTTAACATTTTAGTTTGTATTTTAAAAAAAATTAAATTAAAATAAATACATTTCATAATATTGCATATGCATCGCATCAGCCTAAACCTACTTTTCTTATTTATTTCAAATTTATTTTCGACAACATCAGACTTAAGTTTTAATTTTAAACAAAAACAGTAACCGAATACTACTATTTCAACACAGTAGGCGGGAGTCGCGAGATAAATTGTAGCGACGCTATGCCTACTTTATTTGTAGCGATTAACAGTATTTCTATTGAAGGCACACACAAAATTAAAATGCAACCAATAAAGTGTAAATTAAATAAATTAAAAATTAACGTTTAGTGAAATGAAAATTGTCATTTCAAAAGACTTTTTTATTTTATTTATTTTTCTATTTTTTATACAACAGCCATCTAATATTTTAAAAAATCTTGAGCAACTCACAATTTGTTGTGGATTCCTCCACCAGTCTCATCCCAAGGCTATAGAGTTACCTCGTATTTACACAGCCCACGGGAGAAGAAAAACCTCCCCCGTCAAAACCAACGTATTATTGTACCTCTATAATAATTAATAAACATATGGGCGTAACTAAGATAAAATAAAAATAAAACTATAAAATAACTGCAATATAATGCCTATTTAGATTCAAATGTTTATAAAATATTAGGTACCACGATAATCTTATTAGGTTCCTAATTTTTTTTTATATCAATTATATAGGCAGATCATAGGTAACACAATGGTTTTTGGGTCATAGTCAACATCATGTATGTTTTTATTTTCCTAATACATAAACTCGTTCATGGTACATCCACATTATTAGTATACCTATTAAGTACAACCAACATTTATATACAATTATTAATTTTTTTATGCATTTTAACCCATGACGGTTTTTATTTATTATGCAAGGATTTGGCTTAAGGAGGAGCTAAAACGTTAATAAGGCCTCTGTGGGGGCTAATATAATAAATGCCCTAGCCCCCCCCCCTAATTACGCCGATGATAATATAACCAGTATAAAATGAACTTATTATTGTTTTCTATATCTAATGCATAAACAGCTAAAATAATTTTATCTCACATAACAAATATTTGCATTTTATTCGTACAATACAAAAGTATGTTGGTAGGTACATCGATTTCATTTTTTTTTTCAACTTTTAGTTTTGCTAGTCGCAGCCACAACAATCGATGCCGAGTGTCGTTGGCTCGACTGCCATGCACATTCAGCCGGCGACTGGTGCAACATTCTTGGACCCGGCTGGAAGGTCAAGAATTGGCGACGGTGTAACGGATTGTTGGGAAAATCTGAACATTGCTGCAAATGATTCAATTATATAAACTGTTTATTTAATTTTTTTTAACACATATAACTCTCTCAGTTAATTTAAATATTTTATAACAGCACACGAGTTGTTGTAATAAGACGCGTTTGCTTATTATTGATTTATTACTGTTTTGAATTGTGTAAACATTTTGTTTATTTTTATTACAGTTAAAAAATTAAAAATGATTTAATATAAGCACTACACATTGCGTTTTTAGTATCTTAAAAATATATGTATTATATTAAATTTATGTTGTCCTCGTAGTTTCTAATTCAAATACATAAGTGCAAGGATGTTTCACTCTGTGAGGCATGGGCTAAATAATAGCTTTATAAAGGGTGAATCATTTTAAACTCTTTACAGCAGATATATTGTACAACAGCACAATACTATTATACCAACTGGCAACTCCTACATAGGTCCATACACTATGTCAAAGCAAGCGCTGCATGCCCGCTAAAATGGGAAGGAAAATAATTTGTGTGAAGGTTCGTGTACACGATAAATAGTCGAAAATCGAAATAATGCTTCGATTTTCAACTTCAGTGGCTTTTCTGCTTAGTTACAGTAATTTTCAATAAAAATAGATTTCTTAGTAAAAAAAAACAAAAAAAAACATTAAGGAAAAACGTGAATTTTTACGCAAAACTAATTTTTGACAAAATCAATACATTTTTCGACGTATCTCAAAAATAAAATATATGTAGAATGTAGATATATGATTTTTTATCGAATATTTATGTTTGTATTTTCTATACAATTTTCAAAATATTTTAGTTCTTTTTAAGTTATTCATAGTCATAGGAAGTTATTTTTTTAAATTATTGTCGATAAAAAATATTAAATTGGATAAAAAATTAGAAAATGTGATACAATGTTCCTCATGAGTGATAATTGGTATAAATAAAAACAAGATTTTTTAGAGCGTCTGAAATGAGAAATTCACCCATAAACTAATGATTTATCATAAAACGATTTTCTTATTTTCTTGTAATTCAAAATTAGAAAACCGTAATACTTGAAATTTTCACTAAATTATAGTTTTAGCTTTTTCTCTACATGGTATAAATTTAAAAATACTACGACTCTTTTTGAACTATTCATAAACATTTTCAATTTTCAAATATTTTTTTTAGTTTTTTTTCTACAAATATCAATAAAAAAATGTTCGCTCGGTCAAAAGACTTGGACATTTATTACACTTTTACAAAATTCATAAAATGTATAACATTTTTAATTTTTGTAGCTAAGGAATTGAAAATGTAAAACAAAGTTCTTCATAACTCATAAGTAGAGCGCGGATTTTTATGCACTTAAAAGTATCGAAATATGCCATATAATATGCAGTAAAAATCATGAAAATATGCAACAAAATATGCAGTCAAAATCATGAAATAATGTAAAAAATATGCAAACATTTTATATTTGTTTAAAATTTACAATAAAACTTATAATAATTAATTACTTAAATACTTAATAAAAAAAAATTTAGGGAATTTTCTGAAAAACTTAATTTATTTTTAAAATTTTATTTATTATTAAAATGAATAACCATATGCATTTCAAGTTTTTCTTCTGTGAAGCTGTGTCGTTTATCAGTTCTATAGGTAGGTAGACACACCTTTTTTTTTATTTCGATAACCGACTGACACGCAGCAATTAAGTTTACGTCGTAATCGATTATTTATCTTATAAAAGTTTAAATAATAATATATATATAAATTATTATTTGGTGACTATGAAATTTAGTTTTAATTTTTCTACTTGACAAAATATTATTTTGTAAATTTTTTCAAATTTTCGCTTCAATATGCAATAAATTTTGAATTTTGCCAAAATATGCAAAAATATGCAATAACCTTTAAATATGCAGAAATATGCAAAAAAAAATGTCACCATTAGCTTCAAATTA